>PVLA01001248.1:46153-68506 GCA_004027455.1 Hydrochoerus hydrochaeris
GAGAGGAGAGGAGAGGAGAGGAGAGGAGAGGAGAGGAGAGGAGAGGAGAGGAGAGGAGAGGAGAGGAAAGTGGTAGTTCATGTATTGCCTTGTTTAACTGAATTAGTTTTTGTTTCCTCTATAAACTCATTGAACATTTATTGGTAAAATGCTTTAGCAATCTAAGTAAATTCTCTTTTAGCTTATTAAACGTCTTATACATTGCTTATATATTTCTTTTGTCTCTTCTAACATTTTGATCACTCAGTTTTTGAGTTCGACTACAGCTTCCTCTACTGCAGCGTTGTGTTGCTTTCTCATGCTCCTGTTGTTTTTGTGAAGTGAGTTATGTTGGAGAAACTCATACTGTGGTGGTCTCATTAGTTAGGTTCTGTCTCCCTGTAATATGTCCTTGCATTTGGTTATGTTTTGGTGTTCTTACTCACCTTCAATTTTTCCAGTATGTTTCTGAAAATCTTTTATTTTATGGAAGAAGTTTAAAACAAAATTTTATAACCAAATAATAGAAGATTAACAATAGTTAATACATTATATATTGTTATCTTTAAAGTAGTCTTTCAGGGTGCAAGACATGGGCATTAAAATTTCTCTAGTTAATATTAGCACAAACCTCCCTTTTTAATGAACTAAGAGACAGAGTAAAACTGATTTTGCTGAATTTGTTTATTAATTCTAGAAGTCTTTGGTAGTGTTTCCGAGGTCTTCTATATAACTTCTCATGTCATCTGAAAATAATGGTAATTTATCTTTATCTTTTCCTATCCTTATCCCTTTTATTTCTCTCTCATCTGACTGTTCTGGCTAGTCTTTGCAGAAGTTTATTGAATAGGAGTGGTGATAGTGGACATCCTTGTCTTGTTTCTGATTTTAGAGTGAAAGCTTTGTGTTTTTCAGTTTAGTACGATGTTGGCTCTTTTTTTGTCATAGATGGCTCTTATCAGATTAAGATAAAGACCATCTGTTGCAATTTTCTGTAGGGTTTTACCATTCAAGAGTGCTGGACCTTGTCAAAAGCTTTTCTGCATCTACTGAGATGATCATATAATTTTTGTCCTTGGATTTATTAATGATACATTACATTTATTGATTTAGGTATGTTGAACCATCCCTGCATCCCTGGAATGACTCTCACTGGTCACAATGTATAATCATCTTGATGATTTGCTGCATTCTGTTTGCCAAAATTTTATTGAGAATTTTTGCATCTCTGTTCATTAGGGAGATTGGCCTGTAGTTCTCTTTTTTGTTTGGATCTTTCTCAGGTTTTGCCTCCAGGAATGAGTTAGGGAGTATTGCTTCCCTTTCAATTTCATTATATTAAATCTTCTCTAAATTTCTTGTAGAATTGAGCAGTGAATCAATCAGGACCAGGACTTTTCTTTATTAGTAAGTTTTTAAATACATTTTCAATTTCATTGACTGATATGGAGTTATTTTGAATTTTTATATCTTCTTGATTCAGCTTTGGTAATTCATAATTTTCTAGGATTCTGTCCATTTCTTCTGTTTTCCAGCCTATGTGGGTAAAGATTTTCAAAGTATTGATGATCTTCTGAATTTTCACAGGATCTGCAGTGATTTCACCCTTTTCATTCTGCATTGCATGAATCTGAGTCTTTTCTTTCCTTTTTTTTTTTTTGATAAAGTTGGCTAAGAGTTTATCAATTTTATATGTTCTCCGAAAGAACCAACTCATTGATGCATTAATTCTTTGTATTGTTTTCTTAGTCTTATTTGCATGAATTTCTGCTCTGATCTTTATAATTTCCTCCCTTCTATGGGCTTTGCACATGACTTGCTCTTCTTTTTCTAGAAGCTTGAGGTGCAAGGCTAAATTGTTTATTGGTGCTTGTTCTATTTTCCTGATGCAAGAATTTACTGCTATATATTTCCCTCTTAGGACTGTTTTCATTGTGTCCCAAAGATTTTGGTATGTTGTATCTGCATTTTAGTTTGATTGTAGATATTGTTTAATTCTTCTTTAATTTAATCTGTTACTCACTGGTTGTTCAGGAAGGTGTTATTTAATTTCCATTTGTTTATGGAGTTTTTCTGATTTCTCTCGCCATTAATTTCCAATTCAATTGCACTATGGTCAGATAATATGCATGGGATAATTTCAAATTCCTTTGCATTTGCTTATGCATGTTCTATGGGTTAGTATGTAGTCCCATGTGCAGCTGAGAACAATCTGCATTCTGATGTTGTTGAATGGAACACTGTAAACATCTATGATCCATTTGTTTCCAGGTTTGGTTCAGTTTTGATATTTTTTTGCTGATTTTTTGCTGGTTGATCTATCTATTTGTGACAGTGGGATATTAAGGTCCCCCATTACAATTGTGTTATTGCTTATTTGATTTTTCGTGTTTATTAACATTTGTCTTACACAGTTGGGTGCTGCTGTATTTAGTGCGTACATAGTTATGATTGTCATCTCCTCCTCTTGAAGTTTTCCCCTAACAGGTATGTTGTGACCTTCTTTGTTGCTTTTGATCATTCTTGGCTTGAAGCTCAGATAGAATAGCTACCCTTGATTTTTTCTGGGTCCGTGACATGGAGTATTTTTTTTCACCCTTTCACTTTCATTATATGGATTTCTTTTTGAATTAAATGTATTTCTTGTATATAGCATATTGTTGGATTTTGTTTCTTGTCAGTCTGTCTCTTTTGATTTGTGAGTTGAGACCATTTACATTGATGGTGATAACTGATATGTATTGGCTTATTTCTGTCATGTTATTTTCCTATCATTGGCTCCCTAATTTTCCCCTTTGTTTAATTGTTTTCTCTGCTTGGTGGCTTCTTTCCACTGTTGATCTTGGAACTGTGATCATTTTTATCTCTGTCTAGAATGTGTTTCAGTACTCTTTGTAGTGTTGGCTTTGTTGGTCATGAATTTGTTCAATTGTTTTTTTGTCATGGAAGTATCTTATTTCTCCATTAATTTTGAAAGATAGTTTTGCAAGGTTGTGAAGTTGGTTTCTTCCAGGACTTGAAATACTTTACTCCAAGCTCTTCTTGACTTGATGGTCTGCCTTGATTCTGATGGGCTTTCCTTTATAGGTGATCTGCTTCTTTTCTCTAACAGCTTTTAATATTCTATTCCTGTGATGAATTTCTGAGATCTTGATTATTATATATCTAAGTATAGATTTATTTTGGTTATGGCTAATTGGAGTTCTATATGCCTCAATTATCTAATGTCAGATTCTTTTTAAGTTTGGGAAATTTTCTGCTATACTTCTGCAAATAGATTTTTATGTCATTTATGTTGATTCCTGCTTTTTCATTGACACCAATTATTCTTATTGTTCTTTGCATCTCTTGCAGCTGTTGAATTATTATTTACTTATCTTTTGTCATTTTCAAGAGATCTTTCATAATCACTAGCTATGATCCTGTCTTCCTGGTCTGAAAGTTTGTCTTCAGTTTTGTTCAAGTTGGCTTGCTAGCTTTCCATGGAATTTTTAATTTTCTAGACATCTCTTTGATTCTGTTTCATGCATTCTATTTCTTTCCTATATTGATCATTCAAGACTTCCATCTTCTTGTAATCATCTTTTTTTATCTATCTCTACTCCAGATTTGCAATTCTTTTGTAAAGGTTGACATTTTCTTTTTAACCTGAGAGATTATTTCTGATCTGATTTCCCCTGTAACCTCATGAATTTGTTTCTTTACTTTGGTTGCTATCATTTCAGAAATGTCAGGTGTGTGTTCCATTTTCCTCTATCCTCTTGTCTCTTGGACCTGTTCTGGGTGGGCTGGAGGTCTGATGTTGCATTTCCCTTCTGTGCTGTCATTTTCTATTTCAGAAGTTTTGGTTTTGTTTTCTGTGCTGATTCTGTAAGTTTTTGTAGTAGGTAGCTTTATCACTAGTATCAAGGCCTTTCTAGGTAAGGTTTGTTCTTCAGAGGTGTCTTCTCTGTGTGGGGGGTTCTTGGTTTGTGTCTGTCTCAAAATCCAACCTTTTCAATGAATTAAGAGTGTGATGTTGGTATCTGTTTCACTCAGTCCCTAGTCCTTTGGTGCTGGGTTGTGGTGAGGTTATTACCCCATAACTTCCCAATATTACATAAGTGAGAACACCTGATTAAAACAAACATGACATCCTAGCTAAAGTAGTATAATTAGCAAGGCCAATAATATTCAGCACAGTTTAGAAATTGATCAACTGTAGTAATTATTAATTTTGTACTTTTATTACATTTTGTACAGTTATATTACAGAACTAATCATAAATTGGGAGTTTGTATGCAAAGTGTTTTCCATTGGTACAGTGGTTTGACCCTGGGGAAATTTAAGAAAGTTAGTGGATAAAACAAAGATAACTGTAAAGAAAATAGAAGTCAGGGCTGGGGATTTAGCTCAGTGGCTTAAGTACCTACCTTGCAAGTGTAAGGTCGTGAGTTCAATCCCCGGTACCAAAAAAAAAAGTAGAAGCCAAGATGGAGGACAAGAGATGATCATTTAAGTTTTAGGAAACTAGAGAAGGGGGCAGAAGAGAAAGAATGAAAGAGTGAACAAGGGATCATCTGAACTTTATCTCTGGGTTTGGGGGATGGGATTCGTTTTCTGTGGCTGGATTTCTCCCAGTCATTTAGAAAAGAGGGGAAAAAAATAAGAGAGAAAGGGGAGACCCAGCTGCATGCTGCTGCTCTGTGCCCTTTGTTCCCAAGCACAGAGCTGCCTCACCTAACTCACCACCTGTTGGCTTGCATTGCTACTGTTGCTCCTGACAGTGTCATGCCATCAGTCCCACCTAGCCACCCTGCACACCCTGGCTGGGGGCCTTGCTGTGCGGCTGATGTTCTCGCCGGTTTCTGGGTCATCTCACGCAGTTCACCTCGATCCTAGCAGCCACAGTGGCAGGGGCTGCTCTCTGGGCCTTCTCGAGGCACTTTCCACCTGGATCCCAGCAGCTGCTGGTTTCTGTGTCTTCCCAAGCTGTCACCGAGCTCGGGAAGGGGCCAAGCTTTCCTGGAGTGCTGTTCACCTTATTCAGTACAATAGCTTGAGGATCTTCTTAGTGTCCCACCTTCTTTTGGGGGTTTGATCCTCACCACCACTCAGAAGACAGACAATGAATCACAGTATACTGATGACACAAAAACAGTCCAGCTATTGGCACACAGTAAACCGAGGAAAAGCAACAACTATGCAACCATATATCATTAATAGAAGTCAGCAATAATATCAGAATCAAAAACAAAGCAGATATTGACATATCACAAGAAACAATAAAAGCTACAACTATACTACCCTTAATAATACAAAAGAAACCTGCAGTAACAATGTAGAACAATGATGAACAAAGTATTGGTACATAGTAAATATTTACTAAAAACAACAACTATACCACAGTAACAATAAAAAGAATTCAGGAATAACAAAACAGTCACTTAAATACCTAAAAATTAGTAAAGCTTAATTTCATAACAATAAAAATGAAAAAAATCGAGATGGAGAAAAATTAAGATAAAAGTCCAATTAAAGAACAAAAGAAACAGTGGAATCTGGAAAAGGCAACAGAAAAAGACAAGTGGAAAAAATGAGAAAAATTACTAAAAGAAAGAGAAAAAGATAGGAAAAAATGAAACAAAAACAAAGAGAAATGAGCCAAAAAAAAAAAAAATCCTCTACATGCTTGGATGAGTAGTTTCTTTCCAGAGCCCACGGTACTGGAACCCAGCCGATATGAATGGCAGATCATGAGTCACAACCAGGATCTATTTTGTTTCCACTTTTTGCTGTATGGTGCCGAGTCTTGCCCTGCCATTCCCACTGTATGTGGTCAGTCGATGGTGCCTGGTGTCTGGCTTAGAGCTGGGTTCACTCCAGTGGCTCCTAGTGTTTGTGCCCTTTCTTGTGTCCCAACTCACTTATATCTCTGACTAGGTTTGTGGTCTGGGGACTCATAGGGCCCCCTTTGCTTTAGATGCCCCTATGTCTGTACAGCCCAGAATGTGACAACTGTCCAAGCCAAGGCAGCTCCCTGATCATGTTAATAGATAGGAAAAGCAAAGAGGCCACTGGGCTTTGTGCTGTAAGTAGTCAGCAAGATGGGGCAAGTGGTCTGCTAGACTTAATGTCACACTTTCGGATCATCCCTCAGAAAACCACACGTGACCAGCCTAGCTTCTCTCCACAAAAGGCAGGGCCACTGTTCTCTCCCCAGCCTGACCTCACCACGGCTTAAACTTTTCTGTGAGTAGCTGACCCCTTCTCCAGGACTACTTTTTGTATCCACCTCTCACCCAGTCACTGTGGTAGAGTGGGACCCCAAAAACACTGAAGTGTAGCTGTTCTGTGACTTCTGATTTCTGGAGCAGCTCAGTCTTCCAAACAAACCCCTTCTCAGAATGGTTTCTGATTGATCACTCCCAAGAATGGTGTATGCTGCAGTGCAGTTCTCCACCTCTAGCCTGCCGTGATGCAATCACTTTCAGAGTGAAGTCTCCCACCGAATTTGCAGTTTAGAGTAAGTGTGGACTTTCTGTGGGATTGGAGCTGCTGATCTGTTATTTCTCCTTGGGACAGCTGACCCTCTCCAGAGGGTTTGTGGGAACAGAATCTCTTCTCAGGGAACTGGGGTGAATATTGCAGACTGCTTCACTCTTTTCTCTGCGCTGTCCTCAGCTTCTCCAGGTTCTCTGCGGTTTCTAGTTTCTAGTTTTCCTTCAGCTCTTTCTTGACTCCCAGAGCTCTACCTTTTTCTGTCTTCACTAACTTGTTGTTTTCCAGGTGTCTCAAGTCCAAGTCCTGGAGTGACTCTATTTTGGTATCAACATTACTCTGACATTTTTAATCTCTGAGGTAAAGGTTTGATTGTGAGATAATTTAATACATTGAATAAATCATTGGTTTAAATTCAGTTAAGTGAAATACGGAGATAAGATAAAACTACTCAGCTTTCTTGGCAAGTTCAGAGTTGGAGAAAGTGGGAAACTGATGGCTTGGCCAGTTTACTATCTTTCTTTCTTTCTTTCTTTCTTTCTTTCTTTCTTTCTTTCTTTCTTTCTTTCTTTCTTTCCTTCTTTCTTCCATTTTTTGGTACCAGGGATGGAACTCACGACCCCACACTTGCAAGGCAGGTGCTTATGCCGCTGAGCTAAATCCCCAGCCTATACTTCCTTTTTCCTTAAATTCAGTCGATGTGAATCAGTAACTCAAGTTTTGGCCTAAATACACACATACATACTTATATACATATATACATACAACCTGAGAAGCATGCTCTACTTAGATTCCTTCCTCAGTGTCATACACAAGATGTTAGTACTAGAAGAGACCTAATTGGTCACCTGCATCCAGTATTCTGTTTTGTCAATGGCTGGAGGTAAAAGAGGGTATGTTCTGGGTGAGGCCATGGAAAGGTTGATTTAGAAGGATTTAAATTGCAAAACCAGGGGCCAGGGACATAGTTCACTGCACAGCACCTGCCTGGCAAATGCAGGTTTATGAGTTTGATTCCTCGTACCAAAAATAAAAATAAACTGCTAGTCCAGTACGGCACAAACTTCTTCTAGTGTAGGATCAGAGCAAGATCTATATTTTTAGCTTCCTTTTCAGAGTTTTTTTCTATATTCCCGGTGGGGGGGTGTCCAATTTTATTTTGTTGAAACCAGGCAGAAAAAGTCATATGTTCTAATACGAACTAGTTCACTAGAGATTATGTTGACAAAATATAATAAATTGGAAAAACTTAGCTAGAGAATTTTTATATTTGGTTGAGGGAGGATAATATGTACTATTTGGTTTAAGCCTGTGTGTAATGGTGAACAACAGAATGTGGCCTGAGAACCAAGAGTCACAGCCTCACTTCTTACTCCTAGCCTGGAAAACAGGAAGGAGTTGTCACTCATGATGTGATTTGTTCATGGCGTGATTGGTGCTCTCCAGTTGATGAGTGATTGAAAAGGTTGTTCAAGTGAATAGATTAATCCCATCATGAACTCTTACTGATTCCAATTGCGAATTATTTTATCCAATGACAGCAGTCCCTTCAGCCTGTATGATCAGATATTCAAAAACAAGAGAGTTCAAATTAATAATGCTTTACTCTACTCTTTCTTCAATATCTTTTATAGTCAGTTGCTCTTTTTTCCCTTCAAATGATTTGTAATGCAAATGAAAAAATCTGAGAAGTCACAAGTTAGATTCTGACCTCTTAAATTAACTTCATTTAAACAGCTCTAACTACAGGAAAGAGCAGACCTTCTTGCTTTTGGGGTGAAAAGAATCACAATTTGAAATGTCAGTTGCCTTAGGCAAGCACATCACATTGAGTTGTATTTAAAGATAGCTCAAAACTAGCTTCACACAGAATTATAATAGGAAAGGCATTCAAATCATCGCTTTTCATCTATAGCAGAAATGGATTGTTAGTATTACTTAACATTAGAAACAATGATTCACGGCTCTGTAACAGTCCACTAAGTTTACATCCATGTAACAATTTTTCTGTGTACAAAACAACCTGTAAAGTTACCCAATTACTGATATAAATTGGCATAACAGCAATGTAAATGTAAATGAATGATAAAAATAGAAGAGAAATTAATTTAGAATTTATTTTCATTGGCAGTGACTAAACTTTGTAGTCAATAATTATTTGGGTGGGGGTTAAGACCAAAAGTGTTCGAAGTCTAAAAGCACAAATCATGAAAATAAGCCATCTCAGAAAAAATATACATATTTTTAAGGAGAAATCTCTTTTTCCAACTACTTTAAGTAGATTTAGTGTCTTTCCCTGGTTAGGCTAATAACATCTTCTCACAGTACATCTCACTCTAACATATGGCACCAAAAGTAAGAGACGCAGGAAAGCCACTCACTTCTCCACCACAGAGCATGGGAAAGACACCGTCTGAGAGTCTCCTGCCACTTCTCTAAAATGGGAGGTGTCTTGCTGTACACACGGAAGGAATGACTATCACACAGGGACCCCAAGAAGAATATGAACACCCAGAACTTGCTAAGTTGCTCTTCAGTTTATCAGTACTGGACCTTACTGTTTTATCCTCCAGTCACACTTCCTCCTACAGAACCGTTCATAAAAATACAACAGATTTCCTTGATTCTTTGAATGCTCATTTCTGAAGGTTTCCTTATTACATAAAATTTATATTAAATAAATGCAGATGATTTTCTCTTGTTACCCTTTTGTTGCAGGATTCTCAGTCGTGAATTGTGCAATGGGTGAGGAAAGACATTACTAATTTTTTACTACAACACATATACCGCCCTAAATTGTTTGCTAAATCTTTCTTCTTCCAAAAAGGAAATCAAGACTACAAATATAGATAATTTAGAACATTATCAAGTTAAAAGTTATGATTAACTAAGTTAAAAGTTATGACTAAGTGACACTCAAAGGAAAAAGTATAACCCCATCTTTTTTATTAAACTGAACCATAAAGATAATAAAGGACAGAAAAATTAGCAGTCAGGAAGGTATTAAAAATTAAGGTAAAAAGTAAAACATTATTAGTAAAATCAGAAATCAAAGTATGATTGAAATAAAACAGTAAAAATTTTTCATGCTCCTGGCCCTTTTTATGGTTTCCTTTTTCTGCCTCAAGGTATTTTCATAAACTGTTTTTTCAGTGTGGAAAATCATTCCTCTCTCCTTTCATCTAAATTATATTTCTTCACTCTTTAGAGATCTTGGTTTAAACATTCATTTTTTTAGAGGTGCCATTGATATTCACTTGAGTTAACTCTTGTGTGTTTTTCCCACAACACCCTGCACTCACAGTGCTTTAACTTTTTCACAGCCTGACAATAAGCTCCACAGGACAAGGACCACATCTGAATAATTCACCACTGTCCCTCTCTTGCCTGTCTGAGGACTCTAAATAACAGGGGGTTGGATCTGTATTGAATCAATGCACAAGTGAACCAGTGAATGGCAGAAGTAGTCTTGGGAGCAAATACAATCAGACAGAGATGTGAATCCACAAATAAAAAAGAACCAAAAATAAAGATGTTTAGATATTTTATCTTTCCATCTAGAATTTTGAGCTGGCCTTTCACTTACTTAAGTCTCCTTGTAAAGTTAGTAAACTTTCAATGTTTTCTTCACAGAGATCCTTAATACATTTAATAAGATGTTTATCCCTAGGAATTTTATGATTTTTTTTCAGAAATGGATTTTTCCAGCATGTTTTAATTGGTTATTTATAGGACTATAGGAAAACTCTTGCATCTTACACATGTATTTGATTTCCACAATTCTTACTGCTCTCTTAATAGTTTTCTTCTGCAGTTTTTCTTTCATGGTTAGCTGAAAATGATATCATCTGAAAATAAAAACACTTTTGATTCTTTTTATACAATAGTTACAGATCACATTTTCATTTCCTGCCTTGTCTGTTATACTGGCTACAAATTCCAAGTCAATGTTAAATAAGGACATTTCTTGTTTTCTTTCTGCCCTTAGAGAAAATGTCTGCGTTGCAGCAAGACGTCTACCTCTCACAGAATTCCACGGCAGAATCTGATCTTTGCGCTGTTTTCTGCTGAACCATGAAGTTTAAGAATTCTTCAGATAGTTCTTCAGGTAGCTACCACCAGTCAATTGACTATGGCAAGGAAAGGACCTTCTATGATATCCTCTCGTCTGTCTCTGTTCTGCTATAAAGTGTGAACTTCCCTATTGGAATCAATCCAATATTTTGAACAGAAACGTGCTAAATTAGATTAAAATTTTTTTCTAGATCTATGGTTTTCATCACATGATTTTTCCCCTTTGACTTGCTAAGTACTATGGCACTAGCCTTCCTAAATCTTTCGCCCTCTTTAAATGCCTAAGAAAAGCTCCACTTAAAGCCTTATGACATTGATAAATGAGCTTGAATTAGTAAGATTTTTTGTATCATATTTATCATATCTAGTTTACAAAGTTAAATTATACTAGTTTTACAAAATTATATTTATCATTTGAAAGTTTAAAGGAATTTTATAAATATGATACTTAAAAAACTTTAGTCTCTTTCTGGTTGCTGGATTTTGTGTTACTTTATTATTTGTACACTTCCAGGAAATTATTGATGTTAGTGAGACTTAAAAAATAATTACATTAGGTTACTCATAGACATATAGAAAATCTGCTTAACACCTGTTGTATCCTTTTCCCACTCTTTGTGTATTTTTGGTTGTTTTTTATTTGTGTTATTTCATGCTCCAAGCAGTTTCAATCAAATATGGGAGAATTTGACCATGACATAAAAACTGAATTTAAAAATTAATTACAGAAAGAATGAACTTGAGCTGCTAATTATTAGAAAACTGCTTCTGGTACAAATGATTGAGCCCAAGATTTTGTACATGCTAACCAAGCACTCTACTACTAAACTATACTCTGAACCCCTTTTAATTTTTATTTTGAGACAAGGTCTTACTAAGTAGCTTAGTCCAGCCTTAAATTTGCAATCTTCCTGCTTTAGTCTCCCTAGTATCTGAGGTTATAGGTATGTGCCCCCTGTGGCTAGTTAGAAAACTCTTTGGTGAGGTATTGGCCCCCTGAAACACAAATAGATAAATCTAATGAGTAGAAAGTCTAGAAATGTTTATTCATGAGATCTATATATAGGATATTTGCTGAAGAGTGTTTGAGTAGTCAAAGGACAACAAAAAGTAACACTTTGGAAATAAAATTAGGTTTCTTCTTCATGTGAAATCAAACATTAATTCCAAAATTTTAAAAAGGAATAAATATTTAAATTAAAAGCATATAAAATATAGGCAGTTAATATTTACATAATGGTGAGAGATGTTGAGAATGGACTTTCTAAGCATAAACATTGATAAAGAGCAATGTTTACAGGCTAAAACTCAGAAAGTTTACACATATAATCTTTAAAAATTAAGCACAATAATTCATACTAAATATGATTAATAATGAATTGACACTGAAAATCTGATTTAAAAAATTAAAACAAAAAAGAAAGTCTGAGTAGGCAATTTACAAAACAATAAATCAAGTTGGCAATAAACATAGGACAATATTGAATTCATCAATACTCAACTGACTGTAAAAGGAAATCTTTTTTCTATGAAATTGGTAAAGCTTTAAAATTTTTAATGCTCTGAGTGTCAGTATGACACACAGTACCTTCACACACTGCTAACAGGAGGACATATTGGTAAACTCTTTTTACACCATGTCATAGAAAGTCTCGCCAAAAAACTTTCATCTTAACCCTCGGAACACATGAATGCTGCAATTTCCATGGTAAATGAGATTTTGCAGATGTGATTAAGTAAAGAATTTTAAGATTGGAAGGTTATTTTGGGTTATCCAAATGGATTCAGTGTAATCACAGGATCTTTATTAAGAAAAGATGAAGAAAGGAACATCAGAGAGAACAAGATGGTATCAAAAGATAAAGCAGAGTATGGAGTGGGGGAGATGTGAAGATGTTACTGTCATGAGTCAGCTATGTCAGTAATATAGATCCAACATGCTTGTGTCTTTCCAAAATGTCAGAATTTCTTCAACAGCAATAATTCACAACATGCATCAACTTCATTGGCCTTATCTAGCCAAGTGCTCAAGGGTTACTTGGTAGCCAGTGAGCTGGGTAATAACAGGTTCTTTTATTTTAAACTTAATTACTAATATGTGACACTCAAGTCACACATCACGTTTCTTGCAGTAGTGTAGGCTACAGAGCAGCTAAGAAAGGGTTAGCAGGGGCTGCAGGATTCAAAGAAGCAGAGTGGAAAGCCAGGCAGAGAATCTATAGATGTGTGAAAAGTCACCAGAGATGGCTAGATGTGATTATAGACCATGTAGAACTTCAAGGAGGTACAGAGCATGGGAACACAGAGTTGGCTCAAAGTCTTTGTCCTGCAGATAGGCAGGCAGC
This sequence comes from Hydrochoerus hydrochaeris, assembly GCA_004027455.1. Lineage (NCBI taxonomy): Eukaryota > Metazoa > Chordata > Mammalia > Rodentia > Hydrochaeridae > Hydrochoerus > Hydrochoerus hydrochaeris. The sequence continues at coordinate 59,032 of PVLA01001248.1, forward strand.
TCGAATCCTCAGGCAGGGAGTGGAGCTGAGCTGCTGCTAGGGAAAAGAGTCAGAATTCATGTTGACCTCATGACATCTCATGTTCACCAGGTGGCCTGATGAGAAGACAGGTTGATGTGCCATCACACCCCGATGCTGGGTGTCCCTCCTTTTGTATGATGAAGATGAGGGGTATGTGAGTTTTACTTCAAAATTTTTAAATTGCTCATTAGTGATCAGTCAAAAGTATAACTGGGCTTAACAAAACATTTAAGGACTTAGTGTCTCCTAATCTGAGGGGTTTCATCATTTATTGCTCTGTGTCCATTAAGTCCACAGCCTGTTTTTCTCTGATACAACGTAGATACCGTACTTCATGTGCCCTTGATTTGATCTGGTAAATTTACAGGTGACAGTGCTTTTATTAGCAAGATTAATTTGTTTATCAGATGGCCCTACAATTTTGCTATGCAACTAGGAGCACAGCCAAGTTGGGTGTGTCCAAGATCTAGTGGTTATCTATTTGCTCAGGTTATTATAGACAGCTAAGTTAGACAGAAATTAACAGGCAGGCAGAGAAGGACTGGACCTAAGAAAGTCATCACAAAAATGTAGACATCAGAACTGTGACTGGAGGTGAATCTGAAGGGAGCCAGTCCTCCAAAGCCAGGCCTTCCATCCTCCCCAGAGACAAACAGCAGGTTATTCTATAATTAACACCTCCTAATCCCTTGGGCCCACATAGGGATAAGACACATAGATCGGTGACCCGGACACCCAGACCCACACTCCCTCCCTGCTCCAAAACGCCTTTGTTTATTCCACATACCTGTGCTCCCTGACGTGTTTCCCTACTGGATCAATGCTAGCTAAGGATTACTTGTAATCCTATTCTACTTGTATTACTTGTCATCTTGTACTACTACTTGTAATCCTGCAGGTTGGTTGTTGCTTGAGCCACGTTGTACCCATGTGGTGATCTTGCTGTATAAATTACAATTGACAAGGAACATTGGTGGCCACGCCCTTGCAAAGAAGGAGCTCTTCTTCTTTTTCTTATTTCTAATAACATTCTGCTAACCTCCTCTGGCTCACAACTTCATTCCTCAATATCATGAGACAATGAGCTCGGCCCATCTTACATCTCACACGTTGAGAGTGACATTTTTCCATACCAAGATGAGTTGCCAAGTCACACTGCCTCAGCATTGCACTCAGAAGGCAGAAAACTGCTGTTTTACAGAATGAGGTCACTCAGGGCACAGCTCAAAAACTGCTATTCTGTACAGCATGGAGTAAGTCACAACAGAGCATAACCTGCTCTCTCTGTTACACTGCTGATTTTGATGATGGAAGAAAAGCCCACAAGCCACAGAAAGCAGGCTACCTTTTGAAGATGAGAGTCAAAGACTCTTCTCTATAGCCTCAGCAGGTATTCAACCCTGCTGACCACCACTAATAAACTTATGTTGTTTTAAACCACTAATTATGTCATTTTAAATCACTAATTTTGTTGTATTCTGTTACAGAAGCAATAGAGGACTCAAAAAAATAAATTGGGTAACTTTCAAATTATACCTGTCCTATTTGGTAACTCAGCAAATTTGATCCTAAAGAAGCTATCAGACAGTACAAACAGCTAAATAAAAGTATGTTCACTGCAACACTGTTTAGAAGAATTAATACTTCTGGAAGCTACCAATGGGTCAAAAAATATTTTTTTAAATTTTATTTTATAGAGAATAAAATCAGTCAAAACAAATCAGTGTAAAAGGTACAGGTTTAAAACCATTACAGAATCAACAATAGTTACCATAGTGCCTTTTTCTGCTTCAAAATAGCTGCACATAACTTCGATATAGTAAAAATCAAACAGAACAGAACAGAAACAATAAAAACAAAACAACAAATGCAATGAAAGATTTCAAAGCATGTCAATAGTAAATCCAAAATTACTACCATAATACATCTTGCTATCTTTGAAATAGCTGCTCCCACCATCAGATTTAACATAGTCATACAAAACAGAAGAGAATAAAATCCAACCCAACAAAACAATGGAAATGATATAGGACCAAAAACAAGATCATAGGGACTCAACAATGGCTACAGCCTTCAGAAGGAGATTCCCCCAGATGCCACACTGCGTACCACTATCTTCTGAACCCATGGTCAGACCACTGGCCCTAGACCTGCAGTGTCAGTGAAACACCAAAGCACCACAGGCCTCCAATTGCATTTCACCTCCATAGCTATCATCACAGCCTGTGTCTCTCTGGATAAACAGGTCGCTTACAGTAGGGGTGGAGGGGAGCATCGGTCCTTCCTGTATGGCTTGTAGTGTATTCTTGGCTTTTCCCAGTCCAGTGGCAGCTCGCACATGGCACTGGTTCCCAGACTGGCCTTGTTTGTTGGTGTGGCCTTCTTCTCTCCCCCAGTCCACAATGGGTCAAAAATAAATAATAAGAATACAATCACAAAACAATTGCTAGAAAGCACTTAGACTAATGGGGAAAGTGTCATTGTAAATTTTCTTTTAAAAAATACTTTACAAAATAGTACATATAGTATAATACTTCTGCGTGTGTGCATGTGCGTGTGTGTGTGTGTGTGTGTGTGTGTGTGTTGCTAGGGACTGACCTTCGGTCCTTTGCACTGAGCTACATCGTAGTCTCTCTCCCTTTTTTTCTTTCTCTTTTCTCCCTTCCTCCTGTCCTTCCTCACTTAATATTACAAGACAGAGTTTTGCTAAGTAACTAAGATGCCCAAGCAGACCTTCAGCTTGTGAGCCTCCTGCCTTAGCTTCCCAGTTCTGGAATTACAGACATGTACCACCATACCTGGCATTTTAAGATAGATAGATAGATAGATAGATAGATAGATAGATAGATAGATAGGCAGACATATAAACAGCTGGATAGATAGATAATCATAAAGTTAATGGTAATCTCTGGGTAGTGGGATTATAGGTGATTTTCCTTAATACTTTTGATACAGACTAATTTTATAATCAATGAGTTATACATTATAAAATAATTACACATGTGCTGCTCAAAAAGAATTTACCTAATTATGGTCATAAATGTTAGTATCAGTTCTGCAGCCTCAAAGTATACTATTACATTTTTCCAGCATAATAAACAATCCTAGAGTCTAATATTGAGAGACTAGTTTATATCAGTGCTACCTGAGTGAGCAGTGGCCTCCAGCAGTGTTTGTCTTGCCCTACCTGGTACCCCTCAATTGAATTTTCAGTTTAGGAACACTGTTAATCATGAAAGCTACCTGAGAGGAGTAAACAGTTCAAGTTACTAGCCTTAATACTGTGTACAATACTGTTTTCTATACATCTACCATTTTAAAAGCATATTGGCTTTGTAAATTGCTGAGTTGTTTTTTAGTTTTGCTTCATTTAGTTGAGTCTTTTTTTCTTTGCTTTGTCAAAGAACATTTTATTTTCATATTTGTAAATTTATAATGTGTGAAAGCCAAATGACAAACTTAAAAACCAAAAGGGAGTTGATAATGGATTAAAGAATGAAATGCATACCACACGCTTCCTTTAACTTAATGAATTGTAAATCTCTCTCAATATGATGGAGTGTTCAAACTAAAGACTCACATATTAAAATGAAAGAGTGTAAAAGGATGAGTCAAATAGAGGATGATGCTTTTAAGTACACTTGACACATAAAATCAATTGTGTTACTGACAAGGAAAATAGAAATTATTTAAAAAAAGATTCTGAGTCCCAGAGTAATTTTAATCAACTGCCAGTATTTCAAGTTACTCAGTTTCATTGAAAATGAAATACTTGGAAAATGTTGTCTATGCTTATTATAGAAATGGCTTTATTGAATTATTAATAAATATCAAACCTTTTTACTTTAGGAAATAGGAGTTGGCTAATAGAAGAAATGTGCATGAAAAATTTAGAGGAATTTTATAAAACTGTGAGAAAAATACTGACAATTATACTTTACATGAGTAAATTTTATGGCATATGAATTATATAAATTTTTTAAATTGCTCACTATACTATTATTTACTGTCCAAAGAAAAGGAATCATGGGACTATGTCTTAATAAAAGAGTTGGAAATATTAATTCCTTATAAACTAATAATGCACAAATAAATTTAGAATAATCTAGAGAAATACATAACTAATTTATCTTTCAGACTTTTCTGTCTCTCAAATGTTAATATTCCACTGACTTTAAGTGGTAGATTCCAATAATTTTGTGTTTGAATTTCCCAAGATGTCAATTTATTATGTTATGTGAAAACAGCAAGATGGCAATATAGAAAGTTCCAGATCTTTCTTCCGCTATTGAAACCCTAAATTGACAACAATACACAAAGTAACTCTCATTTAAAGAAAAAAAAAATTCAAAAACCAGTTAAGAGGCTCAAAACCATGATGAGTTATCAGATCACACATGTTAAAATGGCCTTTCTCCAATAACAAAAACAGAAAGCAACAAATGCTAAGATACTGAGAAGCGAACTCTTGTACATCGTTGGTGGGAATGCAAAATGGGGCAGCCATTATGGAGACGCCTTGAAAAATAGAACTATGATATGATCCAGCAATCCCAATTCTGGGTTTACTGAAAAAGATCTCAAGGAGATAATTGCACCAACATGTTCATTGCAGCATTATCTGTAACAGCCAAGAAGTGGAAATGACCTAAATGTCCATCTACAAATGAATGGATAAAAATGCATATACATACAAAGGCACGTTTTTCAGCCTCGTAAAAGAGGAAATACTACCTTCTACCACAGCACTGATAAATCGAGACAACATTATGCTAAGTGAAATGAGCCGGTCATGGAAGAAGAAATATGGCATACTCCTACTTCTATGTAGTACCCAAAGTAGTCAAATTCATAGAAGCAGAAAGTAAAATGGTCATTTCCGGGAACTGAAGTGAAGAATAAATGTAGGCGGCTGCTCAGTGGGCACAGAGTTTTAGTTATGGAAGATGAAAAAGTTCTAGGTATTCGTTGTACATCAAAGAGCATATAATTAACATTACTTGTACTATACACTACAAGTTTGCAGTGAAAGTTAGTTTCACATTAACTGCTTTTTAAAAATAATTAAAGAAAAGAATGAATCAGAAATGAGAGGGTTAGTATTCCACTGAGAAAAGAGGAAGTCAAGAACATTACTTCTAGTCTTACCTAGATGAAAGACCATTATGACTTCCACATAGAAAAGTGAAATCTAGATTTCCAAATTCTTCTGCCTCAGAAATTTACCTCAGAGAGCCCTGCACAGCTCAATGAAAGAGATAAAGAAGCTGTAGCCTCCTCATAACCCTAGAGCATCAATTATAGTGAAAATTTAAGTATAAATTAAATATATTTTAGACTAGTTTAAATTCAGTGATACAGCTCAGTGAGAAAGCCCTGGGTTTGATCCCCAATACTGGGCCGGGTGGGGGGAGCATTTAAAGGGAAACTGAATTAAAATTGAGTCTAAAAATTGAATTACAAATTTGAGTGTATGTTGTGAGATATAGACAAGTCTGACCCATGTTTCTTTGGTTCTGTTCAAGCCAAAGTTCCGAGGGATCCAAAATTCTGACTCTGTTTCCTGAATGTTGTCTCAGTGCACAAAAAGAACCATGAAGATTCGGTTTGGAAAGATTCGGTTTGCTGTGTGACTTTGGATACTGTTCAATTTTGACATAGAATTACTAAAATACAGTGAAGGCATTATATCATACACCCATAAATCTCCTTTTTGCCTTTGGAAATACACACTGATCCTACACCTACTTTATAAGTCATGAAGTTCCTTTTTCTCTCAATTACACTGTAACTTTTTATCTTCATTTAAATATGTAAATCAATATTAGAGATGAATCTTATGGAGAATGGCAAAGCCTGCAGAAAGGGCTAATTAATGCAATGATAGAGTAGGCAGAATTTCTGCAAACTTTATAATTTTATATAACTATGTAAAACTGTTGCCAAAACCCATCAAAAGGATATTCTTATGTGCTGACATTTGTTCTGTAGTTTGTAGAGAATGTACAATCCTGTCTCTCACCTTTTACTTATTAAATTCATCTCTGGGGGAAGAGCCCAACCCAGTTATTTGTGCTTTACAGCTTTCCATAGTAGGTGACCTCAGTTGTACAAGGCTGTCTTGTCTTGTTGCACCATTTATGTTTTCCCAATCCTTTAACTATTGCTTTGAGGTTTCCCTGATACGCTTCCTTGTTATCTAAATGTAGCTGTGCTGGGTCAGCCAGGTTACAGATTTAGGCATCTAATGACAATTATCTCAAGGATGAATGAGTGATAATAGTTTCAAGTATGGGTCTTCTAGATAACACCTAGACCTCAAAGGCCAACACAAAATCTATGCCTGTTATTCAATCTTAAAAAATTAGTTAAAACTTGCTATTTCTCAGACATTAGCATAAAATATTTGAAAAATGTATATAACATTTTTAAATCAAAGTATTTCTTAAAGCTGTAATATATTTGCAGTGCTCTTCTAAGGATTTTACAGGGATCTTTGCATGACCATGAGATGCATCAGCTCTGCTTTGGACAAATGTCACAGTGCAACATAATATGAAAGGAGCTATGCACAAAGGCAAAGAACACAATGGTTCGAATCACTGCAAATCAGTGCTAAGACCTCTGACTAATGGTTTAACCCACCTAAACGCCAGGTTCCTTAGTTATAAAATGAAGATCATAGTAGAGAATTATGAAAACTAAATGAAAAAAGGCAAATAAAACACTTGCCTATTAAGTACATAAAGAACTCAATGTATCTTAACTATTATTATTAACTAACAAATGTCTACTAAATATATTTTCTAATTTATCATCAGTAGTGTCTATAATTTTTTTTTAAAGAGCTATTGCAGCACTAATAAACTTACTACATTTTGGTTGTTATATTCAAAATGAATATGATTTGTTTCCTTCTAATTGCATAAAATATATAGTTACATTTAAATTCAAAAGAAAATTATAAAGGAAAATAGCTCATTTAAATAACACAGAGATTTATATTATTATTACTTTAATATCTATCCTGAAACATTCTTATTTGATAACAGGATTATTCTAACATATGCTTATCTTCTGTTTTGTTAATATATAATTGTAGAGGTCTTCTTTCAGGACCTGTATTCATAAATTAGCTATAAAAATGAAAAGATAGCTCTTGATTTCTGGAGAAGCAAGACACTAGAGATGAAGACACTAGCCCCAAAGTGCTGGAGTCCACTCTTTCCCAAGAACTTCTATACCTCAGCTTCTATATCTGTGGAGAATCATAAACATTAAAGGTGTTCATATAAAAAGTATTTTAAACTGTGCCTGGTGTACAAGAAGTATGTAAAAGCTATTATTATATATGGCATATGAAGATGTCCCAAATATATTGTTATATAAATAAAAAGCAACTCACAGAATTAACTAAGTGTAATTTTAACCCATTTGTATAAACTAAAAAGTATATAATAATATATCTACTTATATCTGCACAGAAGAACAAAAGTATTTGAAAGATTATACATAGAATTGTTAACATGATTATCTCAGGGGAGATTTATACCCACTCTACAATGTTTCAATTGTTAAACATAATTATGTATTGTACTATTTCTTAATAGTACAATCAGTAAAAATGGTTTAATTTTAAAAATATACTTTGAGGTGAAAAATATGAAAAAAGAAGGAAAATAGAGAAATAACACTTGATTTTCAGAAAGATGGTAATAGTTATTAAGTCGTCATGGTAAGAAAGAGTTTAGAATTTACAATACTGATGGAAGTATGTTATAGTAAACCCAGAGTTATAATTTCCTCTTCTAAGAAGAAATCATTCATGTGATTTAAAGAAAAATATACAAGAGGAAAAGAGAACTTTCAACTGCTTTTCCAAATGTTTCAGGGGTGGTGGTGGCACAGGTTTGTAATCCCAGATACTTTGGAAGCTAAACCCAGAAGAGACTAGCCTAGGCTCCTTAGCCAGATCCTGCCTCCAAGTAAGAACAGAAAGAGCCTGTAACTCATTAAGTTCAATCTCCAGTATCACAGGAAAAAGAAATTGCTAATACATTCAAGGTGGATGTAGTGTTGTACCCCAAAAATCAAGAATTAAAGTATTAACAAGAAAAGGAAAAAGAAAAACTAAGACATCTGTGTAAAAAGGAGCACTTTATTTAAGCTGGTACCCAGTGACACAGAGTACAGGTGGAATTCGACTGCTGTGTAACTAGGTTAAGACTTGGGGGGACTTATAAAGGGAAAAACTGCAAGGGGGTGGGGTGGGGGAAAAGGGCAGATTGTTCTGAAAAACAAGCCTGTTTCTACAGGAAGGTTGCTCATCAGCACATCTTGTGGTGACTGGACATTTTGTTTGTACAGGATTTGAGTGTGACTATCATGGTTAGGCCTGTTCCAGGAATAAAACTCTGGGGGGCTGTGCAGGGGAATTTACAGGAAACAAACAGTTATTACAGGACAAAGGAATGCGGCGCATACAGAACAGGATGGTGGCGCTTGAGTTAGGTTACAACATTCCTCACTGATTTTAGTCAGTGAGACAAATCTTTGGCTCATGGTCTAAGTTAGAGGTACTAGTTCATAACCTTGGGTTCTTATGTCTAGAAAAATGCACAGATCTAAAGCTATAACACCGTAGATGGTGGTATTAATCACCAACATTTCACCAGTATTATAGTCTGTTATTACCCAAGTCCCATGAGCAGGAGCTCGCAAGGCTCCCAAGGAAAAACCACAGATAGGCAACAATATTAAGATCATTTGGCTATCTTAAGCCTTAAAGGATCCTTAGAGGGGAGTACTGTCCACTTATCTGGGGGGTGTTTGTCGTTGAAAGTCGAGACTGGCTTGATATGTGTGTGGTGAATCCAGGCAGGTTTTCTGGCCACCTTGACAGCAGTTGGGGTACTGAGGACTGCTGGAGTCCAGCTGGGGAAGGGCTAGGGTTTCCCAAAGGTGGACAGGGAGTCGGCGAGTGAGAGACAGAAGACACTGCACACCAGTCTGTGAGTGAATCTGAATCCGCTTTATTTTTTAGAAGCTGGAATATATATTTGCTAACCTTGGCAGCAACCCCCAACCCCAAGCAGGAAGCGCCCCAGGCTTAGGGCCAGGCAGGGACAATCCTAAACGATAGGTGTCGATTAACTCTTTTCACCTTTGTAACATCTCAATCTTGTTACTTAGTTAGCTTGGGAAATGTAAGCCGATGCACTTGAATGCCTGCAGGAGGGAGAGATGTGTGAGGCTATTGTGCCACTCCCTACATTGTTTCCCTTATCACTTATGGGAGTATGGCAGTTCCTGTGAGGACAGCGCCTGTCTTAGGTCAAGGACTCTTCATATGAACCCAACCAGGCCTTACCCATCATGGGCCTGCAGGACAGCAATAGGTCCTGTGCCTGTCTTAGGCGGCTGGTGGTGTAACATATGTGTCCTAGTTGCCCGA
>PVLA01001248.1:68606-139804 GCA_004027455.1 Hydrochoerus hydrochaeris
CAGTTGTCTCACAGGAACCCCGCAAATCCTCCTCCATGAGCTCTCCCACCCAAAGCTCCCGCATAAACTCTCTCACACTACTCACAGAAGGCAAAACCCCACAACCAGTCCTCACAAAGGGGTTATCTAGAGGGCCTCCAGCAACCCCCCTGGAGTCTCCACCCTTGACTCCATATTGAGCATTACATAAAAACATACATATGTGAACTACACAAATTACAATTATCAGTACAAAACATTCCAAGATCCCCGCGCCCAATTCCCACATGCGGTGTCCTTTTCCTGGAGAAGCGATTGTCACAAGGCGTGGATGGACTAGGACACGGCATGGACAGAAAAGGGCGCCACAGAGGACCACAGTAGAGGGCCCTTCCCAGTGGGGCTTAAGGGATTCTTGGTGATGTCTTTTGATGAGAACTAATGTTCCGGGCTCTGCAGCAGGGCAACTATCCTCTAGGTAGGCCTCAGGAGGTGGGTGATGTTGCTTGAATAAGTGGTGAACTGAAGTCAGGACAGGTTGAAGAGTCTCGAGGGACTTAATAAGATCTTGATTAGCTAAATCAGCCAGCTTTTCCTCAGAGATCCTGGGAATGAGGGGTGAGGGTCTTCTGTATAGGGCTTCAAAAGGGGATATTCCAGCAACATAGGGAGTACATTGCACACACAAGAGAGTAAAAGGAAGGAGACTCATCCAATTTTCACCAGTTTCCAAGGCCATTTTAGTTATTACCATTTTTAAGGTCTGATTTATCCTTTCTACCTGTCCTGAGCTTTGAGGCTGGTATGCACAATGGAGTTTCCAATCAATCTGTAAAGCCTGAGTTCATTTTTGAGTTACCTGGGCTATGAAAGCTGGGTCATTATCTGATCCCATAGATAGTGGGAGACCAAAACGAGGTATAATTTCATATAGAAGCTTTTTTACCACTATGAGTGCTGACTCAGGCTTGGTAGGGTAGGCTTCTACCCATCCAGTGAAGGTATCCACCATAACCAGCAGATATTTATGTCCTTGTAGCCCTGGTTTTCCCATCTCAGTGAAGTCTATTTCCCAATGTTCTCCAGGCATGGTCCCTCGGTGGCATGTTGTTTCAATTGGTAGCTGTCGTTTTGGATTTACTAGTTGACACTGTGGGCATCTGAGGCTTGCAGACTGGGTGAGTTTTGATAATTGAGGGATGAAGAAGTGATCCCGAAAAAGGGCAGCCAGTTTTGATCCCCCCAAGTGGGTGGGCCTGTGAGCCTGCTGGATAAGCTCCCGTCCGAGTGCTTCGCAGAGCTGGGCTGCTAGGTCTAAGTCTTTTTGAGTATATACGGGCTCTGACAAAGTGGGGGGGAATCAATAATAGAACTGGGGCTCTTTCAGTCCCCACTGATTCTGTAGCCGCCTTTCAGGCAGTGGCATCTGCTAGGTTGTTTCCCCATGTAACAGGGTCATCTCCCATCTGGTGGGCCCTACAGTGAATGATGGCTACTCTCTCTGGTATCCAGATGGCCACTAATAGATCTAATATCTAGGGGGCATTCTTGATCTTTTGTCCCCCTGAAGTCAATGGGCTCCACTCCTGATAGATGTCCCCATGAACATGGGCCATAGCGAATGCTTATCTACTATCAGTATAGATGATCTGCTTTCCTTCTGCCAATTTAAGAGCCTCGGTAAGGGCAATGAGTTCAGCCTTCTGTGCGAATGTTCCTGGTTCTAAGGCTTGTTCCCATAAGACCTGGGACTCAGTGATAACCGCCGCTCTTGTGACCCACTTACCTTGATAAATGTAGCTACTCCCATCAGAAAAGTATGAGAGAGCCTCGGGCAAGGGCTCATCTGTCAAGTCCAGTTGGAGGCTCTGGAGGGGATCAGTTACCTCAACGCAGTCATGAAGAGGTACAGAGGGGTCATCATCAGGCAGCAGTATTGCAGGGTTTAAAGCTGCAGTTGTCTTGTAGCTAATGGTAGTGGGATTCAGAAGTAGGGCCTGAAAATGCATAATTCTGGAGTTGGATAGCCATCGGTTCAGTGGAGCCTTGATAAGCATTTCCAACAAGTGAACGGAAACAATCAAGAGTCTCTGTCCAAAAGTTAATTTTTGGGCTTCCTTTACCAACAGAGCTACCAAGGTGACTACTTGCAGACAAGCTGGCCATCCAGCAGCCACATTATCAAGTCTCTTGGAGAGGTAGGCCACTGGCCTTTGCCAAGGTCCCAAGCTTTGTGTTAGCACTCCCTTAGCTATGTTTCTTTTTTCATCCACATAGAGGGAAAAGGGTTTCTGTAGGTCAGGTAGGGCCAGCGCAAGTGCTTCAGTTAGGGCCTGCTTTAGTTGGTCGAAGGCCCAGTTTTGGGAATCTGTCCACTCTAGGGGATCTTGAGTGACTCCCCTCAATGAATCACAGAGGGCTTGAGCTATTTCTGTAAAGTTAATAATCCAGAGTCTGCAATATCCTACAGCTCCCAGGAACTCCTGCACTTGTTTTTTTTGTTCTGGGGACAGGTATCTGTTGGATAGCCCGTATCCTTCGGGAGGAGAGAGTCCTCTTTCCCTCATGAATTTGGTACCCCAGATAAGTTACATGTTGTTGACAAAGTTGGGCCTTTTTAGCAGAAACTTTGTACCCCAGTCTGCTTAGAGTCCACAGGAAGGTCTCAGTAGCGCTTACACAGCTATCAAATGACTCAGTGGCTATCTGGATGTCATCAGCGTAGTACAAAAGAGTTACATTGGGGTGTTCTTCTCTAAAGTCTAAGAGATCCCTGTCCAAGGCTTCATCAAATAGGGTGGGGGCATTTTTGAACCCCTGGGGTAGGTGTGTCCAGGGTAACTGTTCAGATACCCCTGCCAATGGGTCTGTCCATTCAAAGGCAAAAATGGATTGGCTTACTGAAGCAATGGGCAGAGTGAAGAAAGCATCCTTTAGGTCCAGCACTGAATACCATGTCCGTTCTGGGCTAAGTATGCTCAGCAATGTGTAGGAGTTAGGCACAGTGGGGTGGAGGGTTATAATCCATTTATTTACCTCTCTGAGATCCTGTACTGGCTGGTAATCCTGGGTTCCAGGTTTTTGGACAGGCAACAACAGAGTGTTCCAGGGAGAGACACAAGGTTTTAAGACCTCATATTATTTTAATCTTAGTATGTGTTTAGCAATGCCCTGGCAAGCCTGTAAGCTTATGGGATATTGTTTGAGCCGGGTAGGCGCTGCCTGAGGAAGGCGCTCTATGACCAAGGGGACCTGGTTTATCGCTAGGCCTGGGGGATTATTTTCTGCCCAAACTTCAGGGATCTCCTGTGTCCAGTATTGCAGGAGCTTGGCATCACCTGGCACCTCAGGGTCATCTAGCAAAAAGTGTTCTTTCCCTTCAGGATAGAGGGCACAAACCTTTGTGCCAGGGATTTCCTCTGGTTTCTCAGTGCCCAGCAGAATGGTCAGAGTGGCTGCTTCAAAACTGAGGTGGACCTTCAATTTATGTAAGAGGTGTTGGCCTAGAAAGGGGTCCGGGCATTCTGGCACCCAGAGGAATTCATGGGAGATAGTCTTTTGTCTGGGTTTGGCAAGCTGGGCTCATAGCTTTGGATAGATATTCGCAGCACTGGTGGCTCCCAACACCTTTAATTTCTTCCCTATCGGGGTCCTTAGTGGTCTGGTTGGGACAGAATGAGCTGCTCCAGAGTCCACCAGAAAATCAACGGGTTGGCCCCCCACGTGTAAGGTTAGCCTGGGCTCAAGTGGGGCAGTGGAGCCCTGACTTCCTCAGACCTGGAACAACAAGGTCTTTGTGTCCCTTTCCAATTTTGCTTTCAATTTTGGGCAGTCTTTGCGCCAATGTCCCTTTTCTTTACAATAAGCACATTGATTCTTATCCAGCAGAGGGCGCTTTTTACCCTGTCTGGCCTTGCAACTTTTTCACTGAGCACTTCTAGCACTTTGGTTAGCTTTTTATCATTAACCTCTTGTCGATCTTCCCGGTTTTCCAATACTCTATGAGCTATTTCTACTAGCTGACTAAGGGGCATACCTTAAAATCCCTCAAGCTTTTGTAATTTTCTTTTAATGTCAGGGGCCGACTGGGAGACAAAGGCAATATTAATAGCCCTTGCATTCTTGGTGCGACCGGGTCTATGGGTGTATAAAGATGATAAGCCTCTAGTAATAACTCCAGATAACCCGAAGGAGACTCATTAGCCAATTGTCTTACCTCTGAAACTTTGGACAGGTTGGTGGGCTTTCTGGCGGCGCCCCTAGGGTCTTAAAGGAACAGCTGGCGATACTGAGCGAGAGCCTCCCTAACTTCAGCGGTGTCGGGATTCCAGTTGGGCGGGGACAAGGGAAAATTTCGGTTCAGGCGTTCAGGGTCAGAGGACGAGTTTCCATCTGGATCAAGTGCCACCTTTCGCCCTGAAGTGCGGATGTGCTTCCTTTCTACAGCGGCGACTAGTTCCTGTAATATCTGCCGGCAATCGTCCCAGGTGGGGCGATGGGTGGAGAAAATAGATTCAAGCAGGGAAATGATACCTTGGGGGTCTTTAGAGAAGGGTGGGTTTTGTTCCTTCCAGTTATACAAGTCAGAAGTAGAGAAAGGAACATAGGTGAAAATAGGAGTTGCGGGATCCGTGGAGTTGGGCATCTCCCTCAAGGGCAATAGGGCGGGGTAGTGGACGAGGAGTCTGGCGACTCTGGCCACTGTCATCTCCTGGTCCGGACAGGACTGGGGGGGCAAAGGGGGGCTCTATTTCCAGCGAAGGCCAAGTGGGAGGAGCTGGTGGGCGATATGGGGGTGGCTCCGGGTCTTCTTCTGCTGTCAGGATTGAGTGTGTAGCCGGCTTCACTTTTAGCTTCACTTTTAATGGTGCCAGTAACGGAGGATTACTGGGCTGCTGCTTAGAAGCCTTAAGAAACCTTTTTAACCAGGGAGGGGAATCAAAAATGAGATCAATCCAAATTTGTATATAGACAATTTGGTCAGGCTGGGTTGGGGGGCTGAAGACGGATCTTTGGACAGCCTCCGCGGCAACCATATCGAAGCTACCAACATCTGGCCATTCCCGAGCTGCGTGAGGCCACTCCAAAGAGAAAAGCACTCGGGGCCTCCCGGGATGGGCAGGTTCTTCGCATCCTTGGGCTCTCTGTTTAAATTCCTTGGAATGATTAAGGACCAAACTTAGAGGGATTAGAGACACAGATGACGGTCCTTGTCTCATGGTAACTAATAAGAAATGGTCTGTTAGACAAACGCACAATAAGGTGCCACAAAAGACATCAAGAACACACAAAAACACCTTTCTGTCCATGCTCGGATGACCTTAAGGGAAATAATAGTTATTAAGTCCCTTGAATCCAATAGGCAGCATAAGACCTGGACCAGAAACAAATGACGAACAAACCAAGTTTTAGTTTTCAAACATGAATCCGAACGAGTAGGTACCGCAAATTTTTCAAATGGGTGGCAGCCCCAAAGGGTGTCCCACTCCAGTGCAGAAGGAACTCTTAGCTTGTCTGCAGATTCTAATCGGTGCACCAAACTTAAGAGAAAAGACAAGACACAAATAGAGTAGATACTTACAGATCACCGGCCAGAAGGAAAAATAAACTGAGGAGGGGTCTTGGGCCAATCCCAGATGAGCCCCTAAATGTTGTACCCCCAAAATCAAGAATTAAATTATTAACAAGAAAAGGAAAAAGAAAAACTAAGAAGTCTGTGTAAAAAGGAGCGTTTTATTTAAGCTAGTATCCAGCGACACAGAGTTCAGGTAGAATTTGCACTGCTGTGTAACTAGGTTAAGACTTGGGGGGACTTATAAAGGGAGAAACTGCAAGGGGGTGGGGTGGGGGGGGCAAAGGGCAGATTGTTCCAAAAAACAAGCCTGTTTCTACAGGAAGGTTGCTCATCAGCACGTTTTGTGGTGACTGGACATTTTGTTTGTTCAGGATTAGAGTGTGACTCTCGGGGTTAGGCCTATTCCAGGAATAAAACTCTGGGGGGCTGTGCAGGGGGATTTACAGGAAACAAAAAGTTATTACAGGACAAAGGAATGCGGCACATACAGAACAGGATGGTGGCACTTGAGTTAGGTTACAGCAGTGGTGGTATATATCTATAGTCCCAGCTACTGGGGAGGGTACAGGAAACAGGATCCCCTAAACCCAGGAGTTCAAGGTCAGCTAGGGCAATGCAGCAAGATCATGACTCAACACAAAACAAGACCCCAAGCTTTTTGCATCTGAAACTGATCATTTTGTCAATGACATGGAACAGTTGTCAAAACATAAAACTTCTAAATAATAAAACAACCATAATTTAATTCACTTCTATATTACTGGGGCAAGAATGTCATACCAAGCTTTAAGTGGCTTTAATTCCCAAATTATGTATATTCTGCCTGTTTATAGAGGAATAATCTTTATAAGATTTAAAAGTTCTAAAACAAAGTTTCAGAATTGTGTTTTATATGTTATTTCCAGACTTTCTTTCTGGGAATGAATATAGTGCCAAATGGCAAATGACTTCATCAATCTGATATGTCACCTCAATGTAAAACAGGGGAAATAACCTCTTTTATAACAGGGGATTAAGGGAGAATAGGTGGGAATTCATGCAGAACATGAGAACGATAGTACTTGGTTACCTAGTTGTTTACAGGATAGCCTACAAGAAATAATAAATGTATATTCATATTATTTAGCCCAATTATGCATAGACTGTGATGTTAGCACTCGAGAAACATACAGATAGCTTGCACTGAATTCTTGGAAAGTTAAAAAATACTGTATCTTATGTCTTGCCTTGGCTACTTTTCTCTCATTGCTAAGACAAAATAACACCTAAAATGAAAGAAGAAAAGGTTTATTTAGCTCATTTATTGTGGAGGTTTCTGTGCATAATCAGCTGGCTCCAAGGCAGGGTGGCAGGGCAGTGCTTCAGAGAAGCAGCCAACAAAAGCAGCCAGAAAAAAAGCAGGGCAAGAGCAAGCCTCTTTTCCTCCCTTGTATTGTAAGCAGGCCCCCTCCTGCCCTCTCTCCCAGGGTCCAGGGTCGGTGTAGCACTCACAAAGATCTCTGTGCCCTCCTCTTGCACAGGATGAGGCTATTTACAAAGAACCCTGGCTCCCTGCTGAGTCTCTTTAACTTCTAAACTTCTCAAATTGACACAATGTGTCAACCATAACATCTTAGTTCTCCCAAATGCCATTTCTGTCCTATATGTCTCTCTCAAATGTCACCAGTTACAAGCCAAAACCCAAGCTGATGACTAAACTGCATCTATTGTTATGTCATCCAGAACTTTATGATAATGTTTCATGTAAATTTTTTAGGCTACAGTTTAAAGGGCACTTTCTGTTTTAGAGTAAAGCCTACCATGTTATCTAAAAATGAAACTGAAGGATTACTACACAACTACCTGTGATTTTATTTATTGCTGCTGCCTTAAGAAACAATGAGTAAACACTTCAAATTATATCATAAGAATTCTTATGACAACCTATTCTGCCATCTCATTGAAAAAATTATTAAGAAACCCTCCTTACAATTTTTGGGTCAGTGGGGTTACCGCTGTTATGAACCCAGGATTTACAGAACACTGGCAAAAATCTTAAGGTCAATTGACTTGAATGGCTTTGACTTGCTTCTCGCAGATTATATTGCATTTGTGGGAAAATCAAGATACAGTTTTGAACAAAGTTTTTATCATGAATTTACTGAAATATGTGTGAATACGATTTTGTACTGGGTTTTTGTCAGAAAAGGTAATCCTGATTTTGTGGAACTGATGCTCAAGAAGACAAAGGACTATCTTCCAGACAAAGACTATCACCTGGCACTGATATGGAGGTAATACTCTTATACTGATATAGGAGAATGAAATTCCCAACCTACTATACCTCTGGTACAAGTCAGTGTTCTATAAAATAGAAGAATGGATTTTAGGAACAATGGAGGTTAAGAGTAGAATATAGTTACTGAAAGAAAGCTTCTGTCTGAAAGAGAGAGACAGAAGGGGTCTCCAGGGGGTTGCCAAAAACTGTCTTTTCTAGAGACTTTTCTAGAGTAAAACCACGAAACGAGAGGGTCCAAGTTGGGGAAAACCTGGGAACTTACAGGGTGGGCATACAGTGGGACAAAACTATGGTTAACTGAGATAAGATTAATTGTTCAGGTAAAACTGATTAAATCAGGAACAAATGGAGAAGCGAGTCCCAGCAAGGGGCATGCTTAAACAGCAGTAACTCTTCCCTTAGGGAGTTGGAATAGTGACTCCTGGCTTTCTCAGGGTGATTAGAGACCCCTTTAGAATATCAATCATTAGGATGTAGGTTCATTTATTCGATCTTTTGTCTTGAGGGGTGGCCCACAGCAGGAGGTGCTGATCTCCCCCACAATTGCAAGGTATCTGAGCTTCTGTACTAGCTCCTTGGAGGACCTAGCCCTGTCTGACTGCCTATATTTCTACGCAACTCAGTTGCCTGTAACAATGTTTTTACCATAGAAAGAAAAAGTTATTTTTAGGAGATTACAATACTTCTTTTTACAACTAATATGTATAGTGGCTACACAGGGTCAGAAATCTTGACTTAATTACTCATTTGTTCAGTCCTGTATCCCATCACTGTGTATTCATTGAATGTTACCTATAAGCACATTATCATGTACCAAGAAATTATTAGTGGTTCTTCTCTATACAGTTTACATGTCAATGCTAATTGCAGTGCAGGGTTAGAAACGCAGATTTCCCCGTAGGCACTTTCTTTTAAGTAATACTGTGGTCTCTTCTTTTGAGAAACTGATTTTCAAAGCACAATTGAGGATATATACACATCTTCACTTAGTAATATTTAATAAACACAATTGTTCTCAATTTTTAATGTTAAACATGGATAAATTTGACTCTGATTCTCTACATTTGAATAGAATAAACACAAGTGCCTGATGCAGTTTGTTATAAGGTCAAATTTAGTGACTACTACTAAGGATCTTATGAAAATAAAATCTCGCTTGTGACCTCTTTAGAGCATCTGTAATATACATTCTCAAGTTACCTAGTCCATACTAAGTCCAATTTATTCTTTGGTTTTAGGTATTAGTATAATTAGAAAAGATGCACATTTGTTCACTAGTTCAATAAAATATCCATCACCTTATTAGGTGTGCAGTACTGTACTATGAACAACATCAGGAGCAGGTATGCAAAGAAAAACAGTGTAGATAGGATCAGATAAAGATTAGACCACTTACATTCTACCTGAGACAGATTTTTCTTAGTTAAATATCACTGTGCTATTGGAGAACCAACGGATTGTATTACTTTATGATTACACAAGTACATGGACCGATAGCTGTGGTTTGAAACTATCAATAAATAAAACTTCCAAATAGTACTTTTGCTGTTTTAAGTAATCATTATATAGGTAACTGCAGCAGAGATCAGCAATTTCTAAAGCCAAATATCACTAGCTGGGCTAAGTAATGAGTATATGTAACCTTGGCAAGCCCATGGGAAAGACAGAGAAAATTAAAAGAATTAGGTATGGAGCAGGAGAAGGAAAACAGAATGAAAAAAATGAAAGAATTAAAAAGTGGAACATGAGAGAAACGGTCATTACCAACCTTTGGAGCAGAGGATGGGTGCTGAGTATGGAAACCAGGACCTCACACATGCTTGGCAAGTCCTTTACAACAAAAGCTCTATGAGCTGCCAGGCCTCTTTAACAATTACCTTGAGGGACGCTTTTAAAGTCAATAAATTTTGACTTGGATACACTCACAAGGTAACATTCATAATGGGCCAATTCTCCATACCACAGCATAACTTGAATCTTTCAGAATCACAGCATTTTAGATTTGAATGGAGTCTGAGAATTCACTGGCAAATATTTATTCAGGGTAGCAGTTTCTTGCAGGGTATCTCTGGCTGATGCTCACTACTGGTCCCTGCTTGAACAACCCTGATAGCAGCGAGTTAACTCTTTCCTGAGACAAACCGGTCCTTTGTCTGGACTCTTTCTGTTTCCCAGATATCCACTTTCCCCAGAGTTACCCTGTCCCAGCACTTTGTGCGTATGCAAGAGGCTTTCAGATCTTTATCCACAGCCCTGGCCTCTCCTCTTAGCTCCAGACTCCTCCTACTGTCTACCTGACCTTGCCACATGCGTCTCCAACTCAACAGAAACAAACAGAACACCGATCCAACACCTCCTTCCCTTTGCCTGAACCTGCATGCAGCAGTTTTTCTTGCTCTGGGCAATAATCTTGCAGTTATTCTTGATTCTTTTCTTTCCTTCATCAACACATCATCTAAAACATATTCCAATTAGCTCTACTTCTTTTCATCTCTCCATTTCTAATCTAGGCAAAGCCTAGATAATGGCAGTGGATTTTGAAAGTCTTTCCAGTTCTGTTTTTGACTTGGACATCAGCATGACCTTTGAAAAATATAAAATACATCACCCCTGCTTAAAATCCTCCAGTTTCTCCAGCACAAACAGTATCAAATATTATCCCTTTTTATAAAACTAATGAGTATTTCTCAGCATTTCTCACAAAGTCTCATGTTACTGTCCCTTGATCTTTAGAGTCCAGCCTCATGGACATTTCTGTTTCTTAGACATTTTTTAAGTTTTATTCCTGCCTTGAGGTCTTATCATAACTGAAAATCTCTTCCCTTGGATCTCCCTGTGCCTAGCTCCTTTCATCAGCTGCACTGCAGTGTAAATCCATCCTCTCTGAGAGGCCCTCTCTAGTCACCCGGTCTATAGAGGTCACTCCATCATAATCAAAGTCTTATAGTTTCATTTTCTGCACAGCACTGATCTTTTTATTTGCTGTTCATTTTTTTATTGACTGATCTGTTCACTATCCTTCATTACAAGGAAATTCCATGAGAGAGGGAACCTTGACGGCTACTTCACTTAAAGGCCTAGTACTATGCCAGACACACAGCAAGTGCTCATTGGAGATTCCATTGAGTGGATTGTGGCACAGCTTTGTTTGTTTCTTCTTTATCATAGTACACTGAGATCTGCCTCCATTTCTCCAGTTTCACCCCAGTAGCTATAAATGACAGTCTACTTTCCCTCTCTTCTACCCAAAACACTCTTAAATATTTGAATATGACTATTATGTATTCATAATAATTACCTTAATTTGCCTCCTATCTGTTCTTTATTTCTAAAGAACATCATACTTTGGTCACTCTTCCTTGGATATAATACAGTTTGATAATTTCCCTACTATAATGATGAAGTATTTACATAGCCCCTGGGGTAGAAATAGAATTACTATGAGAAAGGAACTTGTTTGCCCCTTTTTTTAAACAACAAACCTACAAGAAATATTAAGATGTTACCATATAACAGAATGTAAGTAGTTTAAGAGAGATGTCATTGGTTAGAGAAATAATCATTTATTGAGCATTTCTTAAGTGTCAGGCATTATGTTATTTTTTAGAGATGTAAAAACAAGACATATTTCCAGGTTTTGCATAAGAATGCATAATAATGAAACATGTATGTAAAAAACCTTGATTATATTGTAAAGTGTGAAAATAGAAGCACGTGGAAATACAGCTTAAATGGAAACTATTAACACTACTAGGGAGATTATCTGAAAAAGTGCTTTAGAAGGAAGGGTGTCTTAAACTGATTTCTTTTTATATTTATTAATATGTTTGCAAAACATAATGATTACATTCATTGTGAGGAACTGATACAGGCACATAAACATCTTAATTCTTTTTACACTCCCCTTTTCTTCCCTCCCTCATCCTTAAATTGATCTTTAAAAGATAAGAGAGTTCCTCTTCTTTCCCTTGAAGAAATGTAAACTAGGCAAGGGGAGCATGACTAAAACCAAAGGAAACACATGTATCCAGCAACTGTAAGTTTAATAATAAGTAGCTAGAAAATGAGATGAGAATCCAGTAGTAGCAAGACATGACACCTTAGAAGTAAAACCTTGAAAGACTTTGTAGATCATATTGAGGAATTTTAAACTAACATCAGTGAAGGTCAAACTTGTACAGTGGAAAGATTTGCCATTCCTCATTTGAAGGCCAAATTGTGGGATGGCAGGCTGAGATAGGAGAAGAGAACTAATTAGCAGAAAAGAGAAATGGTTAGAAGAGTTACTTGAAATTGCATTTGTAAAGCACGCATGATGTGCTTGCTTAGCATATATATATATATATATATATATATATATATATATATATATAGCTAGAAAGTGAGATTAGAATATATATATATATTTATAATATATATATTTGCAATAGCTCTGAGAGGAGAAATAATTCTCAGACACCATCTTCCCCAAACTCCATCACCTTTGATATCAGAACTATCAAGGAAAGTTAAGAGAATTTGAAGTAGTTGTGGTGGAAGAATAAAGATATTTTGAAAAAGAACAGGAAGACACAGTGGACTTAGCAATGGAAAATCAAAGAGAAGATTGCCAGATCTCTAAATTTGGAGATTGGTCCATGGCTATATTAGTTCCCCGTTGCTATTTCAATAAATCACCAAACACCTAGTAGTCAAATGAATTAGTTTATAGTTCTTAAGGTCAGAAGTCCAAAGTGAATCTCATGGGGTTAAAATTAGGTCTGGCCCCTTCTGGAAGCTGTAGGCAAGACTGTCTCCTTGCTTTGCCACTGGTGAGAGACCACTGCATTCCTTGGCAGTTTCCTCCTGCACTTTCAAAGCTCACACTGGCATGTCATCATACTTTATCTCCTTCACTGACTTAGTTTCCACCATTCTCTGACACTCCTAAAATCCTAGTAATTAACCTACCACAATGGTTGTGTCACAAACCAACAGAGATATCATTAGACAATGAGTATGGTGGTATATATCTGTAATCCCAGTACTCTGGTAGGCTGAGGCAAAAAGGCTTCTAGATCAAGGCCATCCTGAGCACTCTGACTTAGCAAGACCCTATCTCAAAAAATAAAAAGGGCTGGTGATGTAGCTCAGTGTGGAGGCCCCAGATTCAATCCCTAGTACTAACAAAACAAAAACAAAAACAAAACTCATTTCACAAGAGTCAGCATTTGTTTCAGACAGATGAGTTTGCACTGCCTAAGAATTGTCCAAGTACCCATGACTAAGATAGGGGTTAGATACACTGTAACATTCCTAATGTTCTTCTTGAAATATATCCAAGACTATTATAATACTGGTTCTACTGGTAAACAATTTACAGGATATAGCCAATTCCACTGCTATCACCCTGTTCCAAGCTGAGTGGTTTCTTTACCACTGTTTCACAGCAAATCCTCAACAAAGGACAAGTCACATTACACTTTGACCAAAAGCTCCAGTCTTTATCCCATCTCTTTAGAGTAAAAGGTGAAATCCTTACACTGATCCGGGAAGACTCTTCTGATGTGCTGTCCCGTCTCCTCTGTCTTCATTCCTACTGCTCCCCACACACTTCACCCTCTCAGCCACATGGTCCCCTTATTCTGTATCCCTCCAGGAACATTCTATTGCCTTGAGTCTTTTAGACTCTCCTTCTAGTCTTTGTTCAGGTGTCACCTTTCAGAAACACCCTCTCCTACTTAGTTAAAATGCCTTCACCGTACCTCCCAGCATGCCCCTACTTACCCTCCTTTTTCTGTTTTCCACAGCACTTGTCACCTTCCAACCTACAAAACTCACTTGTTTGCTATGTTCAGTCTTCATATGTATAATATACGATTATATATTACTCATATAGGCATCTCTCACTATAACACAAGCCAGATGGCAAAGGCTTTCATTTTATTCACTGATATATCCTGAGCATCTGAAACAGTGCCTGGCATGCATTAAGTAAGTGTTCAATAGTTTTTAAAATAAATGAAAGAAGTTTGAGTTATGATTATGGATGAAACTGCGTGAGAATAATCAGTCAAATACAGACTGGTCAGAAGGTCACACATAAGCATGTTCAAAGCAGGAGACAGGAGGCTGTGTTGGAGGACTAAGGAGCAGCATCTAAATAATAATAGATCGTGGGTGAAGTGGAAAGACTGGTCTAACAGAGTAAAAGGAAAACATAGCTCAAGAAAGTCTACTATTCTAAGTCTACAGAGAAAACTATTATGGATAAGCATCCTTTAAATTTGTTAGCTAGAAACCAAAGGAGAATGCATAGAAAAAATTCAAAATAATTAGAGCTTCAAAAGCGAATCATTCCTCTGCATGTCTATATGGAAATATTATGCCCTATTTCATAAGTGCACATGACAGATTTTCAGATACAGAGGGTTCAGCTCATTAACCTCACATTTAAAAACTGATTCTTTGCTTTGCTTGCCTCACTCCATCCATATAAGTACTGTTATAATTAACTGTCAGTACAGATTAGGCAAATTTTAGTTTATGGACTATACTCTTTAAACATGGATATTAATCACATGTCATGTTGATACAGATTAGACTTTTAAATCTCATTTTAAACCTACTTGAGTTTTAGCCATGTTTTAAACATTTCTCAATAGTCATTCAATATCTTTTACAGGTAATGTCAATGTAATGTATTTGAATTACTGGTATCTCTAAATCTTAACAACGACTATGGTATATCTCGTCCCCTAAATTTCCTGGGTCCCCATACTTATAAGGCTAGCTTAAATACCTTGAGAACTGGCAAGACGAACACATTAAATTGACTTTGAAAAGATTAAATGGCTGCATATCCCCAAAAATCTTGCTAGAATTGAAACCAAATTTTAATTAACAAGTATATATGTGAGCACCTGTGAGGGCTCGGCGTTGTTCTACGCATGCAGAAATACAGTAGTAAAAGACAAAAAGTATTACTCTTTTGGTGCTTAAACTTTTACAGATCATCTTGTTCATTTATTTTGAAGATGATAAAAATAAAAATATTTAAAATATTAAGGGCCAGGGGTGTAATTCAGAGCACGTGTACAGACTGCTGAGCAGGGCAAGGGACTGGCTTCAATCCTCAGTACCAAAAAAAACAACAAACAACAAAATTTTTAAAAACAGGTATTAAGTAGGTTTTCCAAAAAAATGAGCTTAAGGGAGTGTGTTGGTCAATGCTTACTAGAGTCAGATGTAGATCAGTGCAAATGTCTGTACGCTGGAGACCTAGAGGATCCAGTCAAGGGCTTGGAGCCCAGGGCAATGTCCTGTGAGCGTCTGCATCAAGGACCTGCACTGGAAATGCCCACGGGCCAGTAGTGGACGCTAGAAAGTCTGTGCCAGTGGGGTGAAGGATCTGTCCCAAAAGACTGAGAGATCTGTGCTGGAAGCTAAGATCCAAGATGAAAGATGAGAAATAAAACTTTCTTGAAGGAAGGCAGCAGCCAAACCTCCTTTGAAGAAAAACCAATGGAAAGCAGCTTGCTCAGGAAAATCAATCTTTCCTCAGGAAAATGCAACCTTTCCCTCCTGTTCTCCATTAAGCCTTCTTGCAACAATCCTCAGGTGAGTATTCCATGCCCCAAACCATGCTGACCCAGTTCAGTGGGGAGTGTTCCCACTTAAACTGACCATTAATTAATCCACACCGGGAGGTATGTATCAAGTTCTGTGAGGAGTAAAAGAAAGTTCCAAGTAATCAAAGGAGATTTCACATAGGAGTTGATTGGATAAATACTTCTATAATAAGCTACACTTGTCTCAGAATTGAAAAAGAGAAGAATATATACAAAGCAAAACAAAAAGTTTAAAGATCTTGATGACCTGGAAAAGCAAGTGCCAATGATAGCAATGCAGAAGGAGAAGCAGATTAAGAGTCCACCTTTGGAGAGTTATTGGAAATATTGGCGCAAAGGGTAAGATGTGCAAGACAATGGTGGTCTGCAGATGAGTGCAGGAGAGACAGAGAATAGGGTAGATAAATATACTGATACATACATACTTATAATACCAGTGGCAGAGTTAAGATAGTTGATTACTAACATGGTACTTTGCATTGCACAATAATTTTTATTAAGTTTATTGGTACATTTTAGATATACATAATGATCACATTCATTATAGGGAACTTGTGCCTGTACATGACATATCTTAGTTCCTCCTTTTTGTCCCATTCCCTTCCCCTCCTTTCAACCCCTTTGCCCCTCCTTATTTAAAAGCTTTGTCTCCATTTTATTCTTCTATTCTCATATTTTTCTTTTCCCTCCCTCCCTTTCCCATGTCCCTTTCCTTTTGAACAATTTCTTCCTATTTCACAATATCTGTTACATATTTTGGTTATTTACACTTTCAGTTTCTTACATCAAAGAGACAATGTGGTATTTACATATGTATGTCCAATTAATTTCACTTAAGAGTATGGTCGTGAGGTGCATCCTTTTACCCAGAAATGTCTCAAAGTTATCCTTCGTTATGGCTGAGTACTACTCCATTGAAAAAAAACGCATATCTTGTTTATCCATTCATCAGTTGATGGGCATTTGAGTTGTTTCTGAGATTTAGCTATTACAAACTGTGCACATACATCTCTGTGCTATGATGATTTTATTTCTTTTGGGAAGATATCAAGAAGGTGAATATCTGAGTCAAATGGGATCTCTAGTTTTAGGTTTTTGAGGAATCTCCACATTTATTATCACTGTAGTTGCACCAGTCTGCTCTCCCACCAACAGTAGAGAAGGGTCTCTTTCCCCCCAAAGCCCTTCCAGCATTTGTTAGTAGTTGCTTTCTTGATAATAGCCTTTCTTTCTGGAAATGGAATCTCAGCATTGTTTACTTTGCAACTCTCAAATGATCAGTGATGTTGAACTTTTTTTTCATATATTTATTTGCCATTTGTACTTCTGAGAAGTATCTATTGATTTCAGATGCCCACTTACGGATTGGGTCTTTAAATCTGGGGGTTTTGATTTTTTTCAATTCTTTATATGTTCTAGATATAAGTCTTTGTCTGAGGAACTTAAGATTTTTTTCCCATTTTGTGGTTGTCTTTTTACTCTGTTGGTGATTTCTTCTACTGTGCAAAAAAATTTTTCATAAGATGAGATCCCAAATGTTGATTCTTTGTAGTATTTCCTGTGCAGTGGGGATTTTGTTCATTAAATCTTTGCCTACACCTATGTCTTTAATAATTTTTTTAATTATAAAATTCTGGCATTTCAGAACTCAGTGAAGTTGGTCCAGTGATTTTCCATCTAGACTTTTTGGGACCCTAAACTAAGACCTAGCAGAGATAGGGCTCCAGGACCATCACATCCACTTGAACCATAGATATACCTTTCTTAGTTTTGCATAATTCTTCAGATAAAAAGCTTCAAGCAATTCATATAATGCAAAACATTTTTTTGCAGCTGGCTCCCATTTAGTAATCCTCTAATATCCCAACTAGTAATCCTATTAATTCTATAAGTATTACTTCCTGGATAATCTACAGGAAATGCTCATCCCAGGTGGAGATAAGTACCACCGTCTTCAGTACTTCCATGGTACCTCAAGTATGTTTTAGTCATTAACAGTTATTACCTTATATTGTATTTACTATGTTGAATTATGTGCCAGCTTTAGCTATGACAAAACACTTGATGAGATAAACAACTTAGAGGAGGAAGGTTTACTTTGGCTCACAGTTTCAGAGGTTGCAGTATGTGATGGCCAGCCGCCATTGCCTTTGGGGTGGTGGTGTGGTGGAACATGCCTGGAAGCACAAGGTAAAGCAAAGCTGCTCATCTCATGGCAGCTGGGAAGCAGAGAGCAGAAAGGAAGGCCCAAGGCCCCAGAATCCCCTACAATATCTGCATACGCAGGCTAATGATTTATTCCCTCCAACTAGGCTCACTCTAAAGTTCCCACCACCTCTCAATAGCTTCTTCAGTTGGGTACCAAGTCTTCCACATATGAGGTTTGTTTTTTTTGTGAGGGGGATTTAAAGATTCAAATCTAAGCCATAATAAATTGGGTGTTTTCTTTCCTAGGCCAAAGTAATCAAGGACTGCATGTTTTGTTTCTGCATAGCTGTTCTTTAGCACACTCTGGACAAACAAATATTAAATAAATTATTACAGTTAATAAAAGAATAAGCAAAGTGGTACATAAATACATGAGGAAATTGAGACTCAAAGAGACTGGCCTACCCAAAGTCACAGTGCTCGTCAAGAGAAACAAAACATAGAACCCAGACTGCCAACCTGCTCATATGCCACTATACACGCAGCCTCCCATCTTAACTAAATATAATGAACCTTAAAGTTCAATTCCAAAGTTCCTTTTTCTTTGCTCAGAATAGTAGTCTAAAACTAATATTTATAATTTCCATGCTAGCTTGCAGAATATATTAGTATTTTGTTATGAGAATTGTAGAGACAAGGATCATTAATCAAATTTTCTTTTCTTAGTCCTAAAACCATATTACTTGGCAAAGTTAAAGCTTGTTAAGATAAAAGTCCCTGTGACCAGAGATACCACTACCATATTTACTTTATAACTGACCAGCTCAACAGTAAGTCTAAAAGCATCAAATAAAACAACTGTAAACACTATATAACATTAGAAAAGATAAATTTTTTGTTTCTACCTTAAGGCAGGAGAAATTTCAGGTCTATCCATATTGGGACATTCTGAGAAAAGAATTATTTTAAAGAAAACTAAAAACTTACCCTTGACTAAGAAAAATAAAATTTTTCTCTTGAAAGATCTGATATAGCTCTAACCGTAATTTATACTTCTTAAATCCATGAATACTAATTCCAGTTTTATTCAGGTGAAAAAATAGAATTAAGATCATTGCACTTACTCCTTTTTCATGTAAGCTCTAATTTTAATTCATATTCATGTCTGATATATGATCGATCAAGAGCAAAACAAAGATATCAAAACATATGCATAATTCTATTAATTAAATGAAACATTAATGGCATTTCTTTCCATTTCAGATTTTCCAAAGCCTCATGAGTTTTATAACACTCCTTTAAAATCAGTATGAATTTCTCAAATGAGAAATAGATCTCTATGACTTCTATGAATAAAAGATCTTCTATGGGTTCATCTTCTATAACTAAAAGTAATCATTTTGCACGGATTGTAAATTTTGTTTGCTTATTTTTATAAATGTAAAAGAGTTTAAATATTTAGTAGAAGTTTTAATCTTCAATTTGGTCTAGACATATATTAACAGTTAAGAAAGTATTTAAAATGATGTTATTACCTTCAAATTACTAATTACATTACTTAATTCTATACTGAGTGAGTCTTTTGTTTTGTTTGATTCACAGGACTTTCACACCAGTTTACTGTCCAAGCCCACTAAGTGGCATTAGACCTCTATATTATGTAGCTCAGACAAGACAGTCTAGTATCTTTAAAGTGCTGCTGCAATATGGAATCTTAGAAAATGAAAAATACCCTCTCAACATTGTATCAACAATATTATTCTACCCTTCAAGAGTGAGAATAATGGTTGATCATGAATTGATTCACATCGAGGAAGATGCCAAAACATGCTTAGTGCTATGTTCCAGAGTGCTTTCTGCCATGTCAGTCAAGGAAATAAAGGTAAGCAAATTGTCATTCTCTGGTCTTGCACTCTAACAGTTGATGAATTTTAAGATAAAACTGAAAAGGCAAAAATAAAGCTAATCTTTAATGTATAGATTGTATGCAGTGATAAATCAATCATTAACTGTTTATTAATTTAAAATAAAAGACAAAATTCAAATTATCTAAAACATTAGTCCTTTACTTCATAATTTTGATTTTTTAAATATAAAAGAATTTCAAAAGTTAAGTTTACTTTAGTCTTGTTAAGTAGGTGAATTCTATTATTTTCCAATAACAAAAGCTATATTTATTAAGCTTTCTGTCTCTGAAGAAAAAGTAAACTAAAAATTTAACAGACTTCAGAGCAGCTAAAGATGGCTGATCAGTAAGCAACAAAATACAAAGCCTCCCAGGGAGAAACAACTCATATGCCAAAATAAAACACCCTGGAGAGACACAGACAGAGGGAGATGGATCCTCTCGACACAAGAAGAAATTATACAAAAAAAGCTCGTGAAACACGCAGTCTCAGGGCTACAATTGGAACAGCTAAAATTACCAGACATGGCACTTTCACTGTGACCCACCAAGCCACCTGAACTCACACCGGCCACGATGTGCCAAGACCAGCAGAGCCACCCAAACTTGTTCCCACCGCCACTCACAGGAGCCACAGCCACACTGAAATCGGAGGTTGGTGAGCCTAATGGAGAACAGAGCCAGTGAAGGGACCTTCCTTAATCCATGGTCAGTACTGGGAATAAGACCCCCCCTACAGGAAGGGCACGACCAAATGGGTGACATTTTGGAATCAGGCAGGAGGAACCTGAACTAGGAACAACAGTGACTTCAGTTGTTTGTTCCCTCCCCAGAGCAGGTTCATGGGATTTGCTTGGCCTGGGTCACACCCCTGGCTGGGACCCAAGAAGCCAAACCATTTCCCTATGCCGAGCACACACTAACCTGGTGAAGGTCCCTGAAGTTTGACTGGCCTGGTGGGGAAGGGCCAGCATAGGCAGCCCCTGCTTATACCTTAGTGACAAGAGCAAACAGGAGAGGGCAGAAATCGCTCACCAGCATGCTTCAGAAGAACCATAACCAACAAGGAAAGGGGCTAAGACCTCCACTATACACCTGTATGGAAGAAACCAAAACAATGACAAGAGAGAGAAACAAGAAAAAGCCCCCAACCCAAAACCCTGAGAACACTGATTCAGGAGAGGGAAAAACAAAAGAGATTGAGGGCAGCAAACATGCAACATCAGACATGGCTTCAATGGACATTAAGAGATATCTTTGGGACCTTGTAGATGAGCGCAAAACTGAAATATTAAATCAGGTAAAGCAAGATATAAGTAGATTAATTAAAAAAATGCTAAGCATCTCTCAGGAAGACACAGATGGAAGAAGGGAGGACCACAAAAAAAGGAGAGAAACATTTGATAAAGAATATAAAGAAAATCTAGAATACTTGAAGCAGATTCAAAGAGATTACCAGGAAATTAAAAACTCGATTGAAAGCTGGCAAAACTCCTTAAAAGAAACTTAGGATAGACTATCAAAACTTGAAAACAAGTTTGCAATGTGTGATCATGAAAGGAAAGATCTCTTAAAAATAACAAGGAGACAGGCAGTAACAATACAAAATCTAGAAGATGACAAGAGAATTTATGATTTAAGCATAAGAAGTGTGAACAAAGAAGCAGGAATACAAACAGGCAAATTACAGAGGCTATTCACGGAAATAATTAAAAAAAACTTCCCAAGCATAGGAAAAGAAAATGACATTCGGTTATGTGAGACATACAGAACTCCAGCCACCTACAAATAAAACAGAGCTTCACCCAGACATATAATAATCAAGATACCAGAAATTCAAATAAAAACAGAATATTAAAAGCTGTCAGAGAAAAGAAACAGATTACCTATAAAGGAAAACCCATCAAGATCACAGCAGACTTCTCGACACAGACCATCAGATCAAGAAGAGCTTGGAGTGAAGTATTCCAAGCCCTGAAAGAAAATAACTTCCAGCCCAAATTGATGTACCCTGCAAAACTGTCACTAGAAATTAATGGAGAAACAAGATGTTCCATGACAAAGAGGAACAGGGAATTTGTGACCACCAATCCAACCCTACAGAGAATACTGAAGGACATTCTAGAGAAAGAGAAAAAAAAAATACCAAGATTTTAGGAAAAGTGGCAGAAAGGTCTCAATGAGCGGGGCAGGCAGTAGAATGAAGGAGAAAACTAGACAAACAAAGGCAGAAAAATAGCATAGCAGAAATGAGGCAGAGAAGGATGGCTAGAATCTCCAACATAGATGGCCTTGATACACTATATTATTAATAGTGTACCAGGATTTAAAACCCTCGTTACTCACACCACTCTGCTTAGATGTATTATATTCTGTTCCAGTCTGTCTACTGAGTTAGATTTGAGGGCACAGACAGTTATCCCAAAAATAGCAGGATATAGTATGGTAATCATCCTTAATTTTCTATTAACTTAATCTAAAGCTCTGTAGGACCTACACTGTTTTACCAGTGACTGATGGTAATCAAATATGGTTTGTTAGATTGCTGTTTTGTATTGATAGATTTCATTCAAAGCTGTTATAATTGATAGTATCAAGTCTGAGAGTATAGGCAACTACACTGAAGATGACAAGATTCACTAGACTATCGACTCTGGTTTGATTATTACCTGCCTTTGAAGTTTGATGCTGTGTACAATATTTTATTTTTATTAATATTGTTATGTACTGCTGTATTCAATTATATTGCTATGTTCAATTATGCCTGATGATATAGATAATTCTATTGAAGATAATAAGAAACAACACAGTAATCATTGTAGATCACCTTGTATTGTGGTTTCATATGAATTTTTGGCTTTATGTTTTTATAGGAATTTGTTTTGTTTTGTCTTGCTATGTTTTGTTATTTCCTCTAATACAAAAAGGATAGAAATACATGTAGAGACTCATGCATGCATAGCTGTTTAGTCTCACTGTTTGAATATCTACTTTGTATGCTTTAATTTTGTAACTTGAACAACTATTTCTAAGAGGACAATATGTAATTTATTAACTAGTGATTTCTTACTGTATATCTTTTTTTTTTGAAATTCTGTATTATCTCTACCCTTTATATTTTTTTCTTTTTAAACAAAAAAAAGAAAAAAATTTAACAGGCTTCTTTTCCAATAGAACATTTTAAAATGAGGGCTGCATTTCTCCCTTTAAATACAAACACAAACTAAGAAATAGATTTTTCCACTCAAAAATCCCAAAATAATTCTAAGCATTCTAAAAACCAGAAAAGCTTAAACTAATTGTTCAGTTGATAATGTCTCAGAAGTATAACAACCTTGTATTTAATAAGATTTTTGGAATAATCCAAATTGAGAGGAAAAAATCAACCATGTACAGCAATCTTTACCCTTCAAAATGCACTGTGAGTTTCAGCACCAAATTGTATGATGCCACCTAGCAACTAGGAATAAACACTTAATGGGGCGGAGCTTACTCTAAACTCACACCAGCTGAATGCCTAAGGAGCTGCAGTTCTCCTCACTTTTAAAGGTGTAACTTCAGAAATAAATTCATAAGAGATACAACTCTGTGGAGTTTTTTAAATGCCTTAATAAATATCAATACTTAGGTCAACCGTAAGAAAAGCAAATAGTTCAAATTATTTTGGCAACCCTTTTTTTTTTTGGCAACCCATTTTTAAAATAAAAACTACACTGTCTGTGTCTCCAGTGACATTCTTTAGTCCTTGTCCAGTGTTAGTCCTGCACAATTATTAAAGAAATATCAATTTTTTTTACCATTAAATGCTATTCTTGAGGTACAAAGAAGTAGGAGAGTGCTAATGTAGAAGGAGCTGAACAAAGTCACCAACCTGAGTGGCAAAGAATGTAGAGTTGGGTCCAATCAATTGCATTTTAATAAGCTAAAGTGAAATTGCACTGGACAAGAATGCAAAGGATCACATTAAAACTACCTGAAGAACATTTTAAAGGCCCTTCTCTGTTTTACATTTCCATACTTTCCAGTAGTTTCCCCTATCACAGCACATAGATTTTATTGTAAATATATATTTGGGTAACTATCCCTATACATACGAATATTATAATGTTAAGTGAAATAAATCAAACAAGCTTAAATATTGCATGATTTCTCTTACATGAGAAATCTAAAATATAAATAAATAACAGTGTAAAATAAATGATTGATAATATGATAATAGATCTTGTGCAAAATCGCAGAGAACCAAGAAATGCTGACCAGAGAGAGAAAGTGGATGAAATAAAAAAAATTAAGATCGTTATGTACATGAGCCAACTGTCCACAGCAAATATAATTATTATACACTCCAAACATGTACTTACAAAAGTTTTAAAAAGAAACTACTTTGCATACCCTACCAATTATTCTGATCACCTACCACAGTATTAAGAATATATCAGATACTCTTCAAGTTGTCAATGACTTGATAAATAATGCATATATATATATATATATATATATATACATACATATACATATCTAATATAACTAGATAAGTAAAACTGTCATGGCAGCTGGAAAACATAGGTTCTTTGGTGAAACATCTCCATAGCAATATCCTTTCCAAGTCCATCTACTGATATTTGTCTTCTAGAACTCAATCCTTAAGGATGACTTTGCTGAAACTTCAAAAGACATCTTTTCATTTGGACAGACCTTAAATCAGGTGGTCTTATGTGTGAATTTTTATGCTATGATGGTTGGAACCATCTGGGAATTTTCAGCATTTATACTGTGCCCATCCTATAAATGAGAGAATCAGAACTTCTGGTTGAGGGCCTGAGTGTTGGTAATTTTTATAATGTCATAAAATTCTAGTGTATGCCACACAAACAGTAATAACTAATGATGAAGTATGTGTATGATACATCTAAACTTAAAAATGTACCCAGTATCTGGGGTATATTTTCACAGTTATGTGTCCTTACACATATTATTTAAACTTCATTATTGTAAGAATAAAATGGTGATAAAATACAGTGGTAGCTTGGTTTACAATTTCACTTGTTTTATGATTTGGGGAAGGTGGCTGCATTTGCATTTGTGTGGAGATTATAGCTGTAGTTGTGTTTGTCACCTAATGAAGAGTTTGTGAATGGAAGCAAAATTGTGCTGAACGCTTTTGTTTGTGAACTGAATTGTTTGCAACAGGAGTGTTCATGAACCAAGGCATTATTTTACCTGCCTCAAGTGAAAATGCTTTAGGAAAAATGTTAAATATTTACATAAAAGTCAATTTCTGAATTTAAATGAAAGTAAGTGTTAATAATGTGGACTAATTCAATGATTAACATGAAACACTGAAATATTTCCTTTCAGTTGCAACTGAGTTTGGGAAGGCGTCCAATTATTTCAGATTGGTTGGAATACATTCCTCCAACAAGATACAAAGATCCATGTGAACTATCACATCTTTGCAGAATAACCATTAGGACTCAACTATTAACCAACAAAATGCTTCCAGATGGAATATTTTCACTACAAATTCCTGTTTGTCTACAGAAATACCTGAACTTAGAAAGTTAATATGCATCTTCGTCCTAAATTCTTCAAGGATACTCACCACTGTAACATGGCTTAGAAGTTAATAAACTATTAACTTCATAAACTATTAACTTCATAGAAGTTTTTATTGGATAGAACATTCTACTGAAAAATATATTTTCAAATGATGTCCACAATCACTTTTTGGTCAGGATGTGATTCTGGTCACTACCTTCTACAAGATGATATAAATTACATGTGTTCTGACACAAATAGAAAAGATCTATTTTGATCCAGCATTACATCAAAATGAAAATTTTAACTGTTAAACTGTTATTGTTACAAAGTAACTCACCTAAGACATAAAATTTATGAAAAGACAAAACTTTAGATCTTTTTAAATATTCATGGCACTAGACTTTTCTCTATCTAACTGTAAGGTCTAGCTTGTAAAACAAAGATGATGATTGAAGAACAGTATTTTATGGGTCTCTGATGTTTCTACCTGTCTCAAGAGCAGAGGCATAGTCATTTGTTATGGATTAGATTTTCAAGGATATTTGTATTGTGAGCAACCCTGGAAGACAGAGATAATGTCTCTCTCTCTGGAGAACAGAGTGGGTTTGCGTACTGCATAGTACAATAAAGGTAATATCGTACCCTAGGGAAAAGGTTGAGCAGGTTATCCTAAAGCTCATTATAAAAGACTGGAATTTCGTATGCTTAGGGCTCAATTGTGACATAAATACACTCTGAATATATCTGCATGAACTCTGCCATGTTTTTGACAGGGAGGTGAACAACACAAACACAAAGCTCATGGTGCTTGCTGTGTCGTTAGTAATAAAGTTTTGTGTTCTGACCCAGCACTGTGATAGGCTAAAATGCTAGTCTGGATGGGATGGAAATCTCAAGGCTTCACACTTCTTTACAACACTCATCGGTCCTTACCTCATGATAGTATATTTTAGGGCTTACCATTTGATATTATGCCAGATATGTAGTAGACTATCCACTTGCAATCTGGGTGCAATAAAACATTTTCACAATTCATACAGCATTCACTCTGGTCTCATGATTACATAGTAAACTGTATACTATCATATCCAAGAACAGAATGTAAATAACAAATACAGACATGGAAAGATATAACTGGACTTCCTTTCCTTTTTTTTTACTTGTAACAAATATGTTACAGGATTAAAGTATAGAAGTGTTTATTTATACCCTTAATAAAAATATTTATTTAGAACTCAAAATATGTTTAACCTCAAAGGTAAAGAAGTTCATCCTATCACACAGTATATCACCATGTGAATATTTCCTTTACTAGTGACGTGTAAGACAATTACATTTTTTGAAAATATATGTCAATGTAAAAAAATGCAAAAAGCTACCTTTATTCCAGCATATATAAATATAGTATATATCAAATTGATAATTCAGATGTAGCAATTTGTCTGGGAAGATACTTCAGCAAGTTTTCATAGTCACTCCCTGCTTTCTGTCTTCCTGTTTCATCTTTCCTTCTTACAGCTCTATCTTTATGAGCACATACTGAACCTGGCCTCGTCATCACTGTCACTGAACATGGCTCATACCTATTTATTGAGTGGGCAATAGGCAGCATCTAAATTTCAGGAACTTTTCCCTTTTGGGATTCTGACTACTTCTATACTTTTCAACATGGCTGGTCACCCAAAATCACATTTAATGCTCTCCTTCTGTATTAGTTTCCTAAAATATTAGCATGTCAGCCTGGTGACACGTGCCTATAATCCCAACACTTGGGAGGCTATGCAAGAGGTTTGCTATTAGCTTGGGGTCAGCCTGGGTTACATATGAGTTAAAGGACAACCTGAACTATTCAGGGAGATCTTGTCTCAAAAAAACAAAAACATACACAGCAAAGCACCATAAATTGAGTGGCTTAAAACAACAAAGATTTCTTGGTCACAATACTCAGATTTAGAAATTCAAAATCAAGGTGTCATCAGGACCCTGCTTTCTCTATAAATTACAGAGAAACCCTCCCTTGTATCATCCTAGCTTCCACAACTGTCCTATATTCTGGCAATACTTGGTATTCTTTGGAGGGAGGCGCATCACTCCAGTACTCCATTGTTTTCCATGTTTTCATGTGGCCATTTTCTTATAAGGACACCCATAAGATTGGATCACGGAGCCCATCTTACTTCAGTGTGACCAACTCCTATCTAATTACATTTATAATTAGATTATTATCTTATTTCCAAATAAGATAGCATTCTCGCAAATTTTGGGACTTTGACATATCTTTTTTGGGGGGACAAAATTCAACTCATAACTCCTTTTGCTAAAAAAATCACTTCAGCCTCTGAGTCACTAAATCTCAGTAGCTTTCAAGTTCCCACTGCTTCCACTTTCACCACACATTGCCCATTCTTCAACAAGAAAAGCACCCAGAAACTCCACAGTAGTAGTCTATAGAAGAAATTGCTATAAAGTACCTAGCTCACCTTTTTGTTATTCTCATATGAATTCCATTCTCCAGTGAAAACATACTGC
Source organism: Hydrochoerus hydrochaeris (assembly GCA_004027455.1). Lineage (NCBI taxonomy): Eukaryota > Metazoa > Chordata > Mammalia > Rodentia > Hydrochaeridae > Hydrochoerus > Hydrochoerus hydrochaeris. The sequence goes on from PVLA01001248.1 coordinate 96,173, forward strand.
TTCACATCTGCTTTTACACATGCAGATCCATCTAACAAAAATCCTCTTTTCTTCCTAAACACCTGACATGTTTACTTCTTTAAACTTTCTTTAACCTACCAATAACTTATTACATATAGTACATTCGACTCTATCTATGGTTTTTCTTTTTACTACACCTGAAGTCCTCAAAGTAGACATCACATCTTTTGTATTCCTAACATCTAAAATGTCACCTGGCCCACAGTAAATATTCATTGACTTAGACTTGTGGCTTTCTAAAAGTAAGACATACTTTAAAATTTTGCTTGAAGAGGCAGACTCAGGTATGTGCTGCCAGAGAGAGTAGGTAAAAGAAACTAAAAAACTAATTCAGGGGAAAAAAACACTATTGGCTAAAAAATTATCAAAATAGTTTTAAATTTTAAAAAAGCATTACTTATTGCACACCTATTAGAAAGCTTAAATTAAAAGACCAACAATGCCTAGTAGTAGTGAACATGAGGAGAAACTTTTATACATAGCTGATGGGATTATCAAATATACCTACTCTGGAAAACAATTTGGCAGCTTTGAAGTTAAACTTACATATACCATATGACACAGCTATTTTACTATTTAACATAGATAAATGAAAGTTATGCTCCCAGAAAGTCTGTACAGTAAGGTTCATAGTAACTTCATAATCACTGAAAACTGAAAACTCATGTTTTTCAACAAATGAATGGAAAAAAAAACTGGCACATCAACACAATGTAACACATGTCAGCACAAAAGGCACAAGAGGATTAATCTCAGTGAAAAAGGCCCATTTCAAAAGGTCATATACCATATGATTCCATGTGTTGGACATACTGAAGAGAAACAGAACTATAGTGAAACAAAAGAGGTCTGTGATGGGTGGGTTAACGTAGGAGACCAATACCGAAGTAATCTTTTGTGATGATGGATTGATTTCATACCCTGATGGTGTTTATGATTACAGAGGTATGCAAAAATTCATAAAACTGTACATCAAAAAGTTAATTTTACTCTATATAAAATTTAAAGTAAATGTATTACAGTGGTATCTAAGTACTTAAAGAATTAGAGAATTTGTTCTACAAGGCATCCTGAATATCAAAAACGAGTACAAATTCTTTTGGCTAGAAAAGGTCATGAGTCAATCTACTCCAAGGTATAGGGTGTGTACCAGGTACTAAACAAATGGTAAGTACTGGGACAAAATTTTGTGCCAAAATGCATTAAGTATATTGCAGTCCCAAGGTATGACTGCACATTCTAGGCATGAAGACACACTTTCTTTCTCCTATATCTCTGTATGCTTTACTTCTAGACATGAACAGTCTACCTTTCATGCAGGATTTTGAAGTAGATATTTTGAAATAGAAATTTTAAAAGTTTTCTCAGACATTACAAACATTTTGTTGTTATTAGGTTATGATCTATAATTTTAGAGAAAGGCAAAGAAAAACAAAAGTGAAATTCATTCTTTAAAATTAGAGAATAAATATTCTCTCTAGTATTCACTTTGTTCATGAGAAATTATGTCTTGATTTGATTTTTAGTATGTTTCTGCTACTCAAAAAATAGGTTTAAGAAAATGTAATTTACTTTTAAGAAGATTTAAAGCTATTTTCAGAATCTCAAAATAAAAGGAATTAGTTGATTGGCTGCAATTTTTGTGTCAAATACTTTGATGAAAAAACTCTCAAAGCTGTAATGAAATCTAACACTGAGGTTAAATCTAAATGGGCGCTAATGCAGTATCTGACACAGGGCACCTGTCTCTGCTCGCCTACTTCACTGCCACTTCTGCCTCGTAGTGCTTCTGCCTTTTGTTTCCCAGTATGTCACAGCCCATCCCTCATCAGTGACCTCTAGAAATTTGCCACAAACTCAAATTATCTAGCTGCTTTTAGAAACAATACATGAATTATAATTCATTGTAAAGGCTGTGAATTAAAATATGGCTAATTGTAAAATTCAAAAATAGTCATATTCACTCAAACATAACAATAAAAGACATAAATACTCTCATAACGATAAGGGACATAAATACTCTCAGAAGACATTAAACATATTGAATGTGAAACATTTACTGTTTCAAAAAGCATGTATGTTGTATACACTATAATTTTTCCATATATCTAGCTACTAATACTATAATGGTAGAGTTTAAGTCTTCAAATATGAACATTAAGTGTTGTAAAGTATAATATGCATATATTATTTAAAAATTGCATCAATTACTCTGTGAATAATTTGGCCAAATAACTATGAATATTATAGTTACTGAATAAATGGTTCAAATGTATATCCTAAATTCCAGATACCTAGTTGCCAAGGAAAAGAATAAACTTCTAGGCTTATGCAAATAAGTCACTAACTAAATGGAGTTATAGAAATAAGGTGTTTGAGGAGAAGAAGGCTCTTTCCAGTTGCTGAATGGTAATTTCCTGGTTTGTTTGCCCATCTATGAAATAAGAATGGCCTTGAGTAAGTGCTGAATTCTGAAATGGTGATATAAGTCACACACCTATAGAACACTTTACAAGATGTTTCCTTGTGAACCAACAACTAAGTCAAATAGACAAATCCATCATATCTTTCTGCTGCGTTTTATTTATCTAGTGAAGATGGATAAAATGAAAATTAGGAAAAAGGAGGACATCAGGGAGTATAAAATTGATCTGCTAGATACAGTATCTGAAAAGCTGAAAGGTTTGTGGTGATGGCTCTGTCTTCTAGAATTATTGTCTGCATTACAAAATAACTATTTATTTTCAGCCTTAAGAAATATACTGAATATAAATTATTTTTAATGCTCAGTGTTACTCTAATAAACTTTAGAAACATTCAGTGTTGGAGTTTTGGAGTAATAAATTTTTGAGTCATAGCATATTACTACTTCAGAACAACATATAACACACACACAGATATACACGCATACACATTGACACACACATCTCCACTAAGTTCCCAGCCCTTAAAAGAAAGGTATTGAAACTAAAGTATATATAATAATATGTTGAAGTATAACTTGTAAGTACAAATAAAACAATTTTCATAAATGAGAAAAATGTAGTACATTATACTTTTTTCTAACAAAAGATATTTATTTAAATAGTTCTCATTAAGAATAACAAACATTCTCATATAGGATACATGTAAATGAAAATATTGATATAATTTTCAATTGAAATACAAAATTTAGAAAATATTTTCTTTTGCTCTCAGGAGATAAATTCTACGTTCCTCATATTAAAAGATATTATTTCAACACTGCAATATTATTATTCTTCAGTCTTTCCTGGAACTTGCACAGCCCTGGAAAAATCTTCTTCATATTTCTTCTTGAGATTACTCAAATACATTCGTAAACTTTCTGGATCCAATTGAGAGTTTCGAGCAGTTTGAACAAGTCTAGTTGCTAGATGGTACACGACTCTCTGTCTTTCCATTTCAGGGGTGCTCCTTTGGTTTTGCTATTATTAAAAATATATAAAAATTTAAAAATAAGTACTATGATTTTAAGTTGATCACAGTTTAGCACTATTCTATTTGCTTTTATAGAACTATGAGACTCAAGGATTAAATAATACCCTTAGATAAATCAGCTCAATTCAACTAGCAAAAAATATACTGTAAGAACTAAAGAAAGAGCCAGCTGTGGTGGTGCACACCTGTAATCTCAGTGTTCAGGAGGCTGAAGCAAGAGAGTGACTGTGAGTTCAAGGCCAGCCTGGGCTACATAGTGAACTGAAGGCCTAAACTACACTATGATACCTGCATCCAAAAAAAAAAGAAAAAAAAAAGCAAGAAACAAATAGTATTTGGATGAATAAAATTCCTCATGAACTCTTACTACTTTATGACATATTTTAATATCTTTGAGAATCACTTATTTGTGAAAAAATTCCACTAAATAGGTCAAATCCCTCAACACAGTACCAAAAAATAATAATAGAGATAGGTTCTAAAAATATCTTTTTCATTAAAAAAGGTATGGGAAACAGCACAGCTCGTGCTTACACAGTGATCGTAATTTTAAATGTCACCCAAGGATGATACTATGTTATCTCCCCTTTTTAATTACTCATCGTGCTTCTAAAGAGAATTTGTGTATAACAATTAATTATTGGAGTCTAAGAGAAGAAAATACTGCCTAAAGGACAAAGTAAATTTTAAAAATAAACAACATAAATAGCTATTTGAAAGTATGCTTCTAATCTAAACAAACCATACTTAAGGACACCTATGCAATAATATTTAAACCAGAAATGTTGAAGACGTTTAGATATTTGGTCCTTGAATAAGCATCATGATTGGGAATATAGGTGAAAAATTCTTAATTTGTACCTTTGTCTGAGCTACATAGAAAATAAAATGTTTTCAACCTTCACTATTTATGGGATGTCTTAGTAAATTTTCCAGAAATAAAATCCCTTCAACTATTTGTCAATAACAAGCAATTCTGAATATTTTTCTACTTTCATTATAGGAAAAATGAGTAAGATTTCATTAGGTAGAACAAGATTATCATATATTCACCCTTCATTGATCTGTTTGATGCATTTATCAATTACCAATTAAACCATTATTTCAATTACAGTCATTGAATATCTATTATCACCTCTGTGCTGGGCCCTAAAGCTTGTGCTTTATGTGTCTATAGAGAGGAGAAAACTACATACATGATATAATAAGAGAACTCAAGGAGCTCACAGTCTTCTGGTAAAATGGCTTATTTAAACAGAGTTGACTACAGTGTTTATGAAAAGTCCCACAGGAGAGATACAAAGTGCACAGAAGAAGGGACTCTCATTTCCAGCTCAGTTCAAAAAAAGACTTGCATAAAATGGAGTATGTCAAATAAACCTGATGGATAGAAGAGTCTAGAAGGAAGGGTATTCTGGATAGGAAAAAAAAAAAGTAGAAGAGACATATTAGAGACCATGGTACATAATCAGGTTGAAATGATGAAATAGCAAGTAATTAAATGTGACAGAAATGTAAATTATGCAAAATTTAAGTGATGTGTGATGTAAGGTTGATGTGATAAAGAAATGATCTTTAAGCAAAAAATAACAAACTTTAGAGTCATCTGAGAATTGGGGAAAACAAATTCTGAGCCACAGAGAACCTTGAAAAAATATAGGATGATTTGGTATCCTAGGTTATTCTAATGTAGGTAATTCTCAAATTATATTTTGAAAAATAATTATAGAAGACTTCTAACACTAGGATGAAAATTCAGTTTGTAACCTGAAAGACTAAGATGTCAAGGAGAAATATGGCAAGTTTGGGAGAAAAGATAATGGAAGCCATGAAAAAGAATGAGATAGTTGAGACTACAGAGTTTTCAAAAGGAGACAAGGGCAAAAATCTTAGAAACAGAAGTGAGTGAAAGAAGAAAAGGCCCTGGTAAAGAAGGGAAAGAAGAAAAAAATCATTGAGGTGGGAGACAACAACTTCCAGGAAAGAATAATTCCACAACAGACAAGACAGGGCAGAATTAAGACGGGGGAAAGAATGATAATGTCCAGTGTCACAGATCAGAGAAGGTGAGAAATCGGGGCAGGGGGTGTTGAGATGTTTTTAATTAGTTGAGATTTAAGAAAGAAGTTTCAGTGAGGGATGACAAGATTCCATTTGCCAATGGGTAAGGGAATAGGCAAGTACAGACTAGCCTTGAGTTTACAGTAAAGGCAGTAAAGGAATAATAGTTTTTAAAGTAAGCTTAACAAAGATTTATTTGGAAAAAGCATAAATGTATTCATAGAAAAATGAAAATCTAGTAAAAAAATAAGAAAAAAAAAGGAAACAGGATATCTTAATGGAAAATGAAAGAAGTTAACCTTAAAGTGACTGAAAAAGCAATTTCTTCCTCCAACACAGGAAGAAAAAAAGATGGGTAAGAAACAGAAAACTGCCAAACAAAATTTTCAGGAATTATGCAAAAGGACTCATCCATACAATTTCAAGTTTCTTGGGGCCGGGGATATAGCACAGTGGCACAGTGCCTGCCTAGCAAGTGTGGGGTCCTGAGTTGGATTTCTGGAGCCTCCCCCACAAAAAAAGTTCAAGTTTCTTTAAAAAGTATAGTAAATTATCTGGAGAATTAGGACAGAAGAGTAAAAATGTTTTGAAAGAGATACTGTAAAATAGTTATAGAGATGGATGTGGTGGTACATGTCTATAATCCCAGCACTCCAGAGGCTGAGGCAGTAGGATCATTACAATTTCGAGACTAAACTGGGCTACAAAATGAGCTCAAGGCCAGCCTGAAATGCATAGTGAGACTTTGTCTCAAAAAGACAAAAAAAATTTATAGAGATCAATAAGAAAAGAAACAATTATTCACTTAAAAAATACATCTAAAGTTAGAATACATGAATGTATAGCAGATTAATATGAGCCTCATTTGAACATTTTTTAGCATTATTAGGAAAACTAAAACCTAGACTAGCAGAGAGGTGGCCTGTACTTGGAATTTGCAAAATGAAATCTGAAGAATAAGACAGTGAGAGGTACTTTAAAATGAGCACTGTGAGCATTGTTGATGAAGGGATTCAAATTGGTATTTACAGAGACATTCCAGAAAATTAAAGAAGGGAAGAATACAATAAAAATGGAAAGCTGATTAAAAAGGAGAAAGACAGAAAACTATTACTGAAGAAATTTTCACACTGTACCCACCTCAACTTACTGAACACATTTGATTTTTTAAAAAGAAACCTAATTTAGAAAAAGATTTCCAAATTTTGAATCGACAGATATGATTTCAATGCCAGGTCCATGACTTTCAATCAAATCACTTAATATCTGTGAACTAGTAAACATGAGAGCAAAGATATCACTTTTATCATTTACTGTTTATTAGTAATTACTACTAGTTACTATTAGTAACTACTTCATGAAGAGATACAAGGCTTACAAATGATAACAGTAAAGAAGAGCTTGGAAGACTATAAAAAGCTATGCACTATGTCTGTCCCTCATACTGATTATTATTTTAAATGCCCATTTTATTATTAGGATGCATTGGGGGGAGGGTTGAGGCAGGGTCTTTCTATGTAGTCTGGTCTGGCCTTGACCTCACAGGGCGCTCCTGCCTCAGGCTCCCAAGTGCTGAGATCACAGGCATGCTACCATGCCTGGCAAAGGCTCATTTTAAATACATTTATTTTCTCATCATAAAGACAGTTAACAGTAATTACTCTATAAATTTAACTTAACTTTTATCTCCTATCATATTAGCTGTCTTGCTAGGAAAAGTTATGAGACCAAACCAAAAAAGTTTTAACAGGTAAAAGAGATTTTCTTTGCCTATATAAATTAGGAATTAGATTTTTGTTTTAATTATTGTTTTACATATTTAGATCAAATTCTATAGAAAATGTACACTGAAACTATTTTAATTTGAAAATAATTCTTACTGAAAAGTTTTTACCAAAATCTGTCCTGTAATTTGAGTTGAGATTTCTTTGGCATCCATGACAATTGACGGTGGAAGTGATGACACCTCTGCAGCTTTTAATCCTAGAATTACATTTAAAAAGCTTCAATATTGTTATTTCTAGTTTTTCATGCCTGTTTCAACTAATATTAACTTTCACAGGTCTTAATTTCCCTTCTACAAGCATTTCAGAACTCAATAATTCTCAAAATTAAGTTTTCCAAAACACTGGATGACAACTTTCCAAGTCTTATATTTAATTACAGGTCTATACATAAAAGTAAATTATCTCACAAAATACTTCTGAATTAACAAGAAGGAAAGAGACAGGGAAAATAATATTGAAATTCCAATAGGAAGTATAACTGGTTAGTAGAAGGTAGAGGGATTTACTGTAGATTTTTATTTTAATTATTAATGTTTTACATATTTAGATCAAATTCCATACAAAATATACACTGAAGTTTTCAAGGGAGGAGAAGGTATGGTCACAGACACAATTCTATAGACTGGAACTTCTCAGAAGATACAATGGTCGATGACTAATCTTTATGAAAATTAAAAGTATCAGCAATTTTTCTCATGTTTTCAGAACTTAATTTTATTGTATAAATGCCATATAGGCTTTCTATTGAGTGCCACATTTATATCATATTTATAAACAGCAGAAGGACAAAAGATATAGTGAAGTTTTAAGATAAAAAAAAAAACCAAAAAACCTGTTACAGTAAAAGACATGTTGCCAAAAATGATGGGTAAGTGTTTTTGAAGGGAAGGGAATATTTTGACTATTTCAGGGGAATTAATGGCATCATGTCTTTTACAGTCATATATTTTTTAATTTAAACATTCATCATATGTTTTGAATGGCCCTCATTGATCGAATGTTTTATGGCACTTTCTATCAAACAAAAACATGACAAAAACATCCACCGTATTCACCAGATTGGCACCGTGTGACTTCTGTCTCTTGCCCAAAGTCAAAATGACTGTAAAAGGTAAATACTTTGAACAGATTCAGGTACGAACATATTTGTCTTCTTATGTATAAAACGTGAGTTTGACAAGAAAAGAGAGTATGAGAATATATCTATACATGTATCTAAGTGAGCGTGGCTTGGATTGATGGTGAGTATGGGGAGAAGAAAATTGGTCTTAGTAAAATGAATAGTGTTTCAATATTGCTTTGTTGGTTTTGTGGTGCTGCGGATCGAACCCAGGGGTTTGTACATGCCGGACAAGTGATCTACCATTACACTACACCCCCGGCCTCAATGTGTAGGTTTAATTTCGGCATTCAGTACCATAATTCTTTTCTTCTGTAAGTCCCTTAGAAAGTTTGTAGGTATACAGAATTGCTTCTTTATTTCTTGAGGTGTTCTTCACATGCTCAACTTCAAAATGCATATTCTCTACATTAGGGTACAGGACATCAATACGGCAAAGTTCCAGGAAATGTGTAGCAAACAGTGTAAATGCCTAAAATATATAAGACAATGAATATTAGTGCTTTTTAAATAAACTAGAAAATCTATCTTAGCTATTTAGACCTAGCTCTTTAACTTTCCAACTAACTTGGCAGGAACACAGGAATGAAACTAAAGTTGGAGGCTAACATGATCAATCTATTTTAGTCCTTGAATTTTTGGGGGGAAAGCACTGGAAATCAAACTCAGGACCTTGCACCTGGCAGGCAGGCGCTTTTGCTGTTGAGCTATATCCCCAGACCAATCAATGTATTTTAAAGCACTCTGAAATTTCATATTCAATGAAGTACCATATAATTATATTCAATAAAGTACCATATAATTATGTTAAAAATGTCACAAGAAAGAATAAATTTGAAAGTAAACTACAAGAAATATATCTAAAGATATGAAAAAGTGAAGTTTGTCACAAATATAAAGCTATTAATTGATGTAGTCATTTATTAGGGAAGATATTCCATATATATATATACACACACATATTTACATACACACATAATCTTTATATTTTCTTCAACTTTTTAAAATCTCACTTTGAAAGTAATTTCTGTCCCTATCAGCAGTTTTTGGAAAGTGGAACCAATGTGTAGATTGTATTAGGTGCTTGAAATTCCCAAAGGGAGTGGGTGATTTTTGTTTGCTTTTTATCATTTGGTTGATTATTTACTTATTTACTTGGCAGCACTAGGGATCAAATCCAAGGCAAAGTTCAGCAAAGTTTTAGTGTTACTAAAGCAAACAGAAATAGGAGTGATCGTTTATATTTTAAGACATTACCAATGAGAAATTAAATAAATAGATGACTGTTAGAAAGTTAAATATTAAGTCAATAAAAAAATACTTGCTTGGCAAAATAACTCAACATAGAAGACTGGCAACAGGACCGGAAAGGTTTTATACACATGAGAGAAAAATGAAAATTCTCAACTCCCCACTTGCTAGGGTTTGAATACGGTTTAAGCATGTTTCCCACAGGTGAATTGTTAGAAGTCTGGTCTTCAGTGTGTACTGTTGAGAGAGGATGAATCTTTAAGAGTGGGGCTTAATGGGAGGTATTAGGTCACTGGGGGCACTGCTCCAGGAGGGAGTTAATGTTGGCCTCTGAGTTGTCTGAGACCAAGTTGATATGAAAAACAAGACTAAATGTTCAGTCACAAAAGTGGCCATAAAAATTATGTTTTGAACCAAATTTTGAACTTCTATTTAATGTTAGTTCCGTTTAACAAAGTTACTCAGTGCCTATATTTTGTAAGTATTGTGCTGAGCACCAAGGAGACTGTTAGAAAAGTATTAAACTTTAAGACTCTTAGAAGTAGTAATATTGCACATTTACTACATTATTTATACTAGAAAAAAGATATTCACTGAAACCACTATTCTTAGCTATTATAGCATACCAGAGAAATGAAATATAATATTTTATTTGGACTCTCCAAAGAAAAAGACTAATAAGTTTGTATGTGTATGTGTGTGTGTGTGTTTGTCTATATAAACAAATTTATAAGGCTGACAAGTTCTAAGATCTGCAATGTATAAGCTGAAGATCTAAGATAGTCAATGACATAATTCTTAATCTGAATGCCAGAAGACTTTAGGTCTAGAAAAAGCTGATGAGCATATTTTTCAGTTTGAGTCTGAAAGGAGTGAAGAACCCAGCTTCCAGACTGAAGGCAGTCAGATAGGGATGTCTACTGATTCTGGAAGTCAATCTTTGTAAGTTTTGGTTTGTTAGATAGGACTCACACTTGGAAGAGCCATCTGCTTTTCTCAGTCAACAATTCAAATAGTAATCTCTTCAAGAAACATCCTCACAAACACCCAAAATATGTTTAACCAAATGCCCCAGCAGACAAATAACAAATCCACCTCTTCAAATTGGCACTACACATATTTCTTTACCCTACACTTAACCTCCAAATGAAGACAGCAATAAGGTTATAATTGTACCTATAATCAATTTATAGGGCTGTTCTAGTTTCCTGTTGGTCTTAATCACAGAGCAAAACACTAAAGGACACCCTAATGAATCAACTTTCCATTGTACAATAAAATACCTCAGGCAATCAAGTTTATTCTTATTTAAAAAAAAAAAGTTTCTTTAGGCTCCCAGTTTTAGAGGTTTCAGTGGCCCGTGGTTTTGGGCCAGCGGCAAGGCCGTACATTATGGTGACAATGTGTGGCAGAGGAATGTGCAAGGAGAGGGGGCAGCATCCCAGCATCTTCTTCAAGGGTTCACACCAGTGAACTGGCCTCCTTCCAGTAGGCCCAGCTTCTAAAGATCCCACAATACCCCCATAGAGCCATGAGCTGAGGCAAAGCCTTTAGCACATGGGCCTTTGTGGGACACTCATCCAAACACAGAATAAAGGCACTGCTATTCAATTCATTTTGGGCTTTTCTATGATAATTCCCATCAATCCACAGGTCAGGAAAAGTTTTCCAGCTGTTAAGAAATATTTATTCTGATTATTCAGTCTGGAACTGGAGAAATAACCACAGGATGTTTGGGGGAACATGCTGATCCCGCTGGGAGATACACTGGAGCTAAATTTCCATTGATCACTTGACTGCTAAGGCTCTAATCTGACTCAGAGATTACAGTGATAGTTTGACTCTCCTTGGATGAATGTCAGTTCAGACTTAAGAATCCAGCAGTTTTTTTATATCTTATTTATTTCCTTTCTCCAATATAAAGTTGTTATGGTAAAAGACTATGGGTCATTTTGGGGAAGGTTAGGAGAGACAGAGACAGTATATAGTGGTTGTTTCTCCATATCTATGGGTTCCACATCCATAGATCCAATCAACAATAGAAAATTCATGACAAAAAGATCTGGATGTTGCTGAGTGTGGTGGCTTATGCCTGTGATCCCAACACTCAGGAAGCTAAGGCAGGAGGATCATTGCGAGTTCCAGACCACCCTGGGTTACAAAGTGAACTCAAGGTCAGCCTGAACTGCATAGTAAAACCCTGCCTCAAAAAGATAAAAAAATAAAAATAAAAAAATTGGATGTGTATTAAACATGTACAGACATTTTTGCCATAATTTCCTTTAAAAAAAAGTCTGTGATCTGTGAGTCAAATTCCACCTAAACCAAAATCTGCAGATAGGGTTTTCCAGAGAAACCAAATCAATAGAGATTCATTATAAGGAACTGGCTTATAATTATGGAGGGTTATAACTTCCAAAATCTATATCCAGGAAAGTAATGGTATATTTTAGTCCAGAATGCCAGGGGTCTTGAGAACTTGAAAAGGATGATGTTTCAATTTGATTCTGAGGGCACAAAACTAACCAACCTTGCACATTAAGGGCAGTCAGGCAGGAGGTTCCTTCTTACTCTGGATAATTACACTTTTTGTTCTATTTAGTATGTAGGTTTTTATGTGTTGGCTATGGTCCACTAACAATAGGGAGACAGTCTTTCTTTCATTGTCTACAACGCAACTGTTTTTCCTTCCAGAGACACTCAGACAGATTCAGAATAATGTTAGACAAGATGCCTGGGTATTCAATTCCAATCATACTGACACATAAAATTAATAGTCATAGATACAAATTAGCTTTTAATCTTAAGTAATATAGCATCTTATTTATAAGAGAAACTGATATTCAAAATCACAAAAACTAATATTATTTACCAACATTACTTTTTAACTTTTCTTTAAGTATGAAATATTTTTTTCTCATTCTATATAATAAATCATCACAAACTCCTAAGGCAAACAACTCCACCTTACAATCTAAAAAAACTGATTTACAAATTAGAGCAAAAATCATTGCTTTGTATGACTGATTTGTGAAAAACTGTTTTCTTTAAAATAATGAAATTTTAGGTTAAGTACAGTAGGCTTTTTTATGAAATTATCTAAGATACCTAGTGGTCTAATTCCTTTGTGACATCATAGACATTATTGCATATTGAAAAGTTATTATAGTCATATTTTGCTATTTAACTTGATTAAATTAAAACCAACCAATCTTTACCTTATTAGTATTCCTTGGTTTTCTTCTTTCCTTATCTATGTCATGGCTCTGTACTAATTATTTTTACCTTCAGTGAGAATTCAAGTACCAAAAAATTTAAATGTTATGCCTTTCTTACCTAAAGTTGTTTTAAAAGTTATTTTTGGTGCCAAGAAAATATGATCATGATAAACACATAAATTACACATCAGAAAAGGACTAAAAATTAATCCATTCAAAATGAATGGGGATGTATACCTTTAGGTTCAGCAGATATTCACAAACAGCATAACAAATGCCAATGCCTTCTTCTGTATTAGTACCTCTGCCAAGTTCATCAATTAATATGAGTGATTTGTCATTAGCATTATGCAGAATATATGCTATCTGAAAAATATAATTTTACTTATTCATTATAACCAAACAGCTGTCACTATCATAGAAAAAATGAAGAGCAACTCAGTCTCTTTATTAGTTTGTCTGAAAGGTATTTTAATAGAGAAATCCTGCTGAGCAGAAAATAACTCACTGCCTTTCTTTCTCAAAATCTCATTGTAATAATTCTGAAAGAACAGAGGATATATATAGACATATGCACATATATATGAGACAGCAAAGAGTAAATAATCATTATCTAAATTATTGATGTTTTAGATATAATGAAATAAAACAAAGTAGTGACTCAACTGTTTAAATAAACCACAAAGATGGTCATTTTCTTCTCTGCAAATGACTAATCACTATCATGAAATGCTCAAAGCCATTTCACAAATTTACTATCAGATTTACTACCACTCTATCTCAATAAAGAAGGAAATAAAACTTAGGGAAAAGTATCCATATCTTAGTAATTGTTTGTTTACCAAATAAATTTAAATCTTTAACCACAAGACTAAGTAAGAATGAAATGATATAAATTCGCCATCTTCCTTGAAGAATATTTACTCCTTTCTCAGAAGACAGAATTCCACCCATGTTATATTTAACACAATAGAAACTTTAATAAAAATTTTACCTTTCTCTAGGACCAAGCTCCCTGAAGGGTTGAATTGCTTAAAAATGTATCTCAGGCACCTAGTATATTGCTACATTCCAACAAAGACACTTGACAACACTAAGTAATTATATAAATTGTGCGACAAATAGTTTTATTCACCTCCTCTCAATTTGCAGAAAATTATTCAACCACAGTGACCCAATAATTCCTATTTAATACAATTATTTTAAGAGCCATACTTAATTCTGTTAGTCTTTTAGTCTTCAAGCCTACTCAATGTTTTATAAGATCAAAAATAAGGAAAGATACATATTCTGGTATAGAAAGTGGAAAAAAAATATTTTTTTTGTACGAGGGATTGAACTCACTGCCTTGCACTTGCCAGGCAGGTGCTTATGCCGCTGAGCTAAATTCCTGGCCCTAGAAAGTGAAAACTCTAAGGCAAAAATTAGAATGACTTTTATAAGCCTTCAAGCAATTATCTTTTATTTTAAAAACAAGCCTAAGAGGAGCAATCCATACAATGCAAAATGGTACTATATATATTATTGTCTTAGGAAAAGCCTTTTAAATATTCCATATAAAACACAAAGCACACTTTTATAATTCAATAACATTAGCTTTTTCTTTTTAAAATCATATTTTCATAAAATATTGGCTACCATTTCCACCTAAGACAGAATTTAGGAAGCTGTCTTTGACTGCCCTCTGGCTCTCAGAAGGAGTATAAGCTCATCAGCAAGTTTTAATATACAGATAGTTTCTTACAGGATAGTTACCATTAATGTAAAATTTAAATATTAACATAAGAAAAGTTTTGTTCGGGTACCTCTTTCATTTCCTTCATAAATGTCGACGAATTTGTTTCGATATCATCATCAGTACTGATTCTTGTAAAAATCTGTTCAGCGATTCTAAAGGAAGAATATTCTGCCGGGACATAGGATCCTATAAAAGTCAAAGTACATTGAACTACCTTTTTTTTTTTTTTTTGTCCTGGAAATCAAACTTGGGACCTCACGTTTGCCAGGCAGGGACTGTCCCACTGAGCTATATACCCGACCCTTGAATGCTTTTTAAAAATATAAGTATTAACAATGTCTGCACTTCTTAGTTTATTTACCCAACTGTGTGGCTGGAAAGAGCAATGGATATGGAGTTAGAATATTTGGTCCCACCTCTATCACATATTGCATAGCTTTAAACGTTACTTTAAACTCTCTCAGTCCCATGTTTGTCATTATTAAAATGGGAACTGCTGTCCTACCTACTGCATGAAGTTATTTGGAAGCTCAAATAATATAGTACATGTTTACATCAGAAAGAGATTATTTTAAATGTGACAAAAATTTTAAATAATATACTTAAATAATAAACAATAACATTCAAAATAAATTTTGAAGGGAACTCATTAAAGTTTATAAAATACAACAATTTGAAGCAATGCTATTAAAGCTCAACTGATAAAGCTATTATAGAAAGATATATTAGAAAATGTTATTAAAATATGCAAAAACATCCAAAAACAATAAAAGTAAAACATTTAATCAAAAGAAAAAAAAGACAAATTTTCACTCAGGAGACTGTTTTTACCTGAGAAGCTCTTAGGCTAATTAATCTAAAATATTCATCTTTTGAGCACAAATCAGTCTGATTAATGTATCTATCTCTCTACATAATCAGATATAAAAGGCATATTACTATAAAAAAAGATGAAATATATAGTGAAACAGTTGAACAACAGAAAAACATCACAAAACTCTGGATATATAAAATGATAAAATAACTGGAGCCAAGAAACAGCCAGAGCATGCTGGGTTTTAAAACAAAGGGAAGAATGAAGAATAGAGTCTAACTCTAAGGAACAAAAATTAGCAGGAAAAAAACTAAAAGACTAACAAAACTAAAATAATAATAATAGTAATTATAATGACTGTATTTGTTCTTCTCATACTTAAGACATTTTAATTTCATTTTCTCTGCTTCTCAAAAATAATCCATTGAAATTGGTAAAATTCTGATTTTACCTATAAAAATGTGAAGACTCATAATAAAACTAGTAACATGTAATTCTACTATGCTACTCTATTTTTAAGATTTCCTTAAAACCAGGGATAACAAACTTAAAGCAGCTTCTGATATGTCACAATTGCATGATAAATGTTTGCTAAATGGCAAAGCAAGCAGTAGAGCCAGAATTTGAATCAAAACTGTCTGACTCAAAACAAAACCCTATTTCTCCAATACTATATACAAGGAATGACCTACTACTTTCTTAATACTGTGGAGAAGGGCAGACAGTTTGTTAGAGTAAAGAATCTGGAGTCAGACTACCTGGGTTTGAATCCTTCCTGTTACAAGCTACATGATCTTGACAATAGTAATGAGTAATTACCTCTCAATGCTTTACTGATCTGCAGTATGCAGGTAAGAGTAACACATTAAATTTTATGAGTAATAATCAGGTATACATATATTATAATAATACATGCAAGGTACATAAAACAGTGCCTGCAGAGTAAACTGTCAGGATTAGCTATTACGGCAAGTGGAGTAAACTAAGGCAAAAACTAACACTGAGTAACACTGGGGAAGTCTTTGAACCTGACCTTCCTCATTATATAGACATTTAATATTTATTAAAGATCTACTATGTGCTGGGGTAAATAAAACAGACATGAACTCAGTCCTGTGAGAACAAAAATTATTTCTCTCTTAAACAGGACTTTCTTACAGGGTTTTCAGAAATACTAAGTGGAAAAACGAATGTGAAAGCAACAGGTAGAGAATACTGCATATATTATTAATTGTTATGTTTGTATTTCTCCTCTCTCTCTCTTCGTCTCCACCAAAAAAGTCTTCAACATTTCTTTTCTAAGGTGATCAAGGGGCTGGAGATATAGCTCAGTGGCACAAGTGCCTGCCTGGCAAAGTGCAAGGTCATGAGTTCAATCCCCAGCACCCCCCCCAAAAGAGGTGCTCAAAATATATAGTGAATACAAAAATGAAAGAAAAATACACATTGCCATTATTCCCCTGCAAGTACTCTCATTTGCTTCAAACACACTTACTTCTGGCTTCTCTTTCAGAAGTCTTTATGAAGTGTGATCAAAAATACAGTGCATGCTGTAGAAAGGCAGGTTAATAAAAATACATTAAAATGTGTCCTCATTCACCTTATTCATCAGATCTGTCACCATGTGACTTGAGGCTTTTACTCAAAGTCAGAATGTTGAAAGGTAAATGTTTTCAAACAATTCAGGACATTGAGGCAGTCACACAGGCAACTAAAGACATTTATGCAAAGGATTTCATGAACTGATTCAGAAAGAGGCAAGAATGGTGAGCTAAGTGTTTCTGAAGCTAAGGAGAAAATTTTTGAGTAGGATTAATGGCAAAGTGTGTTTTACTGTTATAAAATTTTAAAATTTAAACAGTAATGGTATCTTTCAATCACACTTTGTGTTCAAAGGCTTCTGGCTTGGGTTTTGCTTCTGGTCTGACTCTAGTCTGCAAACAAGAGTGATCTAAGTGAAATCTGATCATGTCATTTTCTTCCTAAATTTCCTCAATATCTCCCCATGGATTGCTGGATAAAGTTCAGCCCCCTCAGATAAGTGCTGAAGGCCTTTCACGATACAATTCCTATTGGTTTCTGTGGTTATTCTGCCACTTCTCATGGTTAGTTGGCCTCTCTTTGCTCAAAAATGTAAAAGAACTAAAAAACCTGGGGACTATTTGGTGTTCCTTAAGCATATGATACATCATGCTATTTTTTCCTATGGTTTAGAACAGTTTTACATCTGCTTGGAAAGTTCTCTCCTTCATTATACCTTTGTCTTCAACCCATAGCATAATACATATATTATCTCAGTCCTTATAAAAATTCTTAAAAATAGGTACTATTGTCATCTTAATTTGCAGTTAGGAAAACTAAAGCATAATGAGATTAAGTAATTTTGCTTAAGTTTAGCTAGCAACTGGACAATGCAGATTTACCTCCAAAGTCTATACTGTTAACTTCAATTCCCTTCAAACCCCGTTTTATTAGCCCTAAAACCTCATGAGATACAATATAAACTTCAAGTTGTTTCAGAGGTATAAAATGGGCAGTGACAAGAGAAGTAGAATAATTATCTTCAAATATTTGAAGAACCATGATCAGAAAGAAAGACTAGGTTATTCTGTGATAGAAGAAAATAATTAGTACTAAAAAGTACAAGTTATGAAAAGTCAGATTTCAATCCAGTATCATGAATGCTTTAACAATGAAGTATCTGTACACATTAAACAGCCTGTGTTTTAAAAAGCAGAGCTCCTTTTAGCTACTCAAATAGCATAGGATACATCATGTCACATATGAACCAGATAGCTCTTATAATGGAAAGAAAAGTAACTAAAGTCTAACAAAATTCTAAATTCTGTGAGATACTTAATCTTCATTCATTCATTCATTCACCGATTTCTGATTTCTTGCCCAGAAGTAAGGGGAATTTGCTCTGAATCACCAATGTTATTGCTATGTTTCTTTATAATCTGTAACATTAGACCAGGGTTTCTCACTCATGACTCTACTAACATTTGGGGTTCAATAATCTTTCTTATATGCTGATGAATGGGGAAAGGGAGAGAGAAGGAAGCCATCTTGTACATCATAGAATGTTTAGCAGCATCTTTGGACTTACTTCCCTAGTTATGACAACCAAAAGTGTTTCCAGACATTGCCAAGTTTCTAGGGCAGAAGGATAAGAAATCCAAACCACCCCTGGTTAAGAAAAACTACATTAGGACCAAGATCACATTTCTGATTTATATTGTACCAAAGGAAACCCAATTTACAGAGATAGGAGTTAAATTATGCTTGACATCAAGGAATGTGTGACAGCACTCAGCCAATGACAGCCATTTATATGTGTGTAGACAGACATTGTATGTACATGTTAACACACTAATTGTTACTGACAGAAGTCAAGTTAAGGGAAGTTTCTCTGTCTAAAATTAGAATTTCAAGGAAATCTCCAAAGAGTTATTAATGGTAGTGGTTTATCTTACTCATTTCATTTTTTTTCACAACAAAGTTCATTTTTAAACCTGAAATAATTACATGATATAATAATAACTGATATAACATTAATGTTTCAATGAGAAAGTTTCTAATTGCATAATATTCCAAAATGAATATTACATTATCAAAATTTGGAAATGCACTCCAAATTGAATGGAGCTGTAGAAATATCATTAGTAAAAGACATAGTCTACATAATAGATATATTAGTGTACCTTTAAGTAAGAAATCTACTTAAAAATTTTCTTAGGTATATAAATTTAAAAACTGTAGCACAAAGCATCTGAATATTCAGCAGAATTGATAATCAGAACTTACCAATCTGAGCCATAATTTGACAAAGAGCAATCTGCTTTAAATATGTAGATTTCCCACTCATATTTGGCCCTGTTATGATCAAAAAATTACTGCCTTCAGTTATATAGGTATTGTTGGCAACTGGTTTTTCCACAGATATTTTTTCAAGAATGGGATGCCATCCCTGTTTGATTGCTAAAGTATCAGTAAACTCTGGCCGAACTGAAGAAAAACACAGGATGAATTTAAAGATTAATAGTTTTATACTTAAAGATTTTGTGGTGTGTATTTCTGGACATACATTAGTGATTTTATCAGGGTGAATTTGGGGTAATAATATTAATGCATTATTTAATCCCAAATCACTCAATCACTTTAAATTATAATGGATACATTCTAATCACTTTTACTGTATTCATTTCAGAGAAATTGAATTTAGCTCCTTGACACTGACTTGAGATTCAACACAGCTTACAAAAATTTCAGGTTTGTATAGATTAAAAAGAGCCAAGTAACCATTGATGTTATCTTAAAAATTTTACTACAGAACTGACCGTTTGCTTACCCTAACTTTTAAATTTGGCATGCTTTGCTTTTAAAATGAGGACAAAACCAAATATAAATATAATTTTCTGTCCTACTCCATGGGAAAACTTTGTCTAAAATGAAAATTTCAGAGGATATAGAAAATCAAACGCACAACATGTGCTGAATTGTGGAAACAAATAATGATCAGGTCTCTACAGACACCATTTGAGGTAGAGGGAAAAGGAAGAGGGTAGAAACACCAGTGAAAACTAGAATGCTACACATCTCTAAATCAAATTCAGGGATAAACTCATTCAATATAAAAGTAAAGTTGTTTGGAAAAAATATAAAGAGCTTTTGAAACATTATGTTTTGGAATTAATGATCCCTTTCAAATTAAAATTGAACAATTAAATCTCTTAATAGTTAAAAAAAACTACTACTAGAATAGCTGATCCCTAAGGTAAGGTTTTTAGCCCCAGAGAAATATAAAAGATTTAGAAATGTCACTCTATAAAATGTCAATGGGAAAAGTTAATATTTTCATAAGAAATAAGGAAATGTGAAAAAATCTTTGTAAGATACATCTTTAAAAAATAAATTAACATAATAATTTGGAAATGGCACTTCTGGTTTTAATTATAGATTTCAGTGTTTTTAATGTTATTAAGTCTACAATTATTCAAGCCTAATCACCTACTAGGACTGTAAATTTGCATGTTAAAATATGGTTATTAATGATAAGCTGGATAAGAAATTTCAAGGGGCTAACTTGATTAAAGTACTCTTCAATATTAAAAAAATTACTTAAACTTGTATTCAAGGTCTGTGGATTGACTTAGAATACAAAAGTAAATGATATATTCCTGATTTTAGTATGTACATATCTAAATGGTAGACAAAAATTCTGACTGTGGCCACTCATTTTTCTACAGTGATACCTCACTTATTGAACTCAATCCATTCCAAATTTGAACTGAAAGATTCAAAAACTGAATATATTTTCCCATAATAATGGAAAACCAAATAATTGGTTCTGAGGCTGAAAACTACACAAGCACTATATCAATGGTGGTGAACGCATGCATCATGTTATTGTGTTTTTCTTTCAAGACAAAAGATGTTCATGTTGGGGTTTTTTTTACATATGCATAAACTAAAACCTTGGTATTTAGTCTTAGCTGTTATTGTGTTTTTCTTTCAAGACAAAAGATGTTAATGTTGGGGTTTGTTTACATATGCATAAACTAAAACCTTGGTATTCAGGCTTAGTTTGCAGTAAATAACTGTGTTTGGGGTTACAGTTAGGTCTCATTCTGTAGAAGATTTGGCTATCACTGCACTACATGTTGTCTAGGCAATAGTGCCATTTAGAGTAAGTGTCACCCCTTTGTGTCAGTGGCAGACTCACTCTCAGCCCACACAGGTATTTATGTACGTATGTATGTAAGTATGCATGCATGTATGTATTTGGTTTTTTGAGATAGGATTTCAGTATGCTGTTCAGGCTGGTCCTGAACTCACTATGTAGCCCTGGCTGGCCTCAAACTTGTAGTCATCCTCCTGCCTCCGTCTCCCAAGTGCTGGGATTGCAGGTGTGCACCACTCACCATACCCGGTACCATACAGATTTTTTCAAGTTGGATTTTTGGTTGGACTGTTGAGCAAAGTTATGAACACTGAGCAAATATTTTTTTTAACTTTGCTGTAAAAATAGTGGAAAGTTTGAGTGCCGAGCCACTTAGCAACTGAGGTATCACTTAGGACCTGTTGTGCTGTTCCTCTGAGTAATCAAATGTGAACTTTAGAAATTTGGGTCAGTGCCATTTTCACTAAGGAGACAGCTTTGCAGTCTTATTCGAAAAACTTCAAAATTTCATGCAATTCTTTTTCATTTGTCAATTTCTAAGTAAGTAATTTTTGAATGTTAGGAGAAATTTTAAGGGTAATTTTACTCTATTTTGTGTATTCTAGGCCATAGGCAAAAGACTATATCTCAACTAAAGCATGTAAAGCATTCATAACTACTATATAAAGTTTTTGAATTGAAGTATACAACATCTTTATTCCAAAGAAAGCACCTTACCATAGTCGGATAGAGTGCAGGCATGAGCAAACGATAGCAGCATATCCAGCATGGACACAGTGTCAGAGAGTTTGTATAAACAATGAATGTGCTCGTATATCTCACTAAGCAATTTACACACGACCCTGGAAGTACATGTTGGGTAAAACATGTAATGCTTTTTAAAAAAAATAACATCCAATACAATTACAAAATAATATTAAACTCTTTGATTGAGGTAAAATAATATTTATGGTTAAGGTGTGCAATACAAGTCAAGTCTACCATTCAGTTTTCTTGTTCTAGAGATGAGGAAATTGAAGCTCTTGCTCAATGTCACAGCTACTTAATGACAAAGAATTCACCTTCTGATGTATTAACATCAGGTTTTTGAAATGACTGCTTTTATTAGATATTCAGAAAAATACTTCATTAATAAAATATTTCATATAGGTTGAATCAAGTACTTCTTATACTTGGACAGTTGTACTCTGCTAATAATTTTATTTTTGTAAATGTTAGCTTCAATACAAGTTGAAATTGTTTTGAAATGCCAAATTTTCTCTTTATTATTTGAGCTCATCAATTCTAAACATTCTATTCTAACTATATTGTTACTCTTTCATGAGCAGCAAAAGAACTGGCACTACTGTGATTCTGCTATAGAGATATGAGGGTATGAGAAGTTGAGGGCTTACATACCACAGGAAAAGAAGAAAGTGAATGAAGTTCAAGATATGCAAAGTTCTACATCATGGTGACATGCATATTAGAAATGTATAACTTATTATGGTACTTTTTTTTGCAATTAGATTTGCCCTGAAGCTTCTGTGAGGCTTATGTGTCCTTATCACAATGTTACTTACTTCCCTAACATTCATAATTCTATAATTATCTGTAATCAGACAAAAGGTCAATGAATAAATTTTATCTATGGTTCCGCACATTAAACCTACTTAACTCAATATTCAAATATTTCAAACGTTCTTACATGTAAGTCATGTGATAAATTTCTCTCAAAGACTCTTGGCATCTTTCATTCATTTTAATTAAATCTGTTGATGTAAAGCTGTAAGAATTTTTCACCTTAGAAATCTGTTATGAAATCAACAAAACAAATGTCAAGATATATACACATGTATATGAAATAAAATACAGATTTATACAACAGAAATGGGCATTTTGGTTAATTGCTTTAATTCCTGAGATAAACGATCATAATGAAAGTTCTAAATAATATGTGAGACATAAGCAGATGATAGTTTCAAAGGATAGCAAGATATTTTAACCTATGCCAGTCAACATGCGTATTTTGACTAATTTTTCAATACTTTTGCAGAACTCTTTAAACAATACATCTTTTTTTTTTTATCGGTACTAGGGATCAAACTCATGACCACCTGCTTGCAAGGCAGGCACTATGTCACTGAGCTAAATCCCCAGCCCCTAAGCAATGCATCTTATATAACAACATGCATGATAGTCCTCCATATGTGAATTTCACTCAATCACTGGCCCCATTCAACCCATTTTTATTTTATCCATCCTTGTTTGCTTAGTAACCCAATGTATGTGTGTGTGTAAACTTGAAAGCCAAATTATTTTTGTCAAAAGGCACCCCTTTGAACCAAACAAAGCAAAGACCAAAGTGAATTAGAATTTTCCAAGCTGGTATATTTTGGAAAAGTTGATATGTATGCAGAAAGAAGTATTGCTATCCAGGGGTGGCAGTGGACACCCGTAATCTCAGTACTTGGAAGGCTGAGGCAGGAAGATTGCTGTGAGTTCAAGGCCAGCCTGTCTTTTCTCAAAGAAAAAGTATTTCTATGACTCAAAGGTATGGGGATGTTCGATTTAAAAATTTAAGGAGATTTCTTTACTCCAGGACTCCAGGAAAATCTTTAATAGGCTAATGTATCTGGAGCAGTACTTAAAAGACTGGGCAATATTTTTTATAATTCATCAAAAATAGCTTAAAGGCTTTTTGTCTTCATTTATCTTTTTTTCTCAACCCAAGCTCCTAAACTGTGGGACACAATGAGTTTTGTTTTTCTCCAAGAAAATTTCTAAATCACTCTTAGGATTACACGGGTGGGCTGGGGTTAGAAGAGAAGCAACATACACTACATTCAGAAATTTAGCATATAAAGCACAAGGAGTTGGAAAACACAAAAATATAACTACAAAACCAGGAACAATAATTTCCTAATCACTCTAGAATGAACCTTGATAAATTCAGAAGGAAGCTGATCACTGGGTAGCACTGTATAATCTGTAGTCATCTGGATAAAAAATCCTCGAGCGGAGCTAAAACTTGTCCTTAAAGGAAGATTATATTTTTCTGCAAGTTGTGATATCATTCCTAGTGCACAGAAAGAACAAAATAAAACCAAAGAATTTTAATAAGAATATTACTCTTTCCATTTAAAGCATCATCATATTTTTCTTATATTTTATACATCAATAAGAAGATAATGTTATTTTTAATCTTTAAGTTTTTAATCCAAAAGATGTGGTTAGGTACTCTTAAAAACAAAACAGAACTGTTTGTGCTTTCATTGTTTCATCATTTTTTCATTCCTATGTCTTGTAATATTATCAACTACTTTGAAGATAACAATATACAACATAGTAACCATTGTTGTATTGACCATTCCTATTATGTTGTTTTGAAATTCTATATCATCATTTTTATACTTTTTTCACTTTAAAATTTAAAAAAATTAAATGCATTCCTGATGGTATTCGTTGTTGTTTTTTTTTAAATTGGGAATTGAAACTCAAGATTTTGCATTTGCTAGGCAGGTGCTGTGCAGCTGAGCTATAACCTTGATAGGTATTCTTAAAGGAAAAGAAATAATAATTTTTTTAAAGTACTATTTTATACTGTGTTGCATTCATTTTAGATGTTACTCCATTTTTATAAAAGAGAATAGTCACATGAATTACTGAGATCATAAATGCACAATAAGAAGGTCACTCTTCTAAATTTATAATACAAAATATTTCTTCAAATAAATAGATGGTTAACCAAATAAAATTCCCTTTTAATAAATGTACATATCTGTAAACTTCACACACATTACAGAATTCTAAATTTCATCTCTAATTTTATGATCATTAATTTCAAGCATTACTTGAAAAAACTCAACATTTTCATTACTCAAAACATTTCCTTCAGATTTTCCTGATTTTCTCAATGGTACACCATTCTTGGGGCAGAAAAATCATTTAGCACTAATAAAACATTTACCTTTACCATGACCTTACCTACTTTATAATTAAATTCTATCACATTTTCTATCAGTCCTTTCATCCTTCTGGACTCATGTACATTACTATTATCCTAAATAATGATAAGGTTACAATAGTTTGAATTGGCCTTCTTGTCTCCATTTCAGTCGAGTTACTTAAATATATTTTTTAAATAAATTTCACTCACTACCTCTTATTACTGGGGAAAAAATTCACACTCCTAGCTTTCAAAGACTCTTTGGATCCAAGCCTATATTTCTCGTTCTCTCTCATTAGTTCTATGATAGAATGTCTGATTTCATCCTAGAACTGATTTCTCACTTTCTCCTTCAAGTCTCACTCATTCCTTCAAGTCTTTGTGCTTCTGTGCTTCAGCTGGATTTATTGCTAGTGGTGGAATTCCTCTCTTGACTATTCCATAAAAAACCTTCCTTTCTTCTACAGGAAGATCCTCTACTGTCAGATTCCCCTAATCTGCTACATTTTTCTTCATATATCTTGTATCCATGTGAAATTATAATATCTGAAATTGAAATCTATCAATATTAATATAGGTACATGTACACATAAACATGTATGCATGTATGAATGTGTTTGTTCTTTTGTATTGTCTGCCTCTCCTATTATAATATTAGCATTGTGAGGACAGGAACTCTGTAACTTTCACTATGTATTCCCAGTACCTAGATTCATGTCTACATATAGTAAGAGCTCAATACATATTTATTTAAAAAAATTACTTCTGTAAATAAGGGACCACGAGACAGAGGAAGGGAGAAGGTGGGGTAGAGAAGATGACATAAAAGCAATTAAGATGTGCTATATACATGTGCCAATTTCCCTTGATAAATGTAATCATTATGTACTGCAAATGTACAGATAAAAATAAATTAAAAAAAAATACTGGACTGGCTACAAAGCCACCAACTCCAGATAAAACTGGTATGTCTCACTGCTGAAATCCTTCAGTGTTGGGAGACTACATTTTTAATATAAGGTATACACAGTGTTGGATGAAAATATGTTTGGGGCAAAGAGAAATTGTAACGCTTTCACATTGTTTTTTTAAAAAGAATAAGAGAAAAATAAGGAGAAGAAAAACTCTTTAAGTTCAATATGTGTTTATGTGGTCTATTTCGGAATAAAAATATGTATTTTTATCAACCAGGATAAACCTAAAAAGTTTATTTTATTCATAAAAATCAGGAAAAAATACTGAAATAAATTACCTGCTATGTCATCCACAATCTCTGTATATGTCCTTCTAGCTATGTCAAGAAATTCATTTATGTTAGACCTCACCGCATAACACTTCTGGGTCCTCATATTTAAGCATCCTTTCATGTATCTTGCATCATCATTAATTACTGTTTTAATCTTTTCAAGTATAATTCCAAACCTAACATTAAGGTAAAAAGAATTATAGATTATAAGTCAAACAACTATTTAAATTTATAATATGAATCATGTTACATGATTCACATTAATGATAGCAAGTCTTTTATTGAAAGCTATTTTGAAATAATTAAGCATCAAATATTTAATTTACATGTTACAACTGTGACTATACCAAGTTTAAATTAATTCAGCAGTCAGAACTAGTCTAAAACAGCATGAACCCTCCAAGAGTAATTCTAAGATCTGCTAATATATACATATTTCCCAAGCTATAATTCTGATTTTGTCTGTCAGTACAAAATATATCAAAATAAAGAACTATTTTTATAACAGTAGCTTTGTGCTTATACACTCAGTAAACACTACATTTAGCTGGGGTTTCGTTAGGCGGGGAGAACCACAGAAAGACAGCATATGGCCCTTGTCCTCAGTAGTGGAAAGAGAAACTAAGCACATATTTTGACACAGCATAAAAGCTATATTACTCCCAGCTATGAATAATGAAATGCAATAATTAGGCAAACCAAAAACCTGGTAACACCTAATTGCCTAAACTTTTCCTTTATTCTTATTTGTATTTTATTTGTAATTAACCTGGTTTTATTAACTTTATTTTGTGATCTCTTTCAGCTATCTATCTTCAATCAATGAAACAGTGTCTTTTGAGTGAAGAAACAAGATAAATTATCACTCATAACTTAACAGTATTAAACTAAACTTAAATATTAGCTTTGAGAACAGGAACTTTATCATGTTCACTATGTAATCCTAGTACCCAAGTCAGTGTCTACAGGTAGTAGAAGCTCAATATTTATTAAAAGAATGCTATATTTATTTAGAATTCTTATCTATTAATTTTAGTTACCTTAGGACTTTCCTGATTTACCAAAGGATAGGAATATATTTTTATATTTTCAAGTCTTTTAATGGAAAGTGATTTTAAAAGGAAATATGAAAATTGTCCCTGGAGTTTAATTTTTCATGCTATTGTCTCAGCACAAATAATGTATTTTCATTGTATTTATCACATTAATAAGATGAATGTATAATTAGAACTTTAATGAATAGTTTAAAGAGTTTTCTTAGCCAAAACTCAAGTAACTATTCTATAAAAAGCAATGAAAGTCTTTAAAATCAGATATGATCAAAAAGAATAGTAATCTGATATTTTATGAGTACTGGAGTGACAATGACCTCGTGTCTTCTAAGGAACCACAGTAAGCTCTTAATAAAGGTGTGGTACAGTTCTTCAGAGCAATCTGTTAAAGAATAAAATAAAAAGTACTTATGTATAACAAATAACGACATTATTCAAACTCAGTAATACATTTTTTGTAATACCACACTTTATGGTTTACCAAGTACTTTCTTGCTTTATTTTCTCATTTTTGTGCACATAAAAATATTTCAGGTATGCAAGTGAGGACAGACTATATCTTAATTTTCCAGACAAAGAGCACATAGTGCTACATCTTCACTATTATGATTTCTATTTGTCTTGTCTCCAAATTGTTAACATCTAACGACAGACAGCAGTAGGTATTTAAATAGCTACTGTTGTATATTTAAAGTCCTGAAATTTGGGATAGAAATATATTAAGCTTTAAAAATGTTTTGTATATTTATAAATACAGCAATTTCTCCAAATACAGTGAAGGCAGGAATTTTATTTTGATTAATGGAAACTATGAGTGATCACTAATAAATAAACAGAAAAAAGAGGAGAAACTATAGTTAATGCAACCTCTCCATCTTATTTTCATTTGAGTATGAGGCAATCACGGTAACATTTTCCTTGTGCTTCTAAATAGAAAAAAAATCATAGGCACACACTGATAGAAAGTAGAAAGTTCACTAGAAAGTACTCCTAAATAGAAAAAATCATGGTCATACTGATAGAAACTAGAAAATTTCCACAAAGGAAATAAATCACTCTTAATACCAGTATCCTTCAAAAACTAAACACCCTAAATATATTTTCTATCTCTTCCTAAAATAAATTCATATCATTGTATGTTCCTTTTACACCTATTTACTATTATATCATAAGAGAAATGTTTTCTAGCACATTTGCTAATAATTCATAATATTCCACCATGTGAAAAGCAAATAGTCTTGTCTCCTAACTACTGAAGATCTAGTCTACTTTACAATTTCTCACTAATATAATAAATGTTGCAGTGACCATCATTGGACATAAATCTTGGACAATGTTTCTCAATAGTTTTTAGAAAGATTTCTAAATAAAGTATTACAAGATCATATGATATATGTTATCAATATTCCAATGAATAGATAAAATAAATATTCTTACTAGCTTTTTAAGTTGTCTGTCTCACTGATCTCTCATTTCTTCCAAATAACAGTATTATCAATTAAAGATGAAAAAAGTTTTCCAATTTGAAAGAGTTTAAACATATTAAATACAATGCATGGTTGCTGACTGGAACTTACATCAGCAAAAGAACATTATTAAGACAATTTTTAAAAATTTGAAATATATACTATATAATAGTATATAAAATATGAAATATATACTATATAATAGTATATCAATATGAAATATTCTAATTTTGAATATTATACTGTTGTCATATAAGAGAATATTGTCATATAAGAGAACGTGGATGTATAGAGGTAAGAAGTATGATCAACATATATGGTGAATGTATAAATCTATAAAAATGTATTACAGTAAAAGACATATTAACATTAATCCACTTTAAAATACTCCCCATCCCTTTGGACATACTTGTCTCACTACTGTTATCACATTTTGAAGCAGTTCTGGAAGTTTCTTTTTCATATCATAACTGCCTTGATCCCTGAACTGATTCAAAATGTCTACTTTTCATAGTCATTTTGACTTTAGCAAAAATCTAGAAGTTGCATGGTACCAAATCTGGTGAATAAAGTGGATAAGGACACATGGTAGTCTTTTCATGAGCCTGTCTTTCCTCTAACAGCATTTACTAAAGTTTTGATCCCACCTTACAGAGACATTCATGAAAGAGGACTTCCAGAGCTGCTTTAGGAAGTGGCAAGAACAATAGGATAAAATATGTTTGAAGCAAGAGGGAATATTCTGAGAGGATTAATGACAATTTAAAATTTTTAAAATGTAAATATTTACCATATTTTTTAATCATACCTTGTAGATACTTTTGTAGTATACTTTTATAATATACTTCCATAGTATATGGATGCTAAACATAAGACTTAATAATAAATATACTAATGTATACATGATATATACATAAAAAGAAAAATACAGAAACAGTTCTATTCCTGCAACTTTCTCTAAGCTCAAATTTTTTTCTACAGAAAAAAATTTTAAAGGTCTAACATATTTTATATAATATATACGCATATAAATTACCTTTAAAGGTGTCACAAGTTCCAAGGTATGTTTTAGGTATATTAAATTTGTTATCTTTGATTCAGCTGCATTAACCTGTTAAGAAAATAACCCAAATGGACATAACATAAATATTTAATACACAAATGGGTTTTCCTCTTGAACCTCCTCTTACATATACAGAAGAAGCTTTTATACATCAGCCTACCCAAGATGCCAGCATAGAGAGTAATTAGAAATTACTGACTTGCCATAATAGACCTAGTTGACTAACAAAAAGAGTTTACTATGATTATGTAGCCCAATTTTAAAGAAATATCATAATGAACGTTAGCTTCCAAAAGCATGATTTCTTACAATGCATCTCTGAAATTAACTAGAAGGTTAAAATAAGTAAAATTCACCCAATATAAGACAATCAATCTTCACCATTATAAAAGAAGAATAATCCAAAAAACAGCCAATATAGCCTTGAAGAAGAACAAGGTAGAAGGACTAATTCCACTGAAATCAATTTTTGATGAAATTATAGTAATTAAAAAACTACCAGTGA
Source organism: Hydrochoerus hydrochaeris (assembly GCA_004027455.1). Lineage (NCBI taxonomy): Eukaryota > Metazoa > Chordata > Mammalia > Rodentia > Hydrochaeridae > Hydrochoerus > Hydrochoerus hydrochaeris. The sequence goes on from PVLA01001248.1 coordinate 126,585, forward strand.
CATGGGACAGACAAAGAGACCAATAAAACCAAACAAATACTCTAGAAAGAAGAATACACAGGCTCTTGATCTATGACTACAGTACAGTGGCAAAAGCACTGTTCCATAAAATGTAACAGTACAATTATGAATCAATAGAAGAAAGAAAAAACATGGTACTTTCCTCATCCTACACACAGAAAATAAGATCTAAATACAAAAAGTAAAACAATAAAACTTCTGGAACATAACAAAGAGGGTTGTCTTCACAGTCTTGAGTGATCTGTTACAGATTTTTGTAATTGATGATTTGGCATCCATTAATTGCACAGCTAAACAAACAGCCAAAATTGTTTCATCTTCTCTGCAACCTGGCTTTTTGGGTGCATATAAATCATGTTACAAACCCTAAAAACTCAACATGTGTTTCACTTCCCACTGAGACAGGGAAAACCTCTCCCTGACAACTTCCTGGTATTGCAGTAATAAATGCTTTCTCTTTGCCTTCCCCTTGTCCCTTCTATCTCCTAACTGACCCTTGTTCTTCCCTATATGGGCCCTGCCTGAGGTGATCTATCCTCTAGGTGCATATAAATTATAAAAAATCCTTCAGTGCCATTAGCTGCTCCATGTCCTCATATGTCATCTCTAGATGAAAATCAAGACACTGGGATAAGTAAATATTTTTAAGTAGACCACAACAAGCACTGCAAACACTCTTGTGGACAGATAAAGCTCTCAGGCACAGTCTTGGCTGCTTCCAACAAGAAATTTTCTTTGCACAAAAAGTGAATTCTAGAGGTGAAGTGGTGGCACACCAATATCACCTGCTCAAAAACACTTAACTACACATACTTCCCCTCCAAGCAAGCCCCACCCACCATGCTGATCACAAAGAGCCTTAGCCAGAAGAGAAACCACACCTTCCCGTGAATGAGCCAGTGCGCAGGCTGAAAAACCAGAAGAGCACCCACCTCAGTGATTCTGAAGACCCAAGGTGAGGTAATAGCAACTGAGGGGAAGGGAATAGCTTGAGGCTTGTATTGATTTGTTGACTCTGCAGGACTGGGGCCAGTGGTCTGGCCATCTACTTGGAGGATGGCAGTGTGCACTGTGTCACTGGTGGTGGTGGTGGGGGATTTCCTCCTTTCCTGTTTTTGAAATCCAATGTTTTGTTTTGTTTTACTGTTTTATTTTATCCTGCATCTGGTAACTTAAGCAATTATTTTGAAGATAACAATGTACAGTATTGTTCTGTTTTGTTTGTTACAATTTATTGTTTTATTTTATTAAATGTGTTTTGATTAGTTTTATTCTGTTTTGTTTTATTTGACTTTACTATGTCTGATGGTGTGGACAAATATTGTGAAGATAGTAAGATATATTGTGGTAGCCACTGTTGATTTCCTATTATCCTGTTTTGAAGTTCTGTACTATTTTCACTGTTTTGTTTTGACTGGCTTTATCCTGTTTTGTTTTGTTGGGTTTTATTCTCTTTAAAATAAAATAAAAACATTAAAAAGTGGGAGAAGATATTTATAATATAAAACCAACATAAGATGAGTGTGTAAACCTCATTAACAGAAAACTGTAATTTCAAATGAAATTTCCATGAAGTTGAGAGTGGTACCACATATCTGCAATCCCATAACTTGGGAAGGTTGAGACAGGAGCATAAATTAAAACCCAGCCTGGGTAACTTAGTGAAACCTTGTCTCATAAGTTTTTAAAAAGGGGCCTGGAAATATGGTTCAATGTGAAGGCCTTGGCTTCAATCACCTTATCCCAACAAAAAGAAAAAAAAAACACAATGAAAGATCACTGTCTACTGAACACTATTACTATTATTTTACAAGAGTTCATATCAGGTTTTGTGGAAGATTAGTAGGAAGTCTCACAAAGTGCTGCTGGGAGGATAAATTGATACTATCATTTGGAAAAACTACATACAGCAGTAGGTATTTAAATAGTAGTTTGCATAATCTACTAAACAGTAGTTTGCATAACCTACTGGAGTTGAAGATATACATAGCCTAGTACACAGAAATTCCACTCCTAACTACATGTGCAATAAATATGTGTGTATGATTATTAGAGGTGGGTGCTTTTTTTTATAATGCAGAGACTCAAACCTAGACTTGCCCACATTCAGTAAACACTACACCACTAACCTAGTCTTCAAGTCCACAAGATTTTTAACAGTATTATTTCAGTTGCCAAAACTGTCAACAATTCAAAGTCCAGCAATAGTGAAATAAAAAACAATGAATATTCCTACAGTGGATTACCACACAGCAAAGGAAATAAATGAACTAATGCTACATGCAACAATATGATTAAATCTCATAAATACAATATTGACTAGCAGCCAGCCCAAAAGACACATGCAGAATGCTTTCTTATACATGAAGCTTCTGAAAAAACAGGTAAAACTATATTATAAAGAACCCCCCCCAAAAAAAAGAGGTTACAAGAAAGAAGGAGGAAGAAAATAAAAAGAAGGAGCAAATGGATAGTTTTTGAGATACTGGCAGAATCAGTTTCATTGCCTCACTGATTGTTAAATGATGGTCACTTAATGACAAATCAGTAAACACCCTATTTTTGTCTTGTGTAGTTTTCTGAACCCGCATTATTTCACATTACTTTTAAAAAAATTTTATTAGTACATGTTTGCAGTATATAATTACATTTGTGGTGGGGAATTAGTAAATGCACATAACACACCTCAATTCTTTTTCCCTTTTCCTTTCATTCCCCCTTTTTGCCAGTATCAGATTCATTTATTTATCCTATATCATTATAGAGTTAATTATCACACATACAGATTAACAACCAGACTAATAACATTATTTTTAAAAAGCCTTAAAATGCTAAGGAACAAAAAAGGAGGAAGAAAACAGGGAGAAGTACTCATTTAAAAAACAAAGAAAGAGTATTTCAAGGAAGAGTTTGCCATCTGTGTTAGTTTTGCAGCTTCACTGCCATTAGCCCCTGGATTTAACCATATGGAGCTCTTTGGTGGGCTTGACTTCATTGGTGGCAGTCCTAGAGGAATGGTGGGCAGAAGACCCAATGGGAATATATTAAGAGAGAAAAAGAGACATTAGAGACATCAATTATTAAAGATCTTGCTGAGGAAATTTTCCGTAAAAACTAAAAGTAGAAGAAAAGTAGAGAAAAAAATAAAACTGAGCAAATATTTTTCCTTTAAGTAACAAGTATGTTTTATGCTTATGAAAACAAAATTTTAAAAAAGTTGAACATTAACAGATGCAAAGTAAGGAAAAATTCCGAAGTGCTGCCAAGAAAAAGAGGCAAAAAGATAAGGAGCGTAGTATGTAAAGTAAAAAAGTTGGCCTTAGGATGGTGGACAGAGCTTAGCCACAGTGATGAGAGATATAGTATGTACAAGTGAGTTGGATAAATGCAGTGGCAAAAGCAAGTGGATGTGGTTCTTGATTGCTCTGATTTTCCCAGTGAAGTAGGAAGCAAGATCCTCAAGAGCTACAATTGAGTTAAGGCAAGAAATTTGTATTAGAGTGGCATCACCTCGTGATATAACCTCCCCCTATCTCAGAGGCTTAATAAGATGAGCCTAATTTCTTATTCACACACAGTTCGAAGTCAGTCAGAGGCTTGGGTTCCTTCTATCTGTGGTTCACCATTTTTCTTCTGAATATTTCGCATCCAATAAGAAAGGATTGAACAAGTAGATCCTTTATGATTAAGGACTCTTGTGATGTTTATTGTTTCTCTTCATATTCCACTGATCAAAAATAGTCATTCTCTATGAAAGAGAGGCTATGAAACATTATCTAGCTCTGTTTCCAGAAGGAAGAGCAAACAAGCTCAGCTGAACACAAGGTATTCAGGGTTGGATAGGTGCTGAAGGGTGAGGGAGACAAAAGATGGCTTGCAAGGATTTCTGAGCTCATGGAGCAAAGAGACAAGAAAATACAGGGCAACTGGGCGGCCTTAAGGGCACTCAATGATAGTGAGCTTCAGGAAGTGATGAGAAAGGTCTGAGTATAGAGAAATTTGGGAGTACTAGGCTTCTTGTGGTAACTCATGTGAAGAGAGACAGGATTAGAAGTTTTTTCCAGTGCCTCAAAGCAAACATTGACTGGTCCAATTAAACATTAGTTCACACAAACATTAAAATTTAAGGTAGTAGGAAAGACAGTTTTGAGATTAGCAAGAAATACTGTGAGACTCCAACTAACTTTTGATAATAAAAATATGGAGTGAAACCTAAGGGGTGTGGCAGACGCTGGGATTGCAAACCTTGACACACCAAACTAAGCAAAGATGGGCACAGACTCCTGACCTACAGAAACTATGAATTAATAAGCACAGACTGTTTAGCAGTGATGATTGTGATTATGTTATACACCAATAGAAAACATGTAGAGCCTCTATACTTTGCTTCTTCAAAGAAGGGAGAGAGAGTCTGTGGAGAACTGGCAGACAATTTTCCACCAGTCTTTTGATCTTCATACATCTTATGAGCAGAGGCACCGATTACCTTTGATTTAGACAGTATTTCTAAGGATGCTCCTTCCACAGCAGGAGATAGGTTTGCCTACAATCTTGGATGATAAAGATGGTGTCTACCTCCAGAAAAGCAAGAGGTCGTTTTTATTGCCCATTATAAAGAAGGTTCCCTAACTTAAGTGATTCTCTCTTGTAACACACTCAATGTGCAGGAGTCACTTGGCTCACTTCTCACAGCTCTATGGAAAATGGAGCTTAAGGATCCAGTGTGCAAAAATGCAGATTCTCTGTTTACTGCTATTGCTGGGATATGAAATCTTTCCCATTTTACCCAGGAATCTTGTCTTCTGGCAACATCTACGAAACTGTGGGGCCCTGAATTCTTAGGTTACAAATAGAATAGAGTCTCAGATCTCTTACAGTCTTTGATACTACTATGCTGTGATTATTTTTTAACCTAAATCTCATACTGAATTATAAATCCCTTCAGGGAATTATAAGGATCAGAGACTTACTTCTTATTGTATGTCTAACATTTATCATAATGCTTGGTAAAATAAATTGTATGAGGCTAAGTGTGGTAGTACATAAATGCAATCCCAGTATTTGGGAGGCTGAGACAGGAGGATCACTGTGAGTTCAAGGACAGCCTAAACTACATAGTGAGACCCTACCTTAAACACAAGAAGAGAAGTTACTTACATAAAAGGAGCCATGTTATATATTATATTGGGAAGTCTGAAACAACTTTTCAAAAAATGAAAAATTATTCAAAATAAACAAGGAATTCTGGGTAAAGACCAGAAACAGTAAGTTTAACATTGCAGTTTTGAAATGTTAGAGAAAATATTTTGGACATTTATAATGAAAAACACATATTCTTAGTGCAGTATATTAAAATCTAAGGTCATAGATATTGCATGAGAAAAAAGACATTTATTTGTATTAAAAATTTAAGATGTTTTCTTAATAAATATTTATGACCAGGAAAGGTACATTTTATAAAAATCAATATTATTAAAAAGAAAGTATAAGAATTCATCTTAAGAAAAAAATTCCATACTAGAAATTTTTCAAGAATATTTAGTTCACTCAGAAGTTTAATCATATAATTCAATTTTAATTCATGCACCAGTTTTAGAAAATTATTCAATTTAATCAGCATAAGTCTGAGCAAATTTAATAAATATTGTGTTTAATTAAGAGAAGTACAAAGAAAGAGTCATTAAAATATATCTCCAGAGTTTAATGAAGTGAGAAAAGTTACATGAAGTACGAAAGTCATGAATCAACCATGTATGAAATTCAATATATTTATTAAATTTCCTTAAAAGTAAATTACATTTTAGAAGTTCAATCAAATGCTTCCACAAAGGACAGATATGTTATTTAGGAAAAGAATGATGACTTTGATTGATCTCAAAAAACTAAAGTTTGCTTTAGTTTAAAAGATAGGGAGAAACATCGAGCCTCATAACCCCCTAAGGTTAGTAAAAGATTGTGCTCTTTTATGGACAAGAAAATAATATTCCAGATCCTTAGCTTATAAAATTCCTTATGCCTAGATCAGAGAACTTTTCTAAAACCTGATGATCAAACTGATTACAGAAGCTACCTCGCTAATTAGATATGTCTCAGACAGTTAGTTGGCTAAACTGGTATTTTAAAAATTTAGTCAGAGATAATCAAATGCAAAAAACATGTATGTTACTAATTCTTACAACTGGCACTGTACAATTGTATAATACTATGTAGTATATAAAGTGACAGAACAGAGACTGTTCTCAGGTATGACGATTAATTCTTTCCACTGGCAAAACAGAAACATAGCCTTTACTTACATACTTTTAAAGATCTGATGATGTCCCCTACACCCAAAACATATGATAAAGTTCCAACCCTAGGTACCTCAAAATGTGACATTGTTTCAAAATAGAGTCAATGCAGAGATAGATAATTAGTTATACTGGAGCAGAGAGGTTCCTAACCCAGCATTCCTATTGTCATACACAAGACAGCCATGTGAACAAACAGACTCAGGGAGAACAGCATTTGCTGAGGAAGCAGAGCCTGGAATTATGCAGATGTAAGCCAAGGAATGTCAAAGACTGCAAACAAATCACTTATTACTGAAGAAGAGTCAAGAAAGGGTTCCAGAGAGAGCATGGTCTTAAAATACCTTGATTTTTGACTGCTACTCTCTAGAAATACAAGACAACATACCTCTGTTGTTTTAAGGCATTCTGTAGTATTTTGCTGCACAGATTTGTGTAATTACTATATATACGAATTAAGTATCTATTTCCTGTTCTCATATAATGAATAGCACTTTTCCATGTAAAACATACCATTCATGGGTAAAACTGTTCTTTAAGATATTTGTCATCTGAAAAAACTGTTTAAAACAACACAATTTGGCAAAAGGTCATAAAGGCTAAGTAGTACTTTGTGAACTTATATTCATATCTGATTATACATTTGTAAGGCTCTGAAAATCCTCAAACACTTACTAACTCCAAAAATACTTTTAAATGCAAAGTTGAAAGTCTGGTCACTGCCCCTGGGATAAGTCTTCCGTCTTCACGGTTTCCATTGGAAGCCAATGGATAAGCCTGGTCAGTTGGAGCCTCATGGCCACCACTGCCTGTTCCCTGTAGAAACAGCCAGACCTGCTCACATGATGTCTAATCCAACGAAACAGCCCTGGGTGCTATTACAAATGCAAGCTGTGCCCTTCAGGCAAGTCTGCCAGAAGAATGACAGCCCTTCTGACTGGACCAAAAAGAAAAAGTCACCTGATCTCACCTCCTTCATACCCTGAGTTTCCTCCCTCCTCCTTCTCACCCTAAATAAAAACAAAAAAACACTAAAAAAAAAAAAAATGTTAATGACAGAGCCTGGAATAGTATATCCAAAAGTAAAATGAAGAGCCTTCTCTCTATGTTCAGAAACGGTTTTATTTTCATAAGAACTGTGATTCCATATTAGTTTTCAGAGTATAAACTAGCAGAAAAAAGAATTTCTGGTACAAGAGAGTCAAGGACAGGGCAAGAGAGAAACATGACTAGGAAAAAAAAAATCTCATTTTCTCCTTTTTTCTTCTGCTTCCTGGTCACCATGATATGAGCAGCTTCCTCCAACAGACTCTTCCATTATTCCTTACTGCATCTGAGCCTGCTCCATGGACTGAAACTGTGAGCCAAAATAAACTTTTTCTCCTTTAAGCTGTGTTTAGTGATGAGAAAATGACTAACACAATCACACAGGTGAAACAGTGATTTTACACTGGGAAAGCCTTGCAAACATCACCTCAATCAAGAGGACAAAGTTGACCTATTCACAGAGCCACAAATCAAAATTGTTTGTCAAGTGATAAATACAATAAGAACATATAGCATCAGTTCTATGACATTCCTGCCAGAGATATGACCTGAACGAAATGAGTAAATATCAGATAAACATAAATGAAAGGAAAATAACAGACCCATGATATTTTAGTATATAGGTCATAAAAGTTAAGGAAATAATGGTGTACAATTTTGGAATAAAAACTAATGAAATAAAAATTAATAATAACAGCAACAAAACTAAATGCACTGTGTCACTGAGGTTCATTATTGGCACACCAGAAAGCTGAAATAGGGTCTAAAGATTAAACTATATTAATGCATTGATATTCATTTCCTTTGAAGTTGTCAATTGCATAGAAGAAAGTCTTTGCTTTAAGAAATACTAACATATTTGAGAATTACAGAGAATTTTATTATTGTTATGCTGTGGCTTACTATTTATATTTTATTTTTAAACATTTAATTGATAAACAAAAATTGCATATATTCAAAAGGAATACAAGTAGTCTGAAAGTTGTAAGTTTAATCTTCATTTTAACTTTTTTAAAATGCTGAAACCAAAAGGTCTTATATGCTGCCAGAGAGAAAAGGGTAAAAAAGTCAGATCCAATTATTCACAAATTCCAGTAGTTTTTACTTCTTAACAGAAATGGCAGAAGCTACAGGTGATGGAGAAATACCTTTAAAATACTGAAGAAAAATTACTACCTACCTAAAATTATGTTCTTGGGACACATATTGTTAATTATGATACAGTAATTAAAACACTTATTGTTCTCAAAAAATTAATAGAGAATATGTTCCACAAAAAGGTAAGACTAAACCATTTGGATAAAGTATAGCACATGAGACAAATAGCAATGACAGAGAATGAGGCTGACGAGGGAACTTGCAGTGACAGAGATGTATAGCGAAAGAGGAGCAACCAGGACAGATTGGAATGGGCTGGAAGACTCAGAGTGATTTTTCCAAGGGACTGAAACTGACTGAGGACCTAATGTGAATGAATATGTTGAGAGGATCTTTAGAATATTCTAGGAGGATATTTAGATAATTGGTTGCAATATCTATGCCTGAGTTAGTGAATATGAATAGTAAAACATACAACTACAAAAACAGTTACCAATTCTGAGGGAAAAACAAAATGTCATAAACATTTATAGCATAGGAAACTGTAATAATTTTGATCTAACTAAAATTATTATAACCATAATGAATGATAAAAAGTAGGGAGGTGGAAAAAAGTAGGGAGTTCTGTATTTATGAGAGAAGAAAGGGAAACAGCTATTTATGGAAATATTATTTCCATAAGGAATTAATAGGAAATGTCATAAAGAAAGTGAAAAGATAATCTACAGGATGGGAGAAAATAGCTACCACTCATGAATCTGATACTCTTAAAGAATTCTTAATGCTCAAAAATACAAATAATCCAATTAAAATGGGCAAAGGATAGGAATAGTATTTCTGCTTCAGGAAGATGGTCAAGAGCCCATGAAAAATGTCCAACCTTATTAGTTATTACAGAAATGCAAATCAAAACTATGTGATACTACTGGATAGCCACCAGTATTGTTAGAATCAAAACATTAGGTAACAAACAAGTTATAGCAAGGATGTGGAAAAATCAGAACCCTTAAATGCTACTAGTGGTTATATAAAATTATGAAGTCACTTTGGAAAATAGTCTGGTAGTTCTTTAAAGAATTAAGCATAGAGTTATCATATGACTCAGAATTTTCATTGCATATACATCAAGATAAATAAAGACCTATATCCATACAAAAACTTACACACAAGTTGATAGCAGCATTTGTCATGATGGCCAAAGTGGAAACAAATGACTATCAACAGACAAATCAATAGGCAAAGTGTATTGTAAACATATGATAGCATTTTATTTGTTATTAAAAAGAATGAGGTGGGCTAGGGATGTAGCTCAGTACTAGGCTGCCTACTTAGCATGAATGGAACCCTGAATTAGACCTCTAGCACTGCAGAAAAAAGCAAAAGAAATGAAGTTTTGATATATACTATAACATGAATGCAAGTTGAAAACATAATGCTAAGTAAAGAAAGTCAACTACAAAGACTATCTATATACTGAATATAATCCCACTCACACAAAATGTCCAGAATAAGCAAATCTATAGAAACAGACAGATTTGTAATTGTCAAGCAATAGGAAGGTCTGGATAAATGTGAAGTTACTGCCAATGGGTAGGGTTACTTTTTGGGTTGAATACAATGTTCTAAAATTGACTCTGGTGATAGTTACACAACCTTGTGAATATAATAAAAAAACTGAATTGTAGACCTATGGGTGAACTATATGCCATGTAGTCATAATTCAATAAAGCTAGTTTATAAAAAAACACTTGTAAACTTAAGGAACCAATAGCATAATGGTAGGGAAGACAGACGGTAGAATATTACTGAAGAATTTTTATATTATATATGTAGTAGTATAATATTGTTGGAAGGTAGACTGAGTTCAGTAAAAAAAAATACACGTATACCTTAAAATCACTAAAGTAATAAAATAATTCTATTAAGTCAACAAAGAATATGAAATGGAATCATAAAATGTACTCAATGCAAAGGAAGACAGGAAAAAAAGGGGTCAAATAAATAAGACAAATAGAGAAAAAAATCCAAGATAGCAGATTTAAAAGGAAACACCTCCCTAATCTCAATAAATGTAAATTTAAAAATACCTCAATTAATAGTAAAATATTGTCTGATTTGATTTTTAAAAACCCAAATATACAATGGATAATAGGGAAATATGGTGAATGTTAACATTTTTATAATTATAGTGAAAGATTCATGGGTAAAGGCAATAAGATAAGTGTATTTGAAGTGAGAGGAAATATTTTGAATCATCTGAGGTGGATTAAGGCAATATGACTTTTACTGTGTTAAATTTTAAAAATTTAAACACCATAGTTTCTGATTACCCCATATTGATTAAATGTTTACAGAGATTACTGTCAAGTAAAAACATTATAGTGTGCAGGCCTCACCAGGAGATGATCCCCACCTGGAAACCAGCGCCATGTGTGGGCTGCTGCCAGAGAGGGGACAGCCACACATAAGCATCTCTCCATGAGTCAGCTCCATTCTTGGACTACAGAAGGCCTCACTAGGAAGCGATCCTCACCTGGAAATCATGTCATTTTCATTGTTTCATTGGGTTGGGTTTTATTCTCTTTTGTTTTGTTTGATTATGTTAAATCTGATGGCATGAGCAACTATTTAAAAGATAGCAAGACACATTATGGCAGCCATTTTGGATTTACTAGTGGCTTGTTTTGAAGTCCTTTATTGCATTCATTGTTTTGTTTTTACTGTTTCTATTCTACTCTGTTTCCATTTGAGTTTTACTCTGTCCAAAGGTATCTGCAGCTATTTTGAAAACAAAAGACATTATGGTAACAATTGTTGATTTCGTAAAGTTTTGAAGTCCTGTACCCCTTATACTGGTGTATTTTAATTGGTTTTATTATGTTTTATTTTCCTTGCTTTTATCCTCTTTAAAATAAAAAAAAAATTACAGTGTGCCCTCATCTACCCTCCTCACTGGGTCTGGCATCGTTTGACATCTAGCTATTCCTCAAAATCAACGTGATCATAAAAGGTCATTGAATTGATTCAGGACACCTATGCAGCTATGACAGTGCAAACAAAGACAGGAAAGAAGACTTCTAGCATTGATTCATAAAATTACAATAAGAACTGAATGCATATGTTTGAACCAAGGGCGAGTATTTTGAGTATTTAAAAAATATGTAATTTTTTAAACTTAATCTTTCATTGTATTTTTTGTTCATATCTCATGTTACCTGTAAGAAACTCACTTCAAGGATACAAATATGTTAAAAGCAAAAGGAGGGCAAAATACCTTTTTAACATTAGTCAAAAGAAAGCTGGAGTTATTAATATAGCTGGAGTTATATTAATAGTGGACATAGTAGATTTTTAGAGCAAGAACATTACTCAGGATAAAGAAGGTCATTTCATAGTGATAAAGGATACAAATAAGAGAACATAATGATGTCAAATGTTTATATACCCAATAAAAAGAGCTTCAAAATACATTAGATAAAAACTGACAAAATTGGGCAACAAGCTCAGCACACCTTCTGTCTCTCTCTGATGAAAGCTTTCTTTCTCTCAATAAATATATTACGCTCTTTAAAAAGACTGATAGAATTGCTGGAGATATAGCTCAGCAGCATAAGCACCTGCCTGGCAAGCATATGGTCATGAATTTGATTCCTAGTACAAAAAAAAACCTGATAGAACTGCAAGGAAAAAAATAGACAAATTCACAGTTATAGTTGTAGATTTCAACAAACTTCTCTCAGTAACCAGTAAAACAAATAGACGAAAAGCCAGTATGTATACAAAAAAAATTTAAACATTATCAATCAATCTGAACTAACTGACATTTATAGAACATTCCAGCCAACATCTGCAAAAATACACATTCTTTTCAAGTTCAAATGAAATATTCGCTAAGATAGATCCTATTCTGGGTAATAGAAACATTGCCAATAAAGTAAAATTATCTGTATTATATAACTCTTACTTTATGTCCACTAAGGAAATAAATTAGACATCTATAACAGAAAGGCAATGGAGAGTCCCCACACCTTAGAAATAAACAACAAACCTCTAAATGCCCCATACATCAAAGAAATGGTACAAATTAGAACGCCACAAGTTTTTTGAACATTTTTGAATGAGAAAGAAAACAAAATACCAATATTGTGGGACAAAGCAAATGTACTATTCATAAGAAAATGTTTAGTACTAAATATATTAGTGAATAAAAAGATCTCAAATCATTGACTCAGCTTCTACCTTTAGAACCTTGAGTAAAAGTAAAAGCTAAGTGCAGAGTAAGGAAAAGAATGGAAATAAAACTGATAAAACCAAAATCAATGAAACAGCACAAGAAAAAAAAAGGTAGAGAAATTATAGAGATCAAAAGTTAGCTCTTCAGGAAGAACAATAAAATTAAAATCCCTAGTCAGAGGGATTGGAAGAGCACATATTCAAGTTATCAGTATCAAGAATGAGACAGTACATCACTGAAAATTTTACAGATCTAAAAACTATAATGAGAAGGATGTTGTGAACAATTTTATGCCAATAAGTTTGAAAAATAGAGTGGAATGATAAATTCTCTGGAAGACACAACTTAGAAATCAATAACCTGAATGACACCATATCTAATTTAAATGCTAAGTTTTGGTTATAAATCTTCCTACCAAAAAAATTACAAATGCTGAGGGAGATCCAAGATGGCCAACTGATAGGTAGCATGAAAGAGAGCCTCTCTGAAAAAAAGCAACTCAGATGCTAGAATCTAACATCTGGATGAAG
>PVLA01001248.1:139904-384013 GCA_004027455.1 Hydrochoerus hydrochaeris
TTCACTGGTTGACTGATGTAGGGGGAGGGGCCAGCCCACATCCCGCTGCATGTGCCTTGAAGCTGCATGCTCCTCACAGATCAGCAACGGAATGGGGGGGGGGGCACGGCACTTCCCTAGCTAATGCACTGCAGAAAAACTGTAAGCAATAGGAAAGGCCCGGAGATCTCCACCACTCACCCATCTGAAAGAAACCAGAAACACAACAAGACAGAAACAGCAAAAGGCCTCCAACTGCTGAACCAGGGAAAGTGAGTCCAGGAGAGGTAAATGCAGAGGAGATTGAGGGCAGCAAGCATGCAATATCAGATACGGCCTCATCGGAAATAAAGAAATACTTTCAAGTCCTCATTGATGAATTTAAATCTGAAATTCTGACTCAGGTGAAGCAAGATATAAGAAGATTAATAAAAGAAATGCTGGGTATTCATCAAGAAGAAACAAATGGAAGAATGGAGGAACCCAGAGAAAGGAGAGAAGCCTTTGATGAAGAATATAAACAAAATCTAGAATACAGGAAACATCCAAAGAGAGTATCAGGAAATTAAAAACTCCATTGAAAGCTAGCAAAAGTTCTTGACAGAAACTAAAGACAGACTTTCAAAACTGGAAGATAGATTTGCAAAGTATGATCACGAAAGTAAGGATCTCTTAAAAATAACAAGGAAACAGGAAGTAATGATACAAAGGCTAGAAGACAAGAGGATTTGTAACCTAAGAATAAAAAATGTGAACAAAGATGCAGGGATGAATACAAATGAAATAAAAAGGCTATTCACAGAAATAATTAAGGAAAACTTCCAAAACATAGGAAACAGAAGTGATGCTCAGATATATGAGGCATACAGAACTCCAGCTAGCTAAAACCAAAACAGATCTACACCCAGACATATAATAATCAGGATCCCAGAAATCCATCACAAGAACAGAATATTAAAAGTGGTCAGAGAAAAGAAACAGATTACCTATAAAGGAAAACTCATCAAAATCACAGCGGACTTCTCGATGCAAACCATCAAATCAAGAAGAGCTTGGAGCGAAATATTCCAAGCCCTGAAAGAAAATAACCTCCAACCCAGATTGATGTACCCTGCAAAACTGTCTCTCAAAATTAATGGAGAGACAAGATATTTCCATGACAAAGAGGAACTGGGGTAGTTTGTGACCACCAATCCAATCCTGCAAAGAATACTGAGTAACATTCTAGAGAAAGAGAAGAAAATCACCAGGATTCCAGGAATAATGGCAGAAAGGCCTCAATGAAAGGGGCAGACATTGGAAAGAAGGAGAAAAACAACAATGACAGAAAAGTAGCATAGCAGAAATGAGGCAGAGAAGATTGGCTATATCACTGTTTTGTCTTGACTGACTTTATTTGAATCTGGTATGCTTGAGAGTATCAAGGTGGAGAGTAGAGGCAGCTACTCAGAAGATGACAAGATTCAATAGGATACCCATTCTGGTTTGATTATTAACTGCCTTTGAAGTCCTATAATGTCTCCAATGTTTGGTTTTTATTAATAGTGTATGCACTGCAAAGTTTAATTATACTATGGCTGACAATATAGACAATTTTATTGAAAATAACAAGACACATCATAGCAACTACCGTAGATCACCTAGTACTGTGGTTTTCTATGTCCTTTTCATATTTCTCTAGGAATTTGTATTGTTGACTTGTTTTGATTTGTTTCTCGCTCTAATACAGAAAGGCTAGGTATACATGTAGAGATTTACACATGTGTAGAACTTCTAAACAGTTTATGAGAATGAGTTATAGTTATTGTAAAGAAAAAAAGAGAGGAAAAGGAAGTATTCTAAAGGATATAACTGTATGTTTAAGTGTGTAGGATTGATAACGATATTACTAAGTTTTTGTTGGATAGATGAACAGAACTGGTTGCAGTCTCACTGTTTAAATGTCCACTTTGTGGGCTTTACTTTTGTAACTTGAACAACTACTTCTAAGAGGATGTGATTATCAACTAGTGATTTCTTACTGGTTATTATTTGTGGGGTTTTTTTTGTTTTGTATTGTTTTTTGAAATTTAGTATTATTTCTATCCTCTTTCTGTTTCACTTTTTTCTCTAAATAAAAAAAATTACAAGTGCTAATGACCCAATTTATGAATTTTATCAAAAGTTTAAGGAACACATATTGGTTCTACAAAAACTCTACCAGAAAACTGAAGAGGAAGGAATATGTCCAAACTCTGTTTACAAAGTCAGCTAATTTTGTTCTACACATCAGATATTTCAGGTTACCTCCAACTTGCATATATTGCATTAAAAAGTGATTTAACTTCCAGTGCCGTGCTTTCCCAAGAGCTAATATATTTTCACCTACTGCTGTTTTATTAAAATGAACCTTCAGAGTATTTTCTTTACAATATGGAAAGGCTCCCAAATACAAATGGTTATTTTCTTTGTTTTTATGAAATTTACTGAGAGATTATTTTGCTTTTTTTTTTTTTTTTTTGGTACCGGGGATGGAACTCATGACCTTGCACTTGCCAGGAAGGTGCTTGTGCTGCTGAGCTAAATCCCAGGCCCCTTATTGCTTCATTCTTAAAGGTTACACATATTTGAAAGCTAATGAAACTCCCACATGATGATCACCTTTAAGAACATACTCTTGGAGATTGCAAGATGGCCGACTGAGTGGCAGCACTGTAAGAGAGCTTCTCTGAAGGAAAAAAAAATAAAAACAACTCAGATGCTGGAATCTGGCAAAATGGAGAAAGCCAAACAAAAGGAGAGGAATTCTCATGACC
The DNA here is from genome assembly GCA_004027455.1 of Hydrochoerus hydrochaeris. Taxonomy (NCBI): domain Eukaryota; kingdom Metazoa; phylum Chordata; class Mammalia; order Rodentia; family Hydrochaeridae; genus Hydrochoerus; species Hydrochoerus hydrochaeris. Next base: position 142,679 of record PVLA01001248.1, read on the forward strand.
CAGGAAGAAACTGAGGAAAAAGAAAAAGAAAAAAAAAAAGAAAGAAGAAAAAGAAGCATGGACAGAGGGCTGGAACTGGGCAAGTCCCAATCGCTGTACTGGCAAGTCTTAAATTCAGGTGACTCACAATCAAGCTGAGATCGCGGCCCTACCGAGAGCAGGGGTTGGTGAGCTCCAGACCCTCGGCTGGGGGAGGCCCTGAGATGGGGAGTGGAAACAGCCAGTCAAGCTGCAAGAACTTTGGTGAGTGACGGGAACTGGAATCCCCAAACCAGGAGGTCTGGCTGGGTGACATTTTGGAGTTGGGTAGGGCTGGCTTGAATCGGGGGCCTAGGCAGCGTCTGCTCATGACTCCTAGTCCAAAGCAGATTGGTGGCATCTGCTTGGGCTGGGCCATGCCCCTGGTTGAAACCCAATAGCCAGGGACAAGGCTTTCCTGGGCCAGTGGCATCCCCAGGGAACACACAAACCTGTTGAAGCATAAACTGGTTGACTGGCGTAGGGGGAAGAACCAGCTCTCAGCCTGCAACTCACAGATCCACTGCAGACTGAGGGGTGGTACTTCCCTAGCAAGTGTGCTGCAGAAAAACTGTAAGCAAAATGAAAGACCCAGAGACCTCCACCACCCACCCGTCTGAAGGGGACCAAAAACATGACAAGACAGAGAAAAAGCAAAAAGTCCCCAACTGCGGAAACATGGAAAGTGAGTTCAACAGAGGTAAATGCAGAGGAGGTTGAGAGCAGCAAACCTGTAATGTCAGAGACAGCCTCATCGGAAATAAAGAAATACGTCCGTGACCTCATTGTCGAATTTAAATCTGAAATTCTAACTCAGGTGAAGCAAGATATAAGAAGATTAATAAAAGAAGTCCTGGGTAATCCTCAAGTAGACACAAATGAAAGAATAGAGGAACCCAGAGAAAGGAGAGAAGTCTTTGATGAAGAATATAAACAAAACCTAGAATATATGAAACAGATCCAAAGAGAATATCAGGAAATTAAAAACTCCATTTAAGCCTGGCAAAACCTTTTAACAGAAACTAAAGACAAACTTTCAAAAGTTGAAGATAGATTTGCAAAGTATGATCGTGAAAGGAAGGATCTCTTAAAAATAACAAGGAACCAGGAAGCAACGATACAAAGGCTAGAAGATGACAAGAGGATTTATAACCTAAGAATAAAATATGTGAATGAAGATGCAGCAACAAATACAAATGAAATAAAAAGGCTATTCACAGAAATAATTAAGGAAAACTTCCCAAACATAGGTAACAGAAGTGAAGTTCAGATAAATGAGGCATATAGAACTCCAGCCAGCTAAAACCAAAACAGATCTACACCCAGACATATAATAATCAGGATCCCAGAAATCCATCACAAGAACAGAATATTAAAAGTGGTCAAAGAAAAGAAACCTATAAAGGAAAAATCATCAAAATCACAGAGGACTTCTCAATGCAAACCATCAAATCACGAAGAGCTTGGAGCGAAATATTCTAAGCCCTGAAAGAAAATAACCTCCAACCCAGAATGATGTACCCTGAAAAACTGTCTCTCAAAATTAATGGAGAGACAAGATATTTCCACAACAAAGAAGAACTGGGGGGGGGGGTTGTGACCACCAATCCAACCCTGCAAAGAATACTGAAGGACATTCTAGAGAGAAGAAAAGCACAAGGGTTCCAGGAATAATGGCAGAAAGGCCTCAAAGAAAGGGGCAGACAGTGGAATGAAGGAGAAAAGTAAACAAATAACAACAGAAAAATAGCATGGCAGAGATAAGACAGAGAAGATTGGTTATATCACTGTTTTATCTTGACTGATTTTATTTGAATCTGGTATGCTTGAGAGTGTCGAGTGTGAGAGTAGGGGCAACTACTCTGAAGATGACAGGATTCAATAGGATACCCATTCTGGTTTGTTTGTTAACTGCCTTTGAAGTCCTATAATGTCTCCAATGTTTAGATTTTATTAATAATGTAAAGCAATGCTAAGTTTATATTATATTTGACAATATAGACAATTTTATTGAAAATAACTAGAGACATCATAGTGACTACCATAGATCACCTAATGTTGTGTTTTTGTATGTCCTTTTCATTTCGTGTTTCTCTAGGAATTTGTATTGCTGACTTGTTTTGATTTATTTCTCCCTCTAATACAGAAAGGCTAGGTATATGTGTAGAGACTTATACATGTGTTGAACTTCTAAGTAGTTCACTAGAATGGATTATAATTATTATAAAGGAAAAAAAAGGAAAGGAGAATATTCTAAAGGATATGACTGCATGTATATTTGAGTGTGTGGAATTAATAACCATGTTGCTAAAGTTTTAGTTGGATGGATGAGCAAAACTGACTGCAGTCTCACTGTTTGGATGTCCACTTTGTGGACTTTAGTTTTGTAACTTGAACAACTGCATCTAAGAGAAATGTATATAATTATCAACTAGTGATTTTTACTGGTTACTATTTTGTTTTGTTTTGTTTTTGAGATTTTGTATTGTTTCTACCCTCTTTCTGTTTCAAAATTTTTTCTTTAAATAAAACAATTTTAAAAAAAAGCAAGAGGAGGAAAAGAAAGTGCTCTAAAAGAGATAACTGTATGTAACCTTAAGTGTGTAGGATTGATAACCATGTTAGTAAGTTTTTGTTGGATTGGTGAATAGAACTGTTTGCAGCCTCACTGTTTAAATGTCGACTTTGGATGCTTTAATTTTGTAAGTGGAACAACTATATCCAAGAAGACAATATGTAATGTATCAAATAGTGATTTCTTACTGTTTATTTTTTTTGAAATTCTGCATTGTTTCTACCCTTTTTTCTGTTTTGCTTCCCCCCTCTTTAAATAAAAATAAAATAATATAAAGCCACCATGTACAAAATGAGTTCCTACTTACAGATTTCTTCTTCATGATATGTGTAGCAATAAATAAATAAATAAATAAATAAATAAATCAAAAGAACATACTCTTTGGCCAATTGTGGTGCACACCCCTGTAATTGCAGTACTCTGAAGACTGAGGCAGAACTGCCATGAGTTTCAGGATAGCCTGAGCTACACAGTGAGCTCACAGCCAGCCTGACTGCACAGAGATAATACTTTGAGATTCTACTTCGAGATACTATCTTGTATCTAATTTTTTACCACCACCAAATGAATGCGGGACCTGCATACAAACATAAATTCCTATTCGTTTTTATTTTTTACTTCGAGACATGATTTCACTAAATTGCTAAGTTGCTCAGGCTGGGCTTGGTTTTTTTATCTTTTTGCCTGACCACACAGAATGCTAGAATTACAAGCACGTGCCACCATATCTGGCTGGGTCTGACAAAATTTTTATTTAGTAGGTTAGTAGGTAAATATTATTATATTCTAAGCTTTTTGAAAATTATATATAATTCCTTAAATATGTGATCAATGAAAATAGCCAAATTTCTCAACTATCTAAGAAGCTTTTTATCGTATCATAATATGTAAGATAATAACAAAGTACTCTTCTAAGATAGTTGGTATTTTCCATTATTCCATTAAATTATATCACACTGGTATAACAGTAACATAATGTATATGTAAGCATACCGTGTCTTGCTTTGGAATTTGTACTAAAACAGAAAGAAGCTGCTCTGTATCGAGGAATCTTGATATAACTGAAATAGACAAAATGTGAGCATTTAAATTTTATAATACAACTGAAATTATAGATTGTATAAAATATTACCTTGAATAATAGAATAGTTCTACCTATAGCTATTACTTGTAATGATCGTCTTTCTCCATCTTACATGTAATAGGAGTTGGATTGGGAAAAATCTACTCAAGTTATACACAAATCTCTTCCAGATTTTTATGTACCACTTCAGTTTAGACAACCAGAATTCACAGTGGGGTAGTCAGCAGAGCAGAGCTATGGAAGGGAGACCAAGCTGCTAACTAGTAACCAACTAACCAGTAGCATACATGTAAACTATGTTTATGCCTACAGATTTAAGAAGAAAAGTACAGTGAACAAACACCTGTAATCTAAAGACAATGTTTGTATTCCATGTTATGAGTTGAACTATGTCCCCCCAAAAGAAATACTTAACTCCTTGAACCTGTGAATGTGATTTAATTGGAATCTGGGTTTATGCAGATATAATCAAGTTAAAATGAGGCAATAGGATGTGTCTTAATCCAATATGGTCAACTTCCTTTTAAGAAGGCAGTGTGAAGCCACACAGTACAAGGGGAACACCATGTGACAACAGTAGCTGAGACTGGGTCGCTGGAGGTACATTCCAGTGCAGACTGTCAGCCACCAACCGAAATCAGGAAGCGGCAAAAGATTCTGCCTAACAAACTCCAGAGGGATGATTGCCCTACCAACACCTTGCTTCCAGTTTCTAGCTTTCATAATTGTGAGATGAAAAATGTGTCTTAAACCACAGAATATGTAGTACTTTTTACAGAAGCGCTAATAAACGAATAAACCCCTATCTGTTGATAATTATATAGTCTGAATAAAGCATCCCTTCTTTGAGTATTACCATGGAGGAAGATTTTTTTTTAATGTCTACCAAAATAACCCATGGAAAAAAGGAAAAGAATAGCATCCAGGAAAACAAAATATAAAACAATCCTCTGAAATTATTTACTATAGGATTCTGAGGAAAATTTCAGAAAGCAGCTTTCAAGTAAAATTATGAACTTTTACTACTTCAGAAAATTACAAAAAATGACTCAGCTAAACCAATTGAATTTTTAAAATAATCTGTATTTACAAAATTAGGTAATATTCATTTACCTGATTGAAGACCGAAAAAGAGTTCTTCATCTTGAAGTAGTTCTTGAACACAATCTAATCTCATGTTAATGGTTTCAATATCAACTAGAGGCTCTAATATATTAGAACGAAGTCTTCTGCTCCCTCCAGGAGTCTTAGTATAATTTAGAACACCAAAGAGAGTGTGATTATTCCTTTGAAAAAACAAGTGGAGGAATTTCATTAAGTATATAAAAAAATTACAAGACAATTGCATTTTATCTTTGTAATTAAATAATGCTATAATTACATTAGTAATTCTGAAACCTTATTTTGCATGCAGCTTATAAGGGGATTCTAATTCAGTAGGTCTGGGACAACACCTGAGAATCTACATTTTGAATACTCCCTGGTGTCAGTCTAGGAAGTACATTGTGACTAACAGTGATCAAGAGTATCTCCTTGCACTTGATGACTTTTTCCTACACATCAGTTATCATATTCAGACTAATAAGAAGTTTTCTAGTTCATAACATTCAACCAATAATAGCAAAATGTTAGCAATATGTCTATAAAGGCAAGAGGACTTTGACATTGATAAAATAAGTATTTAACATAATAATTTTGTTCTAACTGAAGAAATTATAGCAGAATTACAAGCAAAAGACAGTTCTATTATTTCTAAATGATCCTTAGAAAGAAATGAGATACTATTAACAATTTATTTCACTGAACTATTTATGAGACAACTATGATGGATGTGAAATAGCTGGTTCATTAAAACTCTATGCTATGCCCTCAGCAAACAAAACAGACAAGATTCCTGTCTTCATAGACCTTACAGGTTAGTGACTACCAATTATTTTTATCATGGCGATGACTGAAGACAAGAACAAGAGTTTATACATAGTAAACACACAATCACATGAAGAAAGAAAATAATTTCATCAAAAATGCTAAAAAAAATTAATGGAGAAAGATCTCTTTGCTTGCATTAGTTCATTTGGAAAATATTTCCCTTAAATACCTGACAGCTGATTTAAGACCTCAATGCCAAAAAAGGAGGTGGGGCACAGATGCAAAGATGAGGATAAGATGGGCATGATAATGGTGACCATTAGGACAACTAGCATATAACATTTAGTATGTACCAGGAATTGATTTTAACAGTGATGCTATTGCTAGCCACATTTTACAGCTAAAGAAACTAAAGCACAAGGAAATTAAATACTTGTATAGGATTTCCAAGTAATCCAAGTACTTTCCAACTAAGCAGCACAACAGAAGTTAAAGCCCAAGAAGTCTGGCTCCAGATCTAGGAAAATCAAGGTTGGTAGAACTTTGTGACTGGGGCAGGGGGTATATGAATAGAAAGAGAATGAAGATTTTTGACAAAGACTAGGGCATAGATACCCTGTACATCATAGTGAGGAGTCTGGGCTCCATTCTGAAAGTAAGGGGAACTACAAGGTTTTATGCAGTTGAGTTATATGATCTGATTTCTGGTTTAAAAATATATATTAGATGCTATGTTGAGAATATACTAATTGTAGGAGATCAAGAAGACAAATCTGGGGGTTGAAGTCCAGACTAAAGATGACAGAGGATTGAGTGAAGGTGTTAGCATTAGAAGTAGTATGAAGAGATTCTAAATTGATACAGACTGTGAAGGTTGAGTCAGGAAAATTTTTGGATGGGCTGAATCTAAGGTGTAAGAACTCTCAAGTTTTAGTCATCAGACTACCAGATTTTAGTCATAGCAATTTATATTTTTAGGAACTAATTAAATCAACTGGCTGGGAGTTTATCACATGTAGAATTTCTTTCTTTTATTTTTATGGACTTCATTTCTGTCGGAACAGAAAAAGTGAGTAGCATACACAGGCCTGCTACTTGATACAGAAATTAATAGGTTTTGTTAAAGAGATAACAAGATCATAGAAGCATTAGAGCTATTCCAACAGTTCAGTAGGCTATCTTGTAGCCTGAAATTCTTTGATTTAAGTCTCTAAAAATGCTTCTTAGTTTCTTCTTTTCAACTATCAATGAACACCTGGAGGTCAGATATTTTTTCAAGTCTCTGTATTCCTAATATATAGCAAGAACTCAGGCAGAGTTTGACAGTGATAAACAGTGGTGAAATATGGAACACAACAAGGTAAAACTGAATATAAAACACTTTGCAATAATAACTAAGGTTGATCACTGACTTTCTGTGCTACAATAACATAGGACGGATAACAGAAAATCAAAAATAGACTAACTTTAAACCACATGTTAATGGGTGTGAAGTGGTATTTAACTGTGGTTTTGGTTTTCATTTCCCTAGTGACTAGAGATGTTAAACAACTTTTCATGTATTCGTTGGTCATTGTTTTCACATTTTTGGAGAAATTTCTATTAAGATTCTTTATCCAGTTTTGAATTCAGTTGTTTAATACAAATATCTATTTAAGACCTGATTTTGGTGAAACATCTGAGTAGCAATAATGTACAATGACTTTTAAAAGATTAAAAATATTTATTCAATATTTCTCCATCAGATGATTTAAATAACTTCAAAGTAACTTTATAGAAAAATGTGGCAAAAAAATACTGATATATTCTACTGGAATAATATTGAATGACTTACCTGCTATCTTGATTATTAATTAACAATTCAAGATTTTGGGCTGATGCTGAATCTATCATGGCTGTCTGCTCACTACCCTGGAAACAAATCTTCAGGGATTTTGGTGCATAAACTGAATTTTGAATAAACTCAACATATTTTAACAAAGCTGCAAGAGCTGCAAGGCAGTAATACCTGTAAGGTAACCAATGATATAATACTGTGTCTTCAAGGATAAAAAAAAAAATTGCTACAAAAGGAAATACTTATTTCACCTTAATATTAGGACAGTTAAGAATATCTGCACAGCACTGTTTAAATTCAAAGTGAAAAATTACAACAAATGTACCTTAAAACTAGATAAATAACCTCTAATCCATAAAACTAAGACAAACAATTTAAGTCTGTCACTTAAAGGCTAATAGACTCCCAAAAATCACTTGTTAGAAGACAACATTCAACTGTAATTGTGTCAATTTTTGACATACAATGTTCTAAGCATTCAAATAATATCCATGACAGCATCAAGAGGTCCCAATGTGTGAAAAAACATGTTATAATCTTTCTGAGAGCAGCCATTGTGATTAACTGAGTAAACAGGTGGCCCCAACCAGGTTCAAAGAAAGTATCTATTACGCTGTAAAAATTTGCTCTTAAAATAACTTTCCTGTCTCAAGATGAATTTTTAAAAGTGCAGCTATCAAGTAACAGAAACACACTTTTTTAACTTATGAGCTTTCACTTATGAGCTCTAACATTTCCTGTATTATGTAGCTCGTTGAGCTTTTCATTCAAAAGTACAGTGAATAGAACCATTAGGGCAATAGCTTATAACCAGTTTGGGCAAATTCTACACAAATGAAATTACTAATATAGGCTTATGAGCCAAATACTTTTCTAGGTGTTAGAAAAACAGTAGAAAACAAAACAGATGAAAGTCCCTGCCCTTGTGGAACCCCCCACTGGATGACTTATTACTTTCCTCAAGATGGAACTTACTTGGATTGAACTTCCAATAGGACAGTGCTGAATTCTGCTATGCATAGCTGTTCAATGTACTCTAATCCTTTTGTTTCATTGAAGTACTTCCTTTGGATAGTAGTAAAATTAACATTCTGAAAGAAGTTTTAATTTCAAAATAAAAATTTTAGTGGCCATGTGCTAGCTCCAAACTGCTGTCTTCAACACATTCTGTAGGTCTGTAAGTAACTTAGTCATTATATAAAGTTTATTTTTTAATGTTTTCAACACTGAAATTAAAAATTTTGTTAATTATTAATAAAAAGTGAATGGTTATCCAACTTGTTAAGTGAATTACAGTACAGTCTCTAGCTGTTATGAGACATTACTCTCATGAAATTTAACTCAATATGTTAAGTGCAATAAAAAAATAAAGTTAGAATGTAGCACAGTATTACAGAAACTACTTAGCTTGTGCAAGACCCTGGGTCCAATCCTCAGCGGCAAAAAAGAAACAAAGAAATACAAGTCTCTGTCCTCTAACAACTTTATACTAGCACAATAGCATACAAGTCTTACACTCAGTCTTTCACACTCTAAAAAAGGACAGACCTGTGGGAGACCAGTTAGAGAACTGAGCCATAACTGGCCTCCTCTATGAACACTAAGGAGAAAGGCAAATCATAGGTATTAGGGAAAAGCCAAGACAGTGAGCCTTAGTTGTTTACTTGAGCATGTACTAATAGATATTGGAAGGTAGATGAGTCTTGTGTTATTTTAATTATTTGTACCAGTGTTGAGTGAACAAAAGTAGGAGGAGCCAGACACCAGGAGCTCTTCTGCCCTCTAGAGGCAAGAGCCTCCTGGCTACCCACGTGTTAAACTGACTTCGTGTCTCTTTGTCATTATCCTCATTTAGCCCTGGAGCCTATGGCAGGAGGAACCTGGGATGGGTGGCATAACCTGGCACAGAAGGTCTACTACAAAGACCCTAATACTGTGCCAACTGAGAATATGAGGCCCAATTCCACCTATGAAATCTATGAACTGCTGCTTATATGAGGTGAATTTATTCAAAATAAAGAGAAAGACATGTTAGAACTTCTTAAAGATTGCAAAAAATTTAAGAAGTATGAAGTTGTATAGTGAAAGGTTTACCTATTTGGAACAAATGCAATGAGTAAAAAACTAATATAATAACAATGGCCTGTAAGAGAACTTTTAAGACTGAAAAGAAATGAACAGGTAGGCAACATATATGCCTAGATATATGTTTTAAAAGTTATCTCATTTAATCTTTAACCTCTGATATAATTATTAACTTCAATTTTCCTATAAGTAAAAGTCTGGAAGGTCAAGTCACATTTTTTCTATCAAATTGAAATTTATTTAACTGTAAGTCCATATGCCTTCTACCTCATATTGCTTCTGATTTAGCCAAGGTCCTTTTATGGCATGTATGGTAATAATAGCAATAATGAGGTTGATCATAATATGGATTTTCCTCCTTTGTGTGTATACTTTTACTTCAGATGCTTCCCTGGCTTTCTCCTCCACTCCATGCAAGAATTGCTTAAATGTAATTTTATCAATGACACCACCTCTGATTACTGTATATAAAATATCAATTATCTAGAGGCAGATGCTATTATTGTCCCAATGTACTTACCAAAAACCCTGAAACTCAGAGGGGTAATTTTCACAGGGTCACCTAGAGACAGGGTGTGAAATCAGGGTATCCTGACTTCTCTATTCTTAAGCGCTGTGCTATACTGTACTGTTATGGTTTGTGTTTAAATGTTCCAACAACCTCTGCAGGCCCCTTGAGGTTATGAGGGCAGGCTTCTAGAATTTGTGATTCATTCATAGTCCAGTGCTGGGATTATGGGCGTGAGTGCTATACCCACCCTAGGTGGGCATGGCCAACATACACTATAAGGGACAGAAAGAGTCTTCTTTCTGTACTCCTCACATTTTGCTCTTTTTTTTTCTTTTTTGTGTCTGCCACCACCATGAACTGTCCTTCTGCCACATCACCCTGCCTTGGAGTCAGTTATGGACAGAAACCTCCACAAACTGGGAACTAAATAAACCTTTCCTTCCTCAATTTTAGGTGGCAGGTATTTTGTTCCAGCAATAAGAGAAAAGTAACCAACACATGTACTATCTTACATCTCTAATGTACTAAATACTGCTGTTTGGCCTTTGGAGAAGTTATCTATCTCACATTCCATATGATTCTGGTAGGCCTGTCAGTTACAGTACTCTGTTTCCCACAGCAAAATATGCATGATCCCAGATAAACTGATTATGGTTCCTCTTCAGAACCTCTTCAGAAATAATGATTTATCTAATCTGGAAAAATAAAGCAGGGCCAGTAAGCAGCCTTCCTCACAATTTATATATGGACACTTAAAAGAACTAAGTTCTTTATACTCTGGGTTAACTAAGGTGAGATGATAGTGCCTAACGCTATCAGCAATCATCTTAGATCTCAGAGATAACTTATCCACAGTAGAAAATAAATGGTACTAGAGGAGAAAGCAGTGAATGATTCTCTCCTTGCCTAAATTCTAGCTATGCTCCTAGGAGCCCTAGTCTGAACTACACTTCAACCTTGACTTTCAAGACTTAAACTAAACATTGACATCATTTCTAACAGTTAAAGACACATCCCTAGGATGACCTAGCCCTGCTAAAAATTCTTGCCTAAAAAATCTCCAGAATGTCAAAGAATAAAAGTTTACTGTTTCTTTCAGCTAATGCCTCAAGAGAGTCCCCGTCTCTCATCTTCTGTGTGAGAGAAGGAGTTTAACCCTGCAAACAAACTGAGATGTGTTTCACATGCACTAACCAGACTTCCTTGCTTGTAAATTTTCACTTCCTAACTTGGCCCCTGCTCACCTCCCTCCCTAATTTTTCATTCTCCTGTTAAAATGCCCAGTTACCTTTATACAAAGTGAGGTTGAGTTCTGTTCACACTGAATTCCTCTTCCTTTTGTAACAGTATGTGACTAAAAATGTGTCCTTACCACTTTGGTGTCTGGCTTTAAGAGTAGGGACAGGATCTCTCCAACCACTGACTTTCCAGTTACATAAACCACTCAATTTTCTTTCTGCTTAAACTAATTTAATTTAGATTTATGCTAACTACAACCAAAAGGCTTAGCCTAATCAGAAAAACAACAAAAACCAAAAATTGGAACAGAATATAAAAATAAAGATAACTTATAAGAGGCATGAGGCAAGGAATATATAGCTGGGGATATAGCTCAGCAGCATAGCACCTGTGTGGCAAGTGTGAGGTAGTGAGTTTGATTCCTGGTACAAAAGATGAAGAAGGAGAAGGAAAAGGAGGAAGAGGAGGAGGAGTAGGAAAAGGAGAAAGAGGAGGAAAAGAAGGAAGAAAAGGAGAAGGAGAAGGAGGAGGAGGAGAAGGAGAAGGAAAAAGAGAAGGAGAAGAAAAAGCATGAGGCAAAGAATAAAAATGAACAGATAAAATGGACATGGTGCTTCATGCCTATAACCTCCATACTCTGGGAAGCTGAGGCAGGAGAATCACAAGCTGTAACCCAACTTGAAGAATTAAGTAACTTAGTGAGATCTTGTCTCTAAAAATAAAGAGAAGAAAAGAAAGAAAGAAGAGAAAAGAATGGAATGGAAAAGGGAAAGGAAAGATAAAAGCAAGAAAAGAAAATGGCTGTGGATATAGGAAAGTAGGCCAATGTAAAGGTCCTGTGCTGAGTCCCTAGCTCCACCTTAGCAAGGAGTGATGGGCAGGTGAAAGAAACTTGTGTCACAGAAACAAGTAGATTTAGAATGGGGAGTCTTCCTGGCAATGATTCAAAAACAGGTGAGCTACACAAAAACTCTAGGGAACCACAGAACTGCAGAATTAGGATACATTAAAAATGAAAAAGGAACTCATTGGACCCTAAATTTCAGTTTGGTTTCAAATGTATTAAATAATAAATCCACAAACATAAGAAAATATTGTATGATCTAACAATTATCTGACACCTTAGGAGTCATTACAACTGCAAAGCTGTTCACTGTGTTTTGGACCATGGTTCCCTTTCTACAAAACAGGGAGATTTAATGGAGAGAAGAAATTAATTAACTACATGGTAGAAAGATGCTTGGAGGCACAAAGCTTTTGTTGGAAAGGCTTCCACAGCACTTACTTGTCACAGTGCCAAAGATGGAGACAACAGTAACGAGCTAATATGTTACTGGAGGAGCTAAAAGAATTTGGTAAATGCATAGGTCAAATTACCTAGAGGAAAAATCACTTGCTGAGAGTTGCTATCCCCTGAAAGGATGAAAACTTCCATTTCAACTAATGTGATGTTATGGTAACTAGTTTTAGGGAAGCTGCTCTACCTAAGAGTCTGCTCCTGGTACACTCAGCAATCTCATTACTTAAAATATTTTTTCTTTTGTTTTAAGTAGATCAAGGGAGTCAAATGAAATTAGTGGGTTCTCTATCATTTCTTTAGGACTCCTACTTTAGGACTCTAAATATACAGTTACTCAAATTATTGCTCCTTCTAATAATATTATAAGATGTATTTTAGATAATTCAACCGAATATTATTGAGAGTTAAAATTGTTTACCTTGAAATTTTCTGTGATAAGAGCAAACAACTTGGTTGAATTCCCCATAACACAAGCAGTATTTGACATTATTATTTCCAGAGGTGATAAAATTTTGAGTTTAGTGATCACCTGAAATTGTTGAAATAATTTCTTAAATATAAGCTTCTTAATCCTAAAATAAAAGCTTAAAATGAAGAGCTCCATCTTTCTGAAAGATAAGTACTTCAAATTAGTTCATAGATAATAAAATTATAATGATGTTAATTATGTATTTCAATCAAAATAAATTTATAATGAGAACATACTAAATGTACATCCTTATACAAATAAATATAAAATATCTTCAAAAACATAAGCTGTGTGTGTCTGTGTGTGTAGATCTAGATGTAGGGCTTTTTTTTTTTTTAGTTTTTGGAGACACAATCATAGTCCAGGCTGGCCTTGGACTCACTATGTAGCCAAGCTGGGCTGAAAACTGTGATGCTCCAGCTTCAGCCTCCAGAGCTCTGGGACACAGCATGTGCCACTATACTCAGCTTTCGCTACATTTTACTCATAGTAGTTTGTAGTGGCTTTAACTCAAAAATTAATTTAAGCTCATCAAATATACATTCCTCAAATAAAGTATTTTAAATGACATTCTTCTGCTCAGTGTTTAACCCTTCTCTATGAAAAATACGAACATATCCAATAGTGTAATTATGCCAACACAATCAAAATCAGTTGGCCACACTGGCATAGTTTAGAAGAATAAAAGTACAAAAACAAAAATTTTAAAATATCCACTTTATGCCTTTCACAAAATGAGGTGCACTTATTATAGTTATTCTAGATATGGAAATTCTTAATCTGTTGGCCTAATACTCCCCTATTTAAAAATCCCACAGGGCATGGTGACACAGGCCTGCAATCTCGGCACTCATGAAGCTGAAACAATAGGATCACTTTGAGACTGAGGCCAGTCAAGAGGTTACACAGTAAGTTAAAGTCCATCTTGGCCAATATAGAACCTGTTTCACTAAGAACAAAACAAAACAAAAGTTTTCCTACTCTTATTAAATTATATAAAACACTGTAAAACACCCAGATACCCAGATATAAAGCTAATATGCATCGTTAATATCATTAGTTCAGTGGGGGCAAACCCATGTCATGTGTGCCACAGTGGGCTATTTGTTATCATAGAAAGCTCTAAAAGGTTCACCATCACTGATTTAGGTTGCTAAATATAACAAAAAATTAATTATTAGTGAGAAAAAGGAAGCCCATATTCCAGGGTATACTGGAAAATTTGACAGTAAAGAACAATAAAATACTAAAAATAAGAACAGATCATATTTTAAAGTAATCATAATTAAGTCAACTTTTTAAAATATAGAGATTAGAAATAGATTACCTTTACCTGATAGATCATAAACCTTCCCAGGTCAATAGGTCAGTGGCCCAAATTCATGATAAGTAATATAAAATTAAGGCAAATAAGAAGTGAAAGTAAGAGGATATTAAATTATAAGTAATCTAATAAACCAGATTCCCTTAAATCTTGAAAAATAAAAGTCAAATACAATTTCAGTGGCAACAACCCTCTCGAGGTATGGTTATCACATGTTACCTGTGAAGTTAGTCCAGGAACTATTAATTTGAAGACATTAACTTTAGAAACTAATATTAACAGTAACCTTGGGATAGTCTAATACCAAAGAAAACATATTCTTTTTAGGATAAAACATATTTTAAAAAATAAAAAGGAGACATATAAATCCTCCTCTGGGGTTATTAACACTTACCTTTGTATACGTGGTGTTGTCTGCAAACTGGGAGAGGACAATCTGGGGGCATTTTAAATCAATACTTGCCATTCCTATTTCTCCTCTGGCAAGTCCCCTCCCTTCCACCACAGCTACAATAACTGACGGGGAATGTGCAGACACTGCAGAAGAGGAGGTAGCTGTGAAGAGTTTTTAAACACAAAATGTATAAACATTTCTAATAATCACTTCTAATTCCTTCACATAAGACTTCAAGCTCCAGATCTAGTTATTTTACTAATACTGAAAGAGATAATTTTTCTCCTTCATCAAAAAATAATTTTTCATTATCCAAACCACATAAAAATATTAATTCTCAAAGTACTTTGTCAAAACTTCAAATTTAGAATAATAAATGTATACATTATCTTATTTTGCATTTTATTGGAGTACAGTCATAAAAGGAGTATTAAATTTGGGATCAAAAAACACAGATCATGTACCTTAGTCATTTAAAAACTATTTGAATTTGGGAAAATTATCTCATAATAAATAATCTTAAATCACAAACTATAACTTTCCTTGCCTAATTCAAGCACTGGCCAAAAGGATCAAATGAGATTATACCTACACAATCTATACATGTTATGTATACACTACATAAGGATTATATATTATACAGCTATGAACTCGTTATAAGATATTTGAGCAAAGTGGAAATCAGCTGTAGATCTTTTGCAAATGAGAAAGGGATCAAGAGATGAAGGGAGGGGGAAGGAAGGAAAAGAAAGGAAATATAAAAAGAATTAAAATGTGTTGTGTATGTGTACTAATTCCCTGTAGTAATCATTATATACTACAAATATATATTACTAAGACACTTTTAAAAATTATAATAAAATACCCAACATTTTTTAAGTGCTTACTATGTGTCAAAAACATTTTAAGTTCTTCACTTGGATTAATTCATTGAAAGTGTCACAAAATCCTACTAAATAGATACCATGATTTACTCCACTTAATTATAAGGAGACTGAGGGATAGAGGGAACTGGCAGAAAATGAATTTTCCCCTGGGCATCCTGCCTCCAGAGCTGGGGTTCTGATCATTATCTATATTTGGAGTTCTGACATCTGTGCCTTACAAATGCTCAAGTAAACAATTTAGCCTATTTAAAGCAACCATTTCTTCATTTGTGAACTACAACTACCAAACATTTTTTTTTTACAAGATTGCTATAGAAGAATCAAATGCAATACTACATAGAAATGTCTTGTAAAGTACCTGAAATTACTTAACTGCAGGGTATTATGTATGAGTAAATAAAAAAGTCAGACTGCAAATGCCTAAAATTTTATTTTCAAAATGGCAAAATTATCTTTTATTCTCTATAAAATACTATAACTTACTCCTTCTCTTTCCTCCTTTCTCACCCTGAGTCTTTCTATTTCCCTCTTCTATGTTTCTACTATATGCTCACAAAAATATCTATCATTTATGGTCTCTGAGGCAACAGTCAACTTAAGTTATTTAAAACAGTCATTTAAAATCTATCATGTTTAAATCTCAGAAACCTTTCTTTGTAAAAACTATGTTCTACATACATGATTAAGTTGATAATTAATTTACTATATAGAAATCGGTGTAAACTCAGCAATGTCATACAAGCCCTGCCTTTTTAAAAATCCATTTCTAGCCACAATTGATCTTGAACTCGTGGGGCATCTCAGACAATCCTCCTCCCACTTCAGACTTCAAAGTAGTTGGGACCTTAGGTGTGCATCATCATACCCAGCGCTGACCTCCCTATTATTAATTAGAAGAGAAATGCCAACTTCCATTGGATATGCAGTATATTCAGAAGACATCTCTACAACTAACTAAAGAGTTTATGCTGCTATTGCTCTGTGATTAGTATCATAATGAGCATCTTCATGCACAAAGAAATTTTCTAGGTTTCTTATTTCATTAAAATGGATCATTAGAAGTTAAATTACTAGAACAAAGAGAGATCATCACTTTTGAAGTATTATGTATAATGCCAAGTTTCTTTTGAGAACTACCAGTTTTTAATTCCATCAGTAACATATGAGAAAAAGCCAATCTTATTGTATCCTCGGCACTAATTTCTGAATTTTATTATATTATTAGCTAATTTAGTGGACAACCTCTTATATCTGTATTTTTAAAACTTACTATTGAACTGATCATCACTTAATATTTCAAATGTTTTATGAGAATTTTTCAAATCAGTAACAATTTATAGCTGCTACCAATCTTAATGTTTTGATATCTCAGCTGCTATTGTTGTATAGATGATCTTTCTCTATATAATTTCTTTTGCTGAATTTCTGCTAAGAACTGGTCTTTTATTGAGATATTTAATACTTAAACTATTTCTATTTCTTCCAACTTATTTGATCTTCAATTTGATCTTCCATCTGGACAGAATTTGCACAGTGTATCTGATTACCCACTATATCTGGAAGGAGATGGCCAGAAGTGGAGATTTAGATTCATTCGCAGGCAGTTGCTACATGATTTACCGGGATGGTGGCAGACTTGGAAGAAAAAAAGATTGGAAAAACTGGTGATAAGGAAACTTGGGGATGCATATGAATGTATCTCTAACAATGTGAAGTTTGAAAATACTTCTATCCCTGTGAATACTCAGTAATCACTCTTAATAATCTGATAAACAAGACAATGTGCTTTCTGGATACCAGTCAGTATCTGTTCCCAGCTATCCCTACTGATTCTTTAATAGAGCCATTGTCAAAGTGGCTGTGGTGGCAAGGATGGAGGGCTTAATGTCAACTTCTTACTAAGGCTGACCTAGGGAACTCTACTGAGTGCCTGATTTGCCAAGAGCAGAAACCAACACTAAATCATTCATATTGCATAATTTCCCATGATAGAACAGCCTGACACCTGAGGGAATGTTATTCATCCTGGATTCTTCTCACCATGGAAGGAGGAGACACCTGTCCTCACTAGCTAGATACATACCTAGATACAGAGTTAACTTCCTTGCCCATTATGCTTCTTCCAGCATCACCATATGTGAACTTATAGAACATCTTAACCACCACTGGGGTGTTCTGTCATGGTACAGCATCCCACACAGGAATTCACTTCATAGCAAAAGAAACAGCACATGAATGGGCTTGTGCCCACAGAATCAGGAAGGCTACCACATATCCAATCATCCAGATGATATGCCCTAGCTGAAAAGCAGACTGGCTTACACAGGACTCAACTGTAGTGACACATGGAAGACACCACATTGAAAGGATGGGTTTCTGTCTTTAGGGTGAAGTTCATACTTTGAAAAAGAAATCATTATATGATGCAGTCTCTACCACAGCTAGAATATGGGAATGTGAGAATCAAAGAGTGGGAGTGGCTCCTCTTTTTAGCATGTCTACTAACCTACCTGAAAAACTTTTTCAGTCCATTCTGGAAAGTTTGAAACTGGAAAGCTGTGTGGAAATCTTTGTTTCTACAAGACTAGCAATTTTACTGAGGCACAACAATGATCTTCTAGAGGGGAAAGATGACACCCACCTGCCTATTTTGGCTTCTTATTTATGTTATTGAACCAGTATGTAAAAAAAAGAGAGGTTAATTCATGGATGGAGTTATTAATCCTGATTACCAAAAGGAAATCGTGTTGCTATGTACAGTGGAAGTATAGAAGATTATGTCTGAAACCAAGGAGAATTCTCTGGACTTCTTAGCATCTCTAACGGTAAAGGTTAATGGAAAACTACAACCAGCTAAAGCAAGGCAAGATGACCAAGGACCCGAACCCCTCAGGACTGAAAGTTTAGGTTTCTACATCATTATTGTTGAAGATAAAGGAAATATGGAATAGGTAGAGAAAGGAGATCATAGATATCATATCATAGATATCAACCACAATCCCATGACCACAAGTACAAACTGAAACTACAAAGCTTTGAATATGTTTTCTATTCCATGACCACAAGTACAAACTGAAACTACAAAGTTTTGAATATGTTTTCTACCATATTTCCCCCAAAATAAGATTGGGTCTTAGATTAAGTTTTGCTACAAAAAAATGCACTAGGGCTTATATTCAGGAGATGTCTTATCTTTTTCATGTGTAACAATCTACATTTATCCATGTGGAAGAATGACATTTATTCATGTACAAAACTCTACATTTACTTAAATATAGTCATGTCATCTTCTTTGGAATGTCATCACAACTCTCCAAATCCTGAATTCCAGCCAGAATTTCTTGCAATTCCATTTCCTATACAAACACTGTCCCCAGTCTCTCATGTTCAGCAACAGTACTCTCCTTAAATGAGCACTTCTTGTCCAAATAGCTTGCCTGTAGTGCACTGGCAACATAGTTGCCACTGATTTTATCCCATGAATTCTTCACCCATGTCACTATCTCTTGCAGGATGGGTTTCACAAAGTTTCTGTTAAATTAAGACTCTCTGAAGACTTGAGAGAGGAAAGGCAACAAAAATGATGACAATTAAGAATAACAGTCCACACAAAAACGACAAAAAATTTCAAGCACCAAAATTCCAGAAATGTTTATTTCACATGAGTGCATTAAGTATGTCCATCACAACACATGACGTACTGAATTACGAAGATTTCTATTAGACACAACTACAGTGCTTCACTGCCAAGTGCATACATTATTCATGTATTATGTCTGTAGTCCAATTGGTCATTCAGCAGTAAGTCTCGAGTTCATCTGCTCACATAGGCATTTGTTGTAGTCAGGGGTTGTAAAGAGAACAATTACATACAGGACACAGAATTTAAAATATTATTTTATGATGGTCATCCAGAGTTAAATACAAGAAAGTGCAAGAAATCTGTCCACAACACTAAACACCTAGAAAATCCAGCTGAGAATCTGGATTCCACATTAATAACTACATAAGTCCAGCTGAAGACCTTAGAGCCCATAACAATGCCTCCCACAAGCCCAACTGGATACCTAAAGCCCATGGCATTGACTCATGCAAATCTATTTCATGGATCTGTGCTGGGAAGGTCCAAAGGTCAGCAGTAGAAGCTAAAAATATCCATGCCAATGGGTTAGGGGATCTGTGCTAGTAGGTTGAAGGTTTTGCACTGGAACCAAGAAGCAATGCTCAAAATAAGGACCCCCTGGTACAACAGCCATCCTCAGCAACAATGAGGTCCCAAGCTCCTCCGACAATGAGAGCAGCTAAATACATGTCAGGTAGCTTGTGACAAGCTTCTCCCAGAGATTAAACAGCACAACAGCACACATCTTCCCCTCCAGAGCCAGGAAGAAATGCTCAATGTAAGGACCAGAGCTGCCCCAAAGTGAACCATGGCCACTCTCAGTGACAAGCTCTTGAGTTCCTCCAGTGATACTGGCCAAATTCTTATTGGGAATCCAACATGACAAGCT
Organism: Hydrochoerus hydrochaeris; assembly: GCA_004027455.1. NCBI lineage: Eukaryota > Metazoa > Chordata > Mammalia > Rodentia > Hydrochaeridae > Hydrochoerus > Hydrochoerus hydrochaeris. Next base: position 162,782 of record PVLA01001248.1, read on the forward strand.
CCTCCAGAACCAACAGCTCCAAACAACACTTAGGAGAACCCACAATGCCACACTCTCCTTCTCTACATCTCCTTCTATGCTGACAACTTTCCTCAGGTGAGCCAGCTACACTCAGCACCATGCTGATTTAATTCAGCTGGTGTTAAACTGACCACCAGTTTTTAATCCATAGCAGCATTTACCTCTTGTCCAAAGGTGCCCACTTGAGTATAAATAATTATAATCTATATTATTTATTTTAAGTGATACCATCAATATTTAATCATATATCAATATTATTATATAATTCAATACATCTATCATGTGTTGCAACAGATGTACTAAATGCATCTGTCTGGTTGACAATCTTAACTAGGGCTTAATTTTGGGATAGGACTTACAAAAAAAATGCCAGGGCTTATTTTCTGGTTAGGTATCATTTGGGGGGAAATATGGTATATGTGCACATTTATTTCTATAAACTAACTATAGGACAGCTGAGACTTAGGTAGAATTAGATAAGGGACCAGGCCCTTCAAGTAGAGGAGACATGGCCTCTGTGTCATGCAAACAACCAAGCTGACAGTCTGAGGTTTCACACTTGTGTCTGTGTGAGCTATCACTCCCTTCAAGTTTCCTTTAAAGTAGGTCACTTCACCAAAATGAGCTGCTAAACTAGATTAAGTCATGGTTACCTCTGGTCTCAGCCTAGGTCCTTCCTCCACTAACATGTTTATTTTTATTGTGCTTGCTTGGTCCCTGTATACTTAACTGCCTTACTTGTTTCATTTCAGAGCACATCAATGCTATCAAAATGCAGATGGGCCCACAGTTAGAACCTGCCATGCAGCTACCAGCCTCCTTCCACCACAGTCACCTAGCCTGTTGCTCCTCCAACTGACATCACCTGCCCTTAGTCACCCCTACCAGAGGAAACAACCAGAGCAGTTATCACCTTGTTCCCACCCTAGGGCAGCAGGATGACCAAGTCAGAGGGGAGAATGTAGGGACAGTTTGAGAGGGTGCATAGACAGGGGCGATGTAGGGCATGACCTGGGTGGCTAACAATTATAAAAATGACTACATGCTGATTGTACACAATGTACTTGAGGTAGTTAATTCTTGTGAAATTATTACATGTGCTATGTGTCCCCACTCCCTAGGACCATTTTCTCACTAAAGAAACAAAGGCTAAGACCCTGACTGGCCTGGATTTCACTAATCAGTGAACCAATTTTTAGAAACCAGCTTATCCCTATAATTATGTGCCCTTCCTAAAGGCCCATGAATACCTCAGTTGAGGGCTGCCTATTTTGTAGCACAGGGTGGCTTTTCCATGCATTTGCAGTATCAAAAATAAACCTTCGCTTTGCATTACTTTCATTTATGACTTCCTCATTTTGCCATGGACCCTGACTTCCCCATTTTCCACTGTGGCTAAGACCAGGCCTTGCCTCACTTCTTCATTCTCTGAAGGACCTGGAAACAAACTAGAGAAGGGTGGAGGCTCATTTGGAGACTGCCAGCCCTGTAGACCACTGCCAGACACTATATAACCACTTCCTCCATTCTTCTTTCAATTTAAAAAATTCTATACATAAATTATTGGAGAGTAATCTTACTATTTAGTCTCAGGGAACAGAATATGCAGTGGAATTATGACTGAATTTTAGATAATTAATACGAAATCACTGTAAAGTCACTGTAGTGACTGCATCTTCTCATTTTAGGGAAAAGTGAGAACTTTAGTTTGAAGACAGATAGACAGATGTGCTTTATTAGGTAGAAATATAGAATTGTTTTGTTGTAGTAAAGGAGTCCTTTGCTGACCTTGCTGGTTGGAGTCTGGGAATAGGCTTTGAGACTGAGGTGAGTGCTGGTTAAATTCCAAAGTGTAGCAGAACTACTGCCTGCTTCTAGTTGCTTTTTGCTGTGGTGATTATGTCTTTCTCTGGGTGGCAGTTGTGTATAAAAGCATACATATATATGGAAATTAAGTAGACAAAGGAATAAGAGAAATTATTAATTTATTATCATTCCACAATCATCCTTTAATACAAGGATTACAATAGATCAATAGATGTTAGAATTCCTGTAAGCATTTCTCCTTTAAAGCGACAACAGTCTAAGTTCTTTAAACAGAGGGCTCTAGGTGAACCTTCCAGGATAAAGGGGTTCTGCCTACAGTTTTGTCTTTTTTTTTTTTTCTGTAACATGATGGGTCAGCAGTGTATGAGGTCAGGGAATTCTGAGGTGATCTGCTTCAGCCACATATCCAGAGCACACTATTCCTTAAATGGAGAAATATTCAGGGATAAAAGACTTAGTACTGCAGTTCTTGGTAAATGCATTTACTGCCTCAGTACAAGTGCAATTTCAATAAAAATCTCCATGTGCTTTTTGGTAGTCCAAAATTTATATGGAAGAGCAAAGAGCTGAGACATGATTCTTCTAAACAAAGAAGACTTAGTTACCCAGACCCCATACAGGCAGGAACATGACCACCTCCACAAGTACAAGAAGGTACCAGTTGCTGCACCCCCGGAAACTTAACCAGTGCTCTCACTGCCTCAAAGCCCACTCTCAAGCCCCACCCAGAGAAAGACATAAGCACCACAGCAAATAGCAACTACAAGCAGGCAGTTGTTCTGCTACACTCCGGAGTTAAACCAACACGCACTTCAGTTTCAAAGCCTACTCTCAGACTCCAAGCAAATCTCAACTAAGCATTTCTACTAAGCACAGCAGTTAATCTACATAACCATGGGCCCACTCCTCCAATCCTTTCCAACTACTGCACTAAAATTTCAATACCTATGGCCTAGGCATATACCTGGTGGCCCAGCCAGAGCAGAGGTGATTGCACTATATCCCAACAGCTCAGCCCAAGTTTCTTTGTATGTACCTTAGAGAACTGTTATGCATGACAACCTATTTCATCCATTTATCTCTTCAGAAAATCTACTAGGTAGAGACTGAAGCAGGAGGATCTTGAGTTCAATGCGAGCCTGGATGACATAGCAAGTAAGAGTAAGAGATCATCTTGGACTACACAGCAAGACCCTGTCTCAAAACAAAACAAAACAAAACAAAACAAAGAAAATCTAGTAGATTTAGATAAAAATTGAAATTTGACTATAAAAACAAACAAAAAACACCATTCAGGCATGCAGTGACACACATCTGTAATCTCAGCTACACGGGAAGCTTAGGCAGGAGTTCAAGGCCAGCCTGGGTTACATAGCAAGACTTGTCTCAAAATCAACAAACATTTCGTATCTTTATCAAAGTCAGCTTTTAGATTTAAATGAATGTCATATTTAAAAGAGATCTCTTTCCAAAGCTTTCTTGTCAGAATGGTTAAAATATTGTTGGTGTGCATTTAGTATACACAATGCCAGAACTGGGCCAATTGATATATTTATCTTAATCATCCACATTGGTTTCAGATAACTTCAAATGAACTGCCCTAATTTATAATTTACAAAACTTTCAATGTTTCAAAAAAAATCACTGCAATTAATCTCCTTATTTTTACCTGAATATCCCATTTGTGGTGTCCAATCTTTAGAACCTGATCTCTGAGGATTTCCAGCAGACAATGGAGTTTTAAGTACTTGAGGACAATTAGTTTCTCGTGCAGAAGATGAGCTGGTACCAAAAGTAAAATTTGATGTAACTACATTTGCTGCGTAAGATCTTTTGTTTCCAAAGTGGGAGCCTAAATTTGAACAATTTAAGAATTAATTCTTAAAGATTAAAACTATGCAATGATGTATTAATTCCAATATTTACAACATACCTACTTGCTATATTTAATGATAAAGATTTTTTAATAAAATTATGACAAGCTTAATGACATAATCTGGTACTAAAATCTAATATGGCTTATGAATTTACAAGTTCACCAAGACTACTCTTGCTAAAAATTATAAATTACCTTCTAATCGTCATACACAGTAAACATTTAATTTGTATAATAATTATTAACCCCCCTTCCCTCCACTGACATCCTCATTGAAACTCTTGTCATGCAAATCGTATTTTAAAGAGAGTTTCAGACTCAACTTAGCTTCAGTTCTTTTTAGGTACTTAACTGTTAATATAAATAACCTATATTAAAACATTGCTAAAATTTTAAAACAAGGTACATAAAATGCCAAACAGTATTCTGGTGCAAATAAGTCCTGGAGAAAAAATTGGGGGCTCTTTTCTCTCTTTTCCTTTGGACAACTGTATATCTTGATTCTCTTTAAACTAATTAACGGTTTCCTTTTCGAGATCCAATTTTTGTCATCTTGTTTACTGTTGTTTCGCAGGGTTCTATACTTTCTTTTTTTTAATTTTTTTATTTTAAAGAGAATAAAACAAAAGAGGACAGATCTAAGCAGATCAGAACAGAACAATGTAAGCAACACAGCACTTCACAACAAGACAATTAGATATTAACAGTAGCTATCATAATGTCTCTTTCTTTGAAATAGTTGAGCTTAGCTTTACACACAGTAATGTCAAACATAACAAAATAGAATAAAACCACTCAAGAGAATGAAAGTATTGCAAGGCATTCTGAAACAAATAACCGAAGATGAACAATGGCTACTATATTATCCTATTTTCCATAAAAATTTTGTTTATACTATCATACATGTTAAAGATGATACATGAAACATGATAACACAACATGATACAACCAATGGTAATAGAAAAACAAAAGCACGGTAGGAATTCAGAGCAAGATGCAACTAGAGTCCATACTCATAAGTGAAATAAATCAAACTGACATGTATAAATACCGTATAGTCCCCCTAGTATAAGAAATGGTAAGAGTACAGAAGATTTTATGGTAATCATGATTCACCATTATATTGCTTTGAAGTCTTATGTTTTCATTCATTGGTTGGAATGGTTTTATTCTGTTTTGTTTGATCTTAATATATGTGATGGTATGAATAGTTACTTTGAAGAAAAGACAATATGGCAGCCATTGTTGATTTAATATCATCTTGCTCGGGTTCTATACTTTCAAACCTTCTCTTACGAATCAGTATTTTATATTTTTTCTGAGCAAATCTGTTCTCTTGGTTTCTATTAACATCTATTTCCCAACAACTCTCAAATCTTCATATACAACCCTGATTCTTCTCTTGTACCAGGGGTAAGGGCCAGATAGCAAATACAGTGGTCCCTTGATTCACAAACTTAGTTTGTTGTACAATTTGGAAAATATGCTACATTCATGTTTGTGTGGGAAATATGGCCACAGTAATTCATCTCTCACTGTTAAGTTTGTAAGCAAAAACAAAAGTTTGCCAAATGCTTCTGTTTGCAAACTAACAAAAGCAATTACGAATCAAAGTACCACTATATTTCAGGCTTTAGGGACCATCACTGTCAAAATTATCCAGCTCTGACAGTACTGTAGGAAAGCAGTCATTGAAAATACACGAATAAATGAGCAAGGCTGAATTTCAATTAAACTTTACAAGATACTGAAATCTGAATTTTATGTAATTTATACATGCCACAGATTATTCCTCTTTTGATTTTTCAAGCCTTTAAAAATGCAAAAACCTTTCTTAACACTATACCTATATTGTTCAATATAGTACACACTAGCCACATGAGCTATTTGATTAAATAAAAATGAAATAAAATTGATAATTCCTCAGTCAGATTAGCCACATTTAAATGATCAAAAGGCACTTTTGGATACTGGATACCATACTGGAAAAGACAGATATGGAACATTTCAATCCTCGTAGAAAGTTCTCTCATACAGTGTGACTCTAGATCACTATATCTATTTATTGAACATAAACCTTTAGATATCTTCCCAGAACGTCTAAATATCCCAAAGTGACCTTGTTATCTTCCAATACTTAACTCTTCATTACCAAGCAGAATCAGTTGAGCCATCTTATACCCTGTCACCCAAGTCATAAATTGAAGTCATTCTTAGCTCCTCCCTTATCAATCCTAACACCAAATGGTATTACCAAATCCTAAAATTCTTCCCCCTCCCCTCAGGATCTTTAACACTGCTATCCCTCTCATCCCATTGACCCATTCTAAGACTTTCACTTCTTCACATTTATTCTTTTGTAGTATTACACCTGTTTGATCTCTTTCATGTCATCAGTGACTTTTGAAAATCAACTCTGATCATTTATCTCTCTCACAGAACCTGTTTCTCCATACCAACTACAAGATCAATTCTAGCTTCTTTATATGTATTGAAGCAGGAATTCATGACATATTCAAACTAGGTTAACTTGGAGAGTTTGATATAGGGAATATTCACAAAGGTGTTGATAGGGTGTAGGGGTATCATAAAGGAAATGTGTAGAATCAGAAAAAAAAATTGGTACATGAACATCTGTAAACTTAAGAGGAGGTAAGAAAGGGATTGGGTATCAGAAACTGGAGACAGAGATGATTCCTGTTTTCTAGTTACTTTTAGAGTCTAAACATTTTTTACCTGTCTTAGTTCTCTTCCAACTTTTGATCTTTATTTTGCTGTGTCCTGCACATTCTTCCTTTTCACCCCAAATATAATGGGAACTTTAAAATCTACATGTCCTTCAAGTTCCTCTTCTTAGTCCTATTAGCTTAAAACATGGGCATCCCAGAGACTCTTTGCACTCATATATATGCATAACAGAACTTATTATCTTCCCTCTACAAGTTTTTTCTCTTAGAAAATTCCCCACTTCAGGAAAAAGTAGCTATTATCTATCCAGTTACCAAAGCCAGAGGAAATCCGGTGGTGGTAGGCAGGACAAGTAATTTCCTCCCTAGATCTAATTCCTATAAGGACTCCAAATTTATCTGTATCAGATCACATCCCTGCACTAGTCAAATAATATTATTTGCAATTGCACCTATTACTATGCCTTTGCACGTTTTTCTCTCCAGCATGCCGTGTAGTTTTTCTCTTCCTCTTTAGCTAACACTTTGTCCTACTTTAAGAACAGCTCAAGTTCTTTTTCCACTTTTGTTCCCCCACTTATAAATCTCTTGAAAAACTGTAGCTACTTCACACAGTGATCATTTAAAAGTGCTTTTGTGGATTTTGAAATCTGTCTTCCCTACTGAACCATAAATTCCTGGAGCATGTGTGTTATTGTTATTTTCAGCTTCTAACATAACTTGGGTTTTGGTTCACATAGTTGGGCTTTGGTTCTTTTTGTAAGACAGAGCAGAAAAATCTACTTTGCAGAATTATTGTGAGAATCAGAGTTATCATATGCGTAGTAAAAAGTACATTAATTAGTGTCATTATAACTGATGAAAATAAATACGCAAAACATTTCATGAAAAAAGGGATATTATATTGACAGTATGAATACGCAGTTTGTCTTGGAAAAGTGCTAATGGTTCCATTTTGTTAGAAAACAGCTTAAATATTGAGAATTGCTGAGAGATAAAGTTGTAAGGAATGAAAAGAGATCCCAATGATCTTGGTCATCCTTTTAAATAGTTTGATCTTGTACCTGTAGATATAGAGCCACTCATTAATTATGCTGCAAGGGACAGTATATCTTTCCATGTATCGCTGGTGGTATTCCAAGTAAGCTTGAAAGAAGGAAGAACACTACCAGTTTGATGTGATGTCAGAAATAAAATTTGGAGAGTCTGCAATGTCCCAGAGAGGGGAAGAGTTAAAATTATGTACTGTATATTCTGCTACTCTATGGCTAAAGCAACACCACCTTTTCACACACAATCGCAAAGCACAGCTCAGATTTTATCTATACTCCCAAATTCCTATTTCAGTTTTACCTTCCTATTTCCTACTGCCTTCTTGACATTTCCGTGGACAGATACCTCCCACATTATGCTCAAATCCATCTCTCTGCAGCTCTTTGGCCGGTTTCTCTGATCTCAATTCCTTGATTGTCTAATCTTCAGTATACAATATAATTTTTTATGTACATTTACTTGAGATAGTCTCACTAGCCCAAGCTGGCCTTGAAGTCACAAGTCCTCCTGCCTCAGCCTTCCCAGAGCTGGGATGAGAGGTGTGCATGCCCAGCTTTTAGTTAAATTGCATTCAAGCTCAAAATTCATGGGATTAAACCTTGGTCCTTAAAACTAAACTCCATCCCCAGCCCTTTTTTGGAGACAGGGTCTCACTAAGTTGGACAGGCTGGGTTAGAACCTGTGACCCTCCTGCCTCAGACTCCCAGAGTGCCGGGAATACAGACTTGCACCGCCGCCCAGTTTGAAGAACTCAAATTCACCTGGATTAGACGTAATGCTGTTTAATCTATTTTCACAGGACCCTAGGGCTTGAAGACTCAAATGCAGCAGGCATCGCCTAGCTCACTATTCCCTGCACACGCTGGGGGTAGGTGGGGTTACGACCTTGGGAACCGGGCCGCCCTCGCCCAGCCCTCACGCCACTGTGGATCCCACCGGAAGTCACGGCGGAACTTCCGTGGCAGCCCCGGCCTCCCCATCACTGCGGCTGCAGTTGGCTGGCGGCCGAGGGGTCCCCGCCTCCAGCCCTGTCCCCGCCCTTGCCTGGCAGCGGCGGGCAGCTCTTGGAGAGGCCGGGGCAGCCGCCGCTGCTGCTGCCGCCGCCGCTGCGATCGCCCGCGGCCCCAGACGAGCCTGCCATGGAGGACGTGGAGGCCTGCGCGGAAGGGCGGCTGGGAGGCATCTCCAGGGGCCGGAGAGAGGGGTGCGGGGCCTGTGGGGGAGCCCCTCCGGAGGACGACAAGGAAGACGCCTCCGGGGCCGTGGACGAGCTGTCCGGTCTCAGCATCTTGAGCCTCCCCTGGCCCAGTCCGAGGGTCCTCAGTGAGTAGCGCGCCAGCGCCGGAACGCGCGCCACAGAAAGCGCGGGAAGACGGCGCGCAGGCGCAGGCGCAGACCGCGGAAGCGCTGCGCTGCCCACACCCGGTGACCTCTTCCTAGGCACCTGCTCCTGGCTGCTCCCAGCCACAGGCAGAGCCCAACTCACGCAGCTCACTGCGGTCGGTCTCCACACTTGTTCTACTTTTTTTTTTTTTTTTTAAATCTCCAACCAGATTTTTACCCACTCGCATTTTTAAATACAGGAAAGTTTCTGTGCCTGTCTAGGTCTTGTGAGCAAATACAGTTATTACCACAAAATAGAATCCCTGTGGCTGTCCGCATGGTAAGGATGCAACTCGGCGTAAGGCATGAAGCAGAGCAAGCAGTTCCCTGCAGTTCAATTTCTAGTAGTCAACTTCAAATATAGGTAAACAGACTATAAAAGCAGATTTCTTCGGGTTAGTCCCTGTTGTGGCAATGGTTAACTGTTTCATTACTGGGAAGTCAACTTCTTCTGTAACACCCAATAAAATGCTCTAAACTAAGATCTAAAATTGTAAAGCCATTCAAGGTGGTACACTGCCATTTACCTAAACTGTCACTAACCCAGAGTAATTATATGCAAACCTATAAATTATTCCCATATGTTTTAATTCATATATGGGATTTAACCACTTTTACTAGTAACATTCTTGACAAAAACCAACTTAATACAGCAACTTTCATAGAACACACAAGAAACACACAGGAAAGAAAAGCAGAAAGAACCCAAATTCCTAAGTTTGCTAAGCAGACAAGATACATGTATGTATAAGAAAAAACTAATCAAAACAGGACTTCACAAAATCTAAAGCTGAAAATACAATACAGTTCTTTATTTTACAATATGTATAACTATATAATTTATTAGAATTAATTTAACACAATATACAAAATATTAACAACAGTAGACATTTTTAGGTTCAGTAAGCACTTCAAATGCAGAAATGTTGAGATGGCAAAAACTACTACACATTCTTCTATCAAATCTAGCTCACTAGTTCAGGGTGAACATTCACTCTCTGAAGCACTTCTTCAGGCATGCAAAAAACAGGACTAACAGGTTTAATTTGTTCTTCTCCCAAAAGTGACAATCCAGCAATGCCAAATAATGTATGAAATGGGTCCACCTATTTAAGACAAACAAAAAGATTTATACTATAAGAAATCAAGACAACTATTAAAAAAACAAACCAATTTGTAAGCATTTAAATATTTCTGGCGATAGGTGATAAATCTCTTCGTATTTTACTATAGAAGTCATGGTAAATACTCCTTTTCAAGACAACACTTGCATGGCCCACCAGGTATATGCCTACTTTTGTAAATCACTAGATCACTAAAACTATGAAAGTAACCCATCACTGAAAAAAACAACTTAATCAAACTTATCAGAAATACACTTACCATGTCTCCTGGCCTGTCTGCAAAACCTCCAGTTTCTTCATCTTGACATGCTAAGATAAAACTACGCAGTTTCTCTCTATCAATCCAATGAAGCCTTCCAATTATCTTTAGGGAAGCCAAAACCCACCATGAATAGCATACATCTGGCAACTGAAAAGGGGTGGGGGGCAAAAGTCACCAATGTTACCAAGATGTTATTCCTTTGTTTTCCTATGTTGAAGAATAATTTGTAATTCCATCTAATCTCATGTCCAAACAGAGGGGGAAGAGGACCAACATGAAGCGTCTGATGTTTGCTCATACTGATCATTAGCAAAGAAAATGCCCATCTCCAGGTCATAGGTGCCCATGCTGTTTCAAGTACTCAGTGACTAGCCCCCCACCTTATGCCTAACTCAGCCCTTTACAATTGAGGCTAATAGCAATTCATGAGATCCATGCGCATATGTTTTGTTTCGTAAGAAGAGTAACAAGTAACTTGCTACTACTCAGGTGCATATTGCACTTACTTGAAATTTGCTAAGAACCTGGGTCCTCACAATGCAGTAATGTGTATACACCAGCCTAGTGCTCTCCGTTTTAGTGAGAGCCCTGAAACATTCGCAAGCACATTAAAGCAATTTTGACAGTTCTGCAAGATTTAAAAAAAAAATCAGATCCTACCTAGACACTACACATGGGCATTTCCCTACTCATTAAGGTACTCAAAATACAGATTGAGAGAGCGAAGTTTACAAATAAAGACACATGAGCTCAGATAAAGTACAATACCATCATGTCCCAATTCATGGGACAGAGGCACATGAAGGGAAATTAGTAACCATCAATTCCCCAATTAATTGTTGGGTTCTTAAAAAATTGTCTAACTTTATAAAGACACTGGCCTCAGCTTTCATGCCTTTAATGCATGACTAAAAAGGTTTGCAAAGAACTTCATTTCAATGTCCAAAAAACACAAGGCCAACCTGGGAAACTTTAGAAGACCCGAGCTCAAACAAAAAACAAAGCTGGGAAAGAAGGTGTAGCTCTGGTAGAGCACCCAGTAGTGAACATCTGGAAATGGGATACCAGAACCCACCACCATTTCAACAAGGAAGGTTCTACTTTTTCCAAGAGCTGACATATTGGAATGCTTCAAGGAAGTAAAAAATTGCAATTTACAAGAATAGTCATTAATATGTGAAGATAAAGTAGTAATCACCAAAGGTTAGAAAGGTAAGTGTTATAGAGCACAGCTTAGAAACAATACCTTCTCTGGTCTTCCATTGAGTCCACCTGAGGGTAACTGTCGTTCACAAAGCCACCAACCAAGTAAGTCAGAATTCACTTGATGTAACTGACTAGTTATAGCCAGGAATCCTGTGCAACAATAGATCTAAAATTACAGATATAAAGTACATGTGTATAGTTTCTTGAAGGTAAAGGTGGTAACAACTATTTAATTACTAAAACTATTATATTTAAACACTGTCAGAATCTCTTCATAGCTTATTCAAACTGTTTACCTATATTATATTCTCTGACACCAACATCTACTTACTCACAGAGCAGACAAGGCTAGAATGAGTACACCTAAATGAACATCAACGGAAGGCTAGGATGTGGTTTGGTGGTGTCAGACTGCTGTCTAGCATGATGTGGGGGTGGGGGTTTAGCTGCCTCTCCCAAAGGTATTTTGGTAACTCATCCTACTTTTCTTTGCTTGGGTCAGGGGTACTTAACAACAGTAATGTATATACCTAGAATAAACTATTGCAAAAACATTTCCAAAAGTAGCAATTACACCATTTTTTGGTATATCCTGCATATAGTGAAATTTACTACAAACACATCCTCTATTTTATACTGATAACCTCTATAAAAATATTAAATTTTAATCTGCACCAACAATTTACCTGTCCAGCATGAGATTCAGAACCTGGTCTGCAACCAAATCCACCATCAAAGTTCTTACAGGATAAGACAAACTCAATAGCCTTTTCCACATTGATAGCATCAAGCTTCCCCTATAAACAGAAGAGGAAAAAAAACAAAAAACAAAAAAATCCCACTAAATTCCAGAGTATTCATACATGATGAATCACTTCAACATAGTATTTATCAAAGCTTACCAAAAGAGCCAAGGTAGCCACCGCACAAAAAGAGAATCTTGTATCAATTTCTCCTAAAACAAAAGTGTCAACATACATGTTACTAGAGGCTCCTGATCATTCATATTGCAAGTTCCTAAAAAAACTTATACAACTATCACATTACGAAAGCTCAATCTCAAATGCCTTCACCTCTAAGGAAGCTAACAGAAAACTGTCAAAAGTAACTGCAAATAATCTCAAATTGCTTACAATGGTATCAGAAAGTTAAGACACAGAAGTGAAAGATTAGTCAATTTCTAATAAAACAAATAAACTTACCCTATTTTACAAAAGTAGATTTTCACATCCCATGAAGCAGCTGGTCTCTCTGGCCTGTATGTACTGTGTTCAGCCCTAAAGCAGAGATTATCTACATTTACCAAATAAAATCTGAGCCATTCCCTCCATTCAAATAGTAATTTTGTAAAATTTTTTTGTTTTCCCCTTGTAGCATGTTTAACTTTAAAAAGCTACCCAATACTGGGAAAATATTTCACCTACCGTATATTTTAGATTGGCCCCTCTGTTCCAGCGCTCCTGTATGTTGCTGTAACTACCAGAGCATGCTGGGGATATTAACTCCAGTTAGACCAGCTGCTTAGTGGGACCTGAAAAGATGAAAAACTTAAATCTGCTCATGGACTGGCCACTACCAAGGCCAGGACATTTTAGTATTAAATTTAAGGTAGCAAGGACTAAATCTGACATTACCCCAAATATCTCCAGCAAAGGAACCATCTTCTTTCTGTAGACTTTGAACATACTCCACAACTTTATTTACGTCAATAACATTAATACTATCATACAGAGTAAGAATCTGTAACGCGAAAGACAAATAATTTAGTAAATAACCTTTCAGGTTCATTCTGTTACTATGCTAACTTGTCCAAGGAAACACTTTAGTTCAGTATTGTCAACTATTCTCAAATATGCAGACTACACTGTAATTCAGTAAAATTAAACATTTTAGCAACATTTCCAAATATTTAACTATAAAGCATTTCTCTACACATAAACCTGGCATTCTAAAGTGCCCGGATTTTAAACCGTGATGTGTAATATCCATTAATATCAAAAATGAAACCAATTATTTCAAAGTCTCATATATCAAAGGTAACTGTTCTTCAAGGTCTCAGGGTAATTTTAGAATTCACATCAACTGCACATTCAGCTAATACATGCCATCACATCACTGACCTTGCAGAACAGGTTTATCAACAAAATTTATTTCGTCCTCTTCCTAATACAATTTCAACTCCTGACTCTCAGAAAACAGTATCAAGACAGAATTTTAAATAGTTACCTGGACAGCACTAAGAGTGTACAAAAGATGAGGATCATGCCCAATGCTAGCACTTATTCCACCACACTCATGTTGGCACGATTTAATAAAGGTCAGAATTTCTTCTCTATTCATGCGATCAAGTTGACCCATGAGATCCATTACTGTCAAACCCCAATAGATGCCACTCATTCTCAAGTACTCAGACATGCAGTATTCCTAAAATGGTAATTTCTTAAGTGGGTTAACTTGAATTTTTGAAAAGAGGTATGCTTCAAAGTTACAAACTTAGCAGTGGTACCTACACTGGCATTACTATAAATAGGGCTTAATATCGACCAAAAGCAGAGGAAAAATGAGTTAACCAAAATCATCTAAGACTCTCCCAGAAAAGCTATTAAGAATTAAAACTTCAGGTAAAATCACTTCAAGGTCTCAGAGTAATTCTAGAGCTAAAGTGTTATTACACATCAGCAGTAAATCAGATAATACATGCCAATACATCATTGACCTTGAAAGTACTACCCCAACTATAAAGACAGGAACCTATTTTATATCCCAAAATCCTGATCTACCCCCTCCACTGGCAATGCCTCCAATTACTGGTAAGATCAGTAAATATTGCGCTATGGCTTACACTTATCAGATCTTTTTATAAAAAGCTTTTTAACGTAAAATCATACATACATAATCATCTTTCTTTGAGCCATACGATGCAATATAATCCGCATGTTTCCCCAGTAAAAGGGTGTTGGGTGCATCAGACTTGATAGTAACATCCTTCTGTGGCGTGCCCTTTCAAAATAAAAAGATGTGACTTATCCACATTTTATGTCTTGTTAGCATATACTCAATGCACCGGGGCTAAAACCGATTAAATGTACTAATACTTAACTGCAATTCAGGTATTTTTCAGGTCTCAGAGTAATTCTAGAGCTAAAGTAGTAATAATCAACTTTAGATTCAGAATACATGCCATCTCATCACTGACCCAAAAATTACCACCTGCATTTGTTACTTTTCCTTTCAGTCAGTAAAACACCATAAAGTATCAAAGCTTACTAGTAAGTTAGTATGTTGTATAATGCATACAAAAGGAAATTTTGGGGGGATCCGGCTAGATTTGTAGACAAATTCTAGCTTATAAAAAATCAGGTTCCAAGGGAACTTCTGTGTTCCCCTCTCAATTACTTCACATTAACCAGCAAGCAGTCCTCCTGGATTTCATGTTCGCCTTTAACTAGAGGCCCTGTATTCGCCAACAAGCCCCCAGGAGCTGAGGGTGCTGCTTTGGCTTTTACGCACTAAACTACATAACTAACAGTAACACTGTAGTCACCAAGTCCTCGTGATTAAGAAGTATGACCGAGCAGCAAATTTCCTGGCGATCCAATTTAAAGCTTACAAAGACTTCAACCGAAAGGTTTCTACTACTGATTTTAGTATTTCCTTGAGCCAAAAATCAAATGTAAGTAAGATATTTAAAACTATATACGTATAGAATGGGGAAGAAAGTAAAGAATCAGCCTCGGCTTTTTAGGATTATGATATCGGACCCCTGAATCCTAGGAGGCCCGCCCAAAGGAAAGAAGCCTAGAGAAAATTAGAAGCCGCAACTAAGCTAGCGGAGCTCTGCAGGAAGCGCTGAGTAATACATTCTCCGAGCTCTCAGATACATTCAAAGGCCCGCGTCTTAACTTAATCACTCTCTAATATCCAGCAGACAACCGTATATGGCTACCAAAGTACTCAACAGCACACCACCTTGTCTCTTCCGTACCCATTCGGAGAGCTCCGGAAATACGACCTGCACTCACCATGTCGCAGAGCCAAAGAGACAGAACCCAGCGAGCTCCTCGGTGGCGTTAGGAGCCGTGCGCCTGCGCAGACGCCCCTCCTCAGGGCCCTTCCACGCCATATATAGCTGACTACATTCTCGCCTGAAGGGCGAAGCAGGACCCTTAGGATTTCTCATAGGTGTCCTCGCTGCCTGTTCCCATTTTCAATCTTTCTTATCTAAGTCAATTTTAAGTAATATGTAAATTTCCGAGTGCGGTTAAAAAATAGTTTTTGGCACTCTAGTTTGGAGGCCGAAAGTAGGGGTTAATTAATAGAATGCCTGCTTGTGGAAACTAAGTGTTCAAAATAAGCATTTTTAGAGTAAAATGGGGATGTTCACGCCACTTTTGTGTTTCCTCTGTCCGTGAGAAAATGCTAACACAGTAATTAAAATATTTGGAAGTTACTTTTTTTAAAAAGCACTTGGGAACTTCCTTCAGAATTCCAAAGTGCTAGCTAGCTGTTTTCATTTACGTGTTCTTGTCTTTTACACTTGTGTTTTTGACCACCTATTAGAAAATAATTGGCATTCTGAAAAGTGTGTTATTTTGTGATCTGGAGAAGCACTATTGACATAATGAAACGTGGACTATGTTGATTGTACTATGATTTTGGATTTCATCATCTCTATAATTCTGACGATTTTTCCCGTTTAAAATTGGGGTCTGTTCTATAAGTATTTCAGTTTATAAGTTACAAACTATAATTCTTTTATTTTGGTGACTATTTTGAAATTTACCTTGTATGCTTAAAAATCTCTAAAGTTAATTTGGTGTACTCCATGCCTATAATCCCAGAACTATGTGAGGCAGAGGCAAGAGAAAGCAAGTTAGAACCCAGTTTGAGCAATGTAGTCGGATCCTGTCTCAAAATAAATTTTTTTAAACAGGGCTAAAGATGTAGCTCAGTGAAAAGGCCCCAGGTTTAATAAATCAATCAATAAAAATAGAGCTCAATATGAATGCCTTCGTTTTAGTCCTCCAGGACTGAAAAAGAAAATCTAGTTAGTGGAACTCTCTTTGGCCACAACACAAGAACATTAGAACACTCCAGTCACCCTTTTTAACTTTTTTCTAGTTTCTGTCTTAACATAAACATTGTTTTATTATCATCATTAATATGGACCATTTTTTTACCTATAAATTCATTCATTTATTTATTTCCTCTTGCATATCACACTATTCTTTTGGGGTCATTAATGATTGTTAATCATAAACTCTCATTTGTTTTATCTGACAGTGCCTTTATTTCACCACATATGATTCTTCAAAGAGTTTGTGTTCATAAACTTGGCTGACAGTTGCCCTTGAAAGATAATACATGTGTGCTATTGAGAAGACAGCTGTTAATGTTGTTTTTACTTTGTATACGATTTCTCTTTTCTTTTTGGCTGCTTTCAAAAGATTTTATGTTCTGATTTGGGTAATTTCATGAAGTTGTGTCTAATTGTGGTGTTATTTTCTTTCTTTTGCTAGGTACTTAATGAACATTCTATATTTGTGAATTTCTTTCATCAGTCCTGAAAATCTGTTAACATTATTTCTTCCAGTACCATTCTTAGACTCAGGAAAGGCAGATTCCTGGCCTGTTCCCCATCCAGAGAGGTATCTGCTCTGTTTCTCTTCTAGACAACATTTCCCCACACGTGGCAAGGAGTCCCTAGAACAAAGTGGACATTCCTCTCCAGGGTCTCCCTCCTCTGCTCTAGATCATATTTGAGGAAACCTTGAATCTACCCTGGAGTTTCCTGCCCGAATGACTCCATATTCACTTCCACAAGGGTGAGCCAACACACTGCTCTAAATTGGGTATCTGAAAAGCTTGGTGTGTATAGTCTGAAATATCCACATAGGTTTACAACCCACTGTGATACAGGAGCCAGGAGTGAAGTTAGATGGGGACATACTAAGAGATGGCTGTTTCTACCCTGCAGTTTTCTAGTGTGGGACTCTTTAAGAATTCCAGTCAGTCTAAATTTGAACGTGGCTTTCTGATTGTCATGAAGATAGAGCTAGAAAAGCTGGAAAGTAAAACATAGTTTGCCAGCATGTATTTTAACTGGTAAATGTTGAGACATGTAAGCTGGTGTTGTAGAACATGAATAGAGATATGCTTAGCATATACAAGGCCCTGAATTTGATTCCAGCACCATAAAATAATAATGCTTACTTTTAACTGAATATTCTGGTATGTTTAGAGTTTGATATAATTTGTGTCTTCAAAGAACAAAAAATATCCACCTTCTAAAGATAGGTACATACAAAACACAAATGCTGATTTACACATTTATCTTTCTCTGTAGACCAGAGATGCCTGAGAGAGTCACCTGAAGTACTTGAATTGTGGCCAGTCTGAATGAAAATATGCTCCAAATACACACCCTCTTTTGGACACTTGGGGAGGGGAAGGGAATGTAAAATGTTAATCACTTAAAAGCATATATTGTTGAAATTCCCTTATGGATAAATTGGCTACATAAAAGATATTATTAAAACTGATTTTACCTGTAAACGTTTTTTCTACTGTGACTGTTAGAAAGTTTAAAATGATCTATGTGTGGTGGCATGGCAGCACATGCCTATAATCCCTGCTCTCCAGAGGTTAAGGAAGGAGGGTCACAAGGCTAGGTTCGGCAACTCAGTAAGACCCTGTGTTAAAATGAAAGAAAGAAAGAAAGAAAGAAAGAAAGAAAGAAAGAAAGAAAGAAAGAAAGAAAGAAAGAAAGAGCAAGCGAGCACAGGCTGGGGATATAGCTCAGTGGTAGAATGCTCCTGGATTAAATCTCTAGTAACACACACACACACACACACACACACACACACACACACCATAAAACCTATACATGTGATTTACATCTATACAGTGTTTCTCTTGTTCAGTGCTATATCTCCTTTGTTTACCATTGCATACCTTACACCCAGAGACATACCTATTATTTTGTAAAGGGAAAAAATTTCTTTTAGAGTTAGTTCTGCCTTAAGCTGAGGCAGAAGGATTTAGAGTTCAAGGCCAGCTTGCACTTCATTTAACAATTGTATTCAAAGCCTGAATTGTGGCCTGGAATGCTAGACATAGTTTCATTAATAGTCATATCTAAGCTGTATATCACCTTCTTTAACATTTTTATTATGTTATGGAATAATATTTCCATGACACAAAAGTACATTTCACTTATGATGCCATCAATTATAAATGTGAAAAAAATAGCCAATGGCTGTTAACATAGAGCTTATCCAGATTTCTAAGATATTAATATGAAAAATATGGACTTTAGCATAGATTAAACATAGTAAATACTTATTTGTGAGGCAGCACAGGATATCACATACTTCATATTTAATTTTAAAATTCTCAAGTTAAGAATATTTGGCTCTTTTATGAAATCTGGACTCTGTTTTCCACTTGTGGCAGAAATCATAGATCTGACATCCTGAACAGGTGTGTATGTCTGTCTGTAACTGAGGAAAGCTTGCCCATTTGTTGGATATCTATGACATGTTTCTCTATTCCCTACAATATACATTAATTAATCTGTCTCATAGTAAGGAACTCTGATCTGCTTTGTAGAGTTAAGCAATTCTAGAGAGAGCAGTTCCCAAATTAATGAAAATTTTTAAAAACAATTTTTAATCCAAGGTAGGCCTGCTGGTACACCCTATTATTCACCACTCTGGAAGACTGAAGCAGGAAGATTTTAAGTCTGAGCACACCCTTGGTAACATAGTGAATTAGTGAGATCCTGTCTTAAAACTTAAAATTTTTTAAAGTCTGAAGATGTAGCTCAGTGTGAAGGCTCTGGGTCCAATCCCTACTACCACACACACAAACACACAAAAAATTTCTTTAAGGTACATTTTTAAGAAAAAAAAATCACTTTTATAGAAACTAGCTCAAAAGCATCTTTGTTTTTAGAAAGAGAAAGAAAGAAAAAGGAGAAGCAGCAGCAAAAGGAGGAGAAAGAAAGAGAGAGAAAAATCAAAAACAAGTTTTAAAATCTAGGATTGCATTGTTACGATGACTCTTGGACAATTTAGAGAGAGCTAGTGATTTTGGCTCAAGATAATTAGAAATTATTAAACTTTTTCTTCACTTTATCAGTGTGAAGTGTAATACCACCAATGCATTGTACAAACTGAACATCTGCCACTCCCCAAATTCATGAGTTGAAATTTAATCCCCAGTGTGATGGTATTTGGAGGTAGAGCCCTGGAGGATGGGTTTTGGGCCCTAATAAGAGGCTAAAGACCTACTGTGCTTTTCTTTGAGTTAGGTAAGAATACTGCAAGAGATGACCCTGGAAGTGGACCCTCACCAGAACCGAACCATGTGACACCCTGATTTCAGAATTCCAGCCTTCAGAACTATAAGGAATAAATTTCTATACTTGATAAGCCATCATTTTTATGGTATTTTGTTATAGCAGCTCAAACTAAAACATACAGTAACATACCTAGTAATGTTTTTGTTATTGTTGCTGGAGAGTGAACTCAAGACCTTAAAAATGCTAAGCATAATTCTCTATCACTGAGCTATATCCCCAATCTTAAAAGTACTTTAAAAATAATTAATTGAGCTATTAGTCTGATTTGCTACAATTTTTATATTGGTTTATTGTCAAACTAATTGAACTTCTACATAAAGTTTAAATTTTTGAAAAATACAATCGTATGCTGGGATTATAGACATGTACCACTACATTTGGATTTTTGTGCATGTGTATGATGGTGATCCAACTCACAACCTCATGCTTGCCAGACAGGCGCTTACACTGCTGATCTAAATCCCACCCCACATTTTTTTAACCCAAAGGAATTTAGAAATAATCTCTTCTCCCTTTATGCAAACTGATGATGGTAGCTTCCTTAAATATAGATTAAAATTGCCATATATGCCTTGTCTCATGAAAAGCCATGCTTTCTCCAGGAGACAGTTAAGCTCCCAATCTTTGTTTCCCCTTGTTCAAGTGCACAAAGGTGCTTAGTGCAAGGAAGAGAGGGGAAGAACACAATGAGTTAGGAGACAGGGAAGCTCCCATGTTGCTGCATCTCCTTGCCTTTCTTGCTACTTCTGATCCTTATGGAAAATAAACAAGAGGTGACTTCCTGTATCAGGGGCCAGCATCTGCATATGCCTTTCAGACAGACCACCCTAGTTTTCTGCTTGAGGTGTTACTTTTCTAACCATCTGGATTGAGGAGAGGAAGAAGTGGTACTTTATGCCCTCAGCATGAGAAGTTTGGAGAAGTAGCTTATCTCTTAAAAAAAAGTCTAATTTTTAAAGGTCCATTTTACTCTCTCAGATATAGAACCAATCAAGAGTAGGGAACTAAAAAATCAGTTTGTATTCCTTGAGGCTACCTAACTTTCAGGCAGTAAAAGGGCCTAGACAGTCCATTTACGGTTCTAGTTGTCAACTGAGTATATAAAAATGCCATAGTAAAGTCTTACATCATTATGGGATCAAAGAAGCAAAGAAAGCCAGACTACAGAGGAAGGAAGGGAGGGAGGGGAAGGAGGGAGGAAAGAAAGACGACGGAATAGAAAAAATTGTATCTCATGGATTTCTCACAATTGACTATTCTTTGAGAGTTCTACCTACTTTATCTTCCAGCAGATTGTTTTTACAATTGGATGTTTGATCCATGTTTAGTTCAGTGTATGGAAAATATATGGGCATTTACTTAATCTTCTTCATGTGGGTATCTAATTTTCCCAGCACTATTAAAGAGGCTGTCTTTCATCCAGTGTGTGTCTTTGGCCCTTTGTCAAAGATGAAATAGCTAGCTGGATGTGCCTGGGACTGTTTCTGCTTCCTCTTTTGTTCCACTAAGCCATATGCCTATTTTTGCTATTTTGGGTCTCTTCTGGTTCCACATGAATTTTAGGATTGTTTTCAGGTATATGAGAAATGCTGTTGGTATCTTGACTTGGGTTGTGTTAAATCTGTATATCAGACACAGGTGTAGGCAAAGACTTTCTGAACAGAACTCCAGCAGTACAACACAAAAATAACGAGGATCAACAAATGAGATTTTATCAAATTGAAAAGCTTCTACATAGCAAAGGAAACTGAGTGAAGAGACAACCTACAGAATGGGAAAAGAACTTCTGTCAGCTATTTCTCAGACAGAGGACTAACATTTAGAATATATGAAAAACTCAAAAAAAAAAAAACAAACCCTGACCCTCCAAAATAAAATAACCAACCAAAAAATGGCAACTACAATGAACAGAGAATTCTCCAAAGAAGTACAAATGGTGAAAAAATACATTTAAAAATGTTCAATATTTCTGGCTGTTAGAGAAGTCCAAACTAAATCTACACTGAGATACTCTTACCTCAGAAAGAATGGCTATCATTCAAAAATCAAGTAACAAATACTGATGAGGATGTAAAGACAAAAGGAACCCTTCTACATTGTTGGTGGAAATGTAAATCAGTAAAAGCAATATGGAAACCAGTGTGGAGATACCTCAAACAACTAAAACCAGGAATTCTATTTGACCTGGCTATTCTTCTAGGATATCTTTTTAAAAGAGTTAAGATCATCATATTACAGGGATGCATGCATACTCATATCTCTATAGCAGCACAAATTTATAACTGCTAGATCTTGGCAACCGCATATATGGTCCATCAATAGATGAATGGATAAAGAAAATGTGGTATTCATACATACAAAGTACTATTCTGATATGAACTTCAGGCATTCACAGGCAAAGGGATGTAACCTCAAAACATAAAGTAACTCAGGAACACAAGCTTAAATACACAAATTCTATAAGAAACTCTTTCTCTCTCCATACACACACACACACACACACACACACACACACACACACACAGAGAGAGAGGTGCAAGTAGGGAGTTCTTGACTACTCTGAGTAACATTTTGGCCATTCTTTAAAGTTCAAGATTTATAGTATATTAACTGTTGTTAGTCTCTATTTTTTTATGGAAATTATTTTTCATAGAACAGTACATTTTATATTTTGTTAATACCTACTTGTATTAATTAAAACAACAAAACTGACTATTCCGGTGGGTGTAGTGGCACATTCCTATAATCCTAACACTTGAAAGTTGATGCAGGATTATAAATTCAAGGCAAGCCTAGGCTACATAGTGAGTTCAAAAGGTCAACCTGGATTATGTAGTAAGAACCCTTCTTAACAAACAAGAAAAAAAGAAAAATAAACTCGCTAATTATTTGAGTTATTGTTCTTTTTTGTAATTGATTCCATCTCTGCCCTTCAGATCCAGAAGCATTCAGTATGCTTAAAATATTGCACATTATTTTCTTTCTGATATGACTAATTAATACTAAGAATGTTAATATTTTCATCCCATGGTTTTGGAGTGCATTTATATAATGTCTAGAAGCTTTAAATTGGTAAATTTTTGGATATTTGTAGTATCACAAATTCAAATATGCATTTGAAATGTATATAGTCTACTTGTAATTCCTAGGTAATACTGAAAAATACATTTCACCAAATCTTTAGTTGTGCTATTAAAATATCAATATTGAGCATGAAAGTCATAAAAATAACATTTTCATAAAAGATTATTCTGGTAATTTACTGTGGTATAGTAAATATTCAGTCTTTGTCCCAGGTTCCTGGCCCAGAGCTCCTAAAATGCTTTGAATTTCTTGACTGAAGCAACTTTTTATTTTTATTTTTTTTATTTTAAAAAGAATAAAATAAAAGAGGACAGATCTAAGCAGATCAGAACAGAACAATGTAAGCAACACAGCACTTCACAACAAGACAATTAGATATTAACAGTAGCTATCATAATGTCTCTTTCTTTGAAATAGTTGAGCTTAGCTTTACACACAATAATGTCAAACATAACAAAATAGAATAAAACCACTCAAGAGAATGAAAGTATTACAAGGCATTCTGAACAAAATAACCAAAGATGAACAATGGCTACTACATTATCTCATTTTCCATAAAAAATTGTTTATACTACCATACATATTAAAATCCAATAAGACACAACATGATAGAACCAATGGTAATAGAAAAACAAAAGCATGGTAGGACAATGGCTGCCATATTGTCTTTTCTTCAAAGTAACTATTCATACCATCACACATATTAAGATTAAACAAAACAGAATAAAATCATCCCAACCAATGAATGAAAACATAAGACTTCAAAGCAATAAAATGGTGAACCATGATTACCGTAAAATCTTCTGTACTCTTACCATTTCTTACTCTAGGGAGACTATACGGTATTTATACATGTGAGTTTGATTTATTTCATTCATGAGTATGGATTCAAGTTGCATCCATTTATTTATAAATATCTCAATGTGATCATTCTTTATAGCCAAGTAGTACTCCATTGTATAAAAGTAACATAATTTTTTTATCCATTCCTCAGTTGATGGGCACTTAGGTCATTTCCAAGATCTGGCTATTACAAATTGTGCTGCTATAAACATGGGTTCACATATATCACTGTGGTAAGATGTTTTTTCAGTTCTTCTGGGAATATGCCTAAGAGTGGAATAACGGGGTTAAATGGGACCTCCAACCTCCGCTTTTTGAGGAATCTCCAGATTGACCTCCACAGTGGTTGCACAGTCTACACTCCCACCAACAGTGCAGAAGAGTTCCTTTTCCCCCACAGCCTCTCCAGCGTTTGTTGTTGGTAGTTTTGTTGATCCTGGCCACTTTCTGGAGTGAGATGGTATCTCAGTGTGGTTTTAACTTGCATTTCTCTAATGACCAATGATGATGACCATTTTTTTTTTGTAATTATTTGCCATTCGTATTTCTTCATCTGAGAACTGTGTGTTCATCTCGGATGCCCATTTTTGGATTGGGTCTTTGAATTTCGGGGGGTCTGATTTTTTTAATTCTTTATAAGTTCTAGACAGAAATCCTTTGTCTGAGGGACAGTTCACTAAGATTCTTTCCCACTTTGTGAGTTTTCTTTTCACTCTGCTGGAGATTTCTTTGGACATGCAGAAACTCTTTAATAAGATGTGATCCCAGTTATTGATTCTGGGAAGTATTTCCAGTGCAGTTTGGTTCTTTGTTCATGAATTCTCTACCAACCCCTATGTCTTCAAGATTTTTACCTACTTCATCTTCCAACAGATTTAGTGTTTCTGTTTTAATATTTAGATCTTTGATCCATTTAGATTTTAGTTTAGTACATGGTGACAGGCATGGGTCTAATTTTAGTTTTTGGCATATGGATAGCCAGTTTTTCCAGCACCATTTATTAAAGAGACTATCGTCTCTTCCAGTGAACAGGCTTGGACACTTTATCAAAAATAAGGTGGTTGAGTGTGTTTGTAGTTGTATCTTCTAGTGTATTCCATTGATCTTCAGGTCTGTTTTTATTCCAATACCATGTTGATTTTATTACAGTAGCTTTGTAGTATAACTTCAAGTCAGGAATTGTGACGTCTCCTGCCTTGGTTTTGCTGCTTAGAATTGCCTTTGCTGGGCTGGGGACTTAGCTTAGCGGCATAAGCACCTGCCTTGCAAGCAGGCAGTCGTGAATTCAATCCCTGGTACTGATAAAAAAATTGCCTTTGCTATTCTAGGTCTGTTCTGGTTCCAGATGAATTTTAGGAGTGATTTCTCTAGATCTATGAGGTATGTTAGTGATATTTTCATTGGGATTGCATTGAATCTGTATAACAATTTTGGAACAATGGCCATTTTCACAATATTTATTCTTCCTATCCATGAACAAGGGATGTCTTTCCATTTTCTGAGGTCCTCTTTGATTTCTTTTTTCAGGGTATTATAATTTTCCCTGTACAACCATTTTATGTCTTTCATTAGATTAATTCCTAAATATTTCATTTTTTTGGATGCTAGTGTGAAGGGTGTGGTTTCTCTTATCTCTCTCTCGGTGATTTTGTTGTTAGTGTATAAGAAAGCTATTGATTTTTGAGTATTGACTTTGTATCCAGCTACATTGCTGAATTATTATATCTAGGAGACTTTCAATGGAGTTTGGGGGTCTTTTATGTAGAGTATCATGTCATCGGCAAATAATGATAATTTAACTTCTTCTTTTCCTATCTTAACTCCTTTTATTTCTCTCTCTCTTGTCTAATTGCTCTGGCTAGTATTTCCAGTACTATGTTGAATAGGAGCGGTGATAAGGGACATCCTTGTCTTGTGCCTGATTTCAATGTAAAGGCTTTCAGTTTTGGCCATTTAATATGACACTGGATGTTGGTTTGTCATAGATGGCCTTTATCATACTGAGGTAAAGACCATTTATTCCAATTCTCTGTAAAGTTCTTATCATGAATGGGTGTTGGATCTTATCAAAAGCTTTTTCTGCATCTAGAGAAATTATCATGTGATTCTTACTTTTGGCTCTATTGATTTGGTGGATTATATTTATTGATTTACGTATGTTGAACCATCCCTGCATGCCAGGGATGAATCCCACTCGGTCATGGTGTATAATCTTCTTGATGATTTGCTGCATCCTGTTTGCCAGTATTTTATTGAGAATTTTTGAATCTATGTTCATTAGGGAGATTGGCCTGTAGTTCTCTTTTTTAGTTGGGTCTTTCTCAGGTTTTGGTACTAGAGTGATATTTGCTTCCAGGAATGACTTAGGGAGAATTGCTTCCCTTTCAATTTCATTGAAGAGTTTGAGGAGTGTTGACATTAAGTCTTTGTATTTCTTGTAGAATTCCACACTGAATCCATCTGGGCCTGGGCTCTTCTTTGTTGGTAGGGACTTGATTACATTTTCAATTTCATTAATAGAAATTGGGTTATTCAGCAGTTTTACATCTTCTTGATCCAGCTTTGGTGGTTCATAAGTTTTTAGGAATCTGTCCATTTCTTCTGTGTCATTGAACCTATGAGAGTAGAGGTTTTTGAAATAGTTGTTGATGATCTTCTTTATTTCCACAGGGTCAGTAGTGATTTCACATTTTTCATTCTGTATTGCGTGAATTTGAGTCTTTTATTTCCTTTTTAAAATTATGTTGGCTAGGAGCTTATCAATTTTATTTATTCTTTCAAAGAACCAACTCTTTGATTCATTGATTCTTTGATTTGTTTTCATAGTCTCTATTGCATTAATTTCTGCTCTGATCTTTACAATTTCCTCCATTTGTTTTGGCTTTGGGCTTGGTTTGCTCTTCTTTTTCTAATTGTTTGAGGTATAATATCAGGTTGCTTATTTGTGTTCATTCTGTTTTCCTAATGTGGGAACTCAGTACAATACATTTTCCTCTAAGGACCACTTTCATTGCATCCCACAGGGTCGAGTAAGTTGTATTTGTATTTTTGTTTGCTTGTAGATATTGTTTAATTTCTTCTTTAATTTCCTCTGTGACCCACTGATTAGTCAAGAGTGTATTATTCAATTTCCATGTGTTTTTCGGGTTTTTACAGTTACTTTTATCATTAATTTCTAGTTTTATGGCACTATGATGTGATAACATGCATGGGATAATTTCAATTCTTTTGTATTTACTTAAATATGTTCTGTGGGTTAGTATATGGTCTATTTTAGAGAATGTCCCATGTACTGCTGAGAAGAATGTATATTCTGATGTTGTTGGACGGAACACTCTGTATACGTCTACCAAATCCATTTGTTCATAAGTATGATTCAGTTCTGTTATTTCTTTGCTGATTTTCTGTCTAGTTGATCTATCTCTTTGTGTCAACGGTGTGTTAAAGTCCCCTGTTATGATTGTGTTATTGCCTATTTGATTTTTCATTTCTGTTAATACTTGCTTTGTGTAGTTGGGTGATCTGGAATTTGGTGCATATATATTTAAGATTGTTATCTCTTCCTCTTGCGGTTTTCCCCTAACTAGTATGTACTGACCTTCTTTATCTCTTTGGACCATTCTTGGTATGAAGTTCACATGGTCTGCAATCAGAATAGCTACCCCTGCTTTTTTTTGAGTTCCTGTTGCATGGAGTATTGTTTTCTATCCTTTGACTTTCAGTCTATGAGTTTCCTTTTGGGTTAGATGGGTTTCTTGTAGACAGCATATGGTTGGATGTTGTTTCTTGATCCATTCTGCCAATCTGTTTCTTTTAATTGGTGAATTGAGGCCATTTACATTAATGGTTATAACTGTCATATATTGGTTTATTATTGACATGTTGTATGTTTCTGATGTTGTATCTTAACTTTCCATTCTGTTTAATTGGCTGTCTTGCTTACAGGTTTTTTCCTATGTGTATCTAGAATGTCTTTCAGTATTGTTTGTAGGGTTGGTTTGGTGAACATGAAGTTCTTCAGTTGTTCTTTATCATGGAAGTATCTTATTTCTCCATCCATTTTGAAGGATAGTTTTGCAGGGTACATCAATCTGGGTTGGAAGTCATTTTCCTTTAGGATCTGAAACACTTCACTCCATGCTCTTCTTGACTTCATTGTTTGTGTTGAGAAGTCTGCTGTGATTCTGATAGGTTTTCCTTTATAAGTGATCTGTCTTTTCTCTCTAACAGCTTTTAATATTCTGTTCTTATGCTGGATTTCTGGGATGGTGACTATTATATGTCTGGGTGAAGTTTTGTTTTGGTTATGGCTATTTGGAGTTCTATATGCTTCACTAATCTATATGTCAGTTTCCATACTCATGTTTGGCAAGTTTTCAGCTATTACTTCTATAAATAGCCTCTTGCTATCATTTGTGTTGTCCTCTTCTTTTTCATTTATCCCTGTTAATCTTATGTGTTTTTTTTCTTTGCATCATCTTGCAACTATTGAAATGTTATTTCCTGATTTCTTGTTATTTTTAGAAGATCTTTCCTTTCCTGTTCACTAGCTACAACCTTATCTTAGAGGTCTAAGATTCTATCTTCACTTTCGTTGAGGTGGGTTTTGCAACTTTCAATAGAGTTTTTGATTTCCTGTCTACCTCTTTGAATCTGCTTCATGTATTGTGTTTGTTTCTTAAACTGTTCATTCAGGGATTCTATCATTTTGCTTTGTTCCTCTAATTTTTTACCTCTGTCTTCATTGGATGCATTCAGTATTTCTTTCACTACTTTTATCATTTCTTCTTTTAGCTGGGAGATTATTTCTGATTTGAGTTCCCTCATAGCTTCCTGTACTTGCTTCTTTTCTTCAGTTGATATCATTTCAGGCATTTCAGGTGTATGGCTAGTATTTTCTTCTATGTACATGGCTCCTAGGCTTTCTTGGGATAGGCTGGAGGTTTGAGATTGCATTTTCGTCTTTTGTTTTGTCATTTTCCTATATTTCTGTGTTTCCAGCGATGTTCCGTGTTCCAGCGATGTTTCCCTGGATGTGTTGGAAATCACCTCCTGTGCCCTCTGCTACTGGGACTCATGTGGCTTTGGCTCCCCTCACTCGGTGGGCCTGGTTCCCCTGATTGAATGAAGGTTGCTGGGCGCAGTCCACTCAAACCCATGGAACCTCTGGGGCATAGTCCAGTGTCCTAGGGGGCTGGGCAAGCACCCAGCCACCAGGATCAATGGTCCCAAAGTTTTCCTGGGTGTGTGCCGGCGAGCTGCAACTCACCTCATGGCAGTGGTAAAGGCCTGGCTCCCCTGGTTGAATGAAGGTCACTGGGCATAGTCCACTCAAGCCTGTGGAACCTCTGGAGCCTAGTCCAGTGTCCTAGGGGGATGAGCGGGCACCCAGTCGCTGGGATCGATGGTCCCAAACTTTTCCCTGTCCTGTGCAGGCGAGCTGTAACATACCTTGCGGCAGTGGTGTGGGCCTGGCACCGCAACTTTTTACTTTTAGCTTTTGGTTGAGACAGAATCTCACTATGTAATTCAGACTGGTCTTGAACTCATTACATATCCTAGGCTGGCCTCGAACTAGCAGCGACCCTCCTGCTTCAAGTCTCCTGAGTGCTGGGAGCTGGGTGTGAAAGAGAGCAAAAGGTCTCCTGGGCACTGGAGATCTCATTGAAGGCCTGGAGTTCAGTGCAGTGGCCCCCAACATCAGGAGGTCGAAGGGTTGATGCTGCAGGCTGAAGAGTCTGCACTGGAAGCCAGAAGAGGACAACCCAGGTGAAAGCGAAGACTGGAGCTCCCCTGAAGAAACAGAAGTGAGCCTTCCTTTTTCATTTTCCTTGCACACCATTCTGGCAATGACTCTTAGAGTGGGTCTTCCACAGCTAGAACTATGTGAGCCAATCCAGTTAGGTGTTATTTACTCAAATTGACACAATCAACCATTACATCTTATAAGAAGAAAACACACCTGTGGTCCCCCAACCTAACCCTGCTTGTAAAAAGAGGACATGACAGGAAGATGAAATTCTCTAGATTGGAAGAGGCTTCAACAGAAAGTAACCTTAAAGGCACTTTGATCTAGTGTCCAGAATTGTGAGAAAATATATTTCTAATCATGCCACCTACTCTACAGTGTTTTTTTTTTTTTTAATGGCAGCCCTAATAGGTGAATCACACATGAGAACTTCAGCTTATCTTCTTAGGAAGAGAGGGAGAATAGGGATTGAATGGGGGTTCAAGAAGCTGCCAGGTTAGGAAAGACAGAGTTCCTGGGGCATGCTGGGAGACTGCAGAACAGCTATATGCAGTGCCTTGCCTGCCACCAGCCCTTGCCCTCTGCATTGCTTCCACAGCTATTCCTAAGTTGTATCCTTTGTAATAAGTAAACAGATGAATTGTTTTCCTGAGTTCTGTGAACCATTCTAGCAAATTATTAAGCTTGAGGGTGGGCTCACAGGAATTCCTGAGTTTGTAGCCATGCTAGACTGAGTATAGGCCGACTGGGACTCACACTGGCTCTGAAGCAAGCGCAGACTGGTGAGACAGTCCAACACTGGGTCCTATTAGGACAGAACTGAAATGTAGCCCAGTTTCTAACAAGGATGAAGAATCACAAGTAGCGTCAGAAAACATACTAGTAGTTTTGTAGTATTTAATATTTTGAGCTATAAAGAATCATTAAATTCACAAGTTTTGGTTCTTAATTATTTCACTTATATTTTCTAAGGACTTTATAATAAAAGAGGAGCAGATACCTGTATGTAGTTCAAAATCAAAATATGGTCTGCTTTTTGTAAGAGAAAATACATGAAATAATAAAACTTTCTGGAAAAAAATACACAAAGGAACACTATTAAGCAATGACAGATAATTTTATTTCAGTTCCTTTTCAGAATGAAAATGTCTTTTGTATACAATAGATCAAAGGTTACTCAGAGGCCAACAGTCATATAAAATACTTTAAGGCAAGCTTTAATATTTGAAAATAAAGCAAATAAAATGGGGACTCAGTAGTGTAATTGTCAAGACATTCTTTTACTGTGTAAAACTAAAAGAAAATTCATTCCAAATTACAAAATAAATTCCCTTGATACAATAATACCATTAAATCTGCAAAGTCTTTGTTAAGTTATTGATAGTATCCAGATCTTGCAATGTTTTCTAACATAAATTTTAGAACATTGTCTGAATTCCTGATAAGCTCAATTTCTGTCACTGGAAACATCAGAATTCTAAGATATTACTGTTAGTTTAAGAGACACAGATGATACAATGATTTTTCTAGGTTAGGATTACTGAAGGATAATGGTACTAAGGACAACATACACTGTTAATGAAACCAAATCTATTTGAAAAAAGGAAAATCATTGCATTTGTACAAAAGTACAAACTACTATTAGAATCAACTGCATTTTCCCTGTCCTGCATCAGGGAAAATGTCCTTACATAAGCATCAGAACAATGTTAAAGTCCTTTCTCTTTTCTGAAGTACAGATAGTAGACCATGTGCTAGCTTTTCAAGGATTATGTATGCTTTGCAATCTCTCTTGTTTACAGTGAATCATCATGTTTTGTAATCTCTACAGTAATGTTTTAACTGGTATACTTGCCAATATGTTCACGGGCTATAATGAGCCTTTGAATTTGTGCAGTACCTTCATAAATCTGCAAGAAAAATATAAAGAGAGATTAAATATCTACACTACACAGACAGCTTGATTTATTCAATAGTTTGGATAACAGTGATAAGTCCCATTGTAGTATTAAACTGAGGCAAACCACATATAATCTGTAACCTATAGAGTCTGAAACCTGTTAAAGTACTGTAATTATAACAAGGTACTTTACCGAAATTTGGGGAAGAATCTTCAAAACATCAAGGAAAAGGTTATTTACCCTTTAAAAAATTTGGGACAATGAAAATGTAATGTTCTCCAAAAATTCATCCAACTTTTTTTGAACTGTTCTTAGCTACCACTCTAGTCATTTTGTTTTTATTACTAATTTTGGTATTTTTTCTTTTTTACTTTTTCCCCCTTTTTCTGCCTTAGAAAGTTATTTAAAAATTCTTATGTTCCCTTTTCTCTGCATTTCTATTTTCTATTTTCTTCCTTTCTTTTAGTTTCTTCAGGCAGTGTCTCATTATGTACAACAGGCTGTCCTCAAATTCACCAGAATTACAGGCATGCATCACCATGTTGGATGATTTCTTTTGGCTACATTTCTTTTATCTAAGTTTTTTTAAACACCACTTTAATTTAGAAGTCAAATATCACTATCTCCTCATGTTGGCTTTTAACTCCAACTATGATTTCAATGAAATGATGAGCTGTCGAGCAACATTCAAAACAAAATAATTTCAAGTGGCATGCACACTTTCTGGAGTGCAAAATACAGGCTACAATTAACAAGAATGTTAAAACTCAAAGGAGGTTGATCCAGACACATTATGCATGTCTACACCTCTTATTTTGTGGACTATTCCCTTTTAAGACCTAAACTTCAACAAAAATAACATTCTTTATTATTGTAGTTTTATTCTGTTTTGAGACTGGGTCTTACTATGTAGTTCAGGCTGGCCTTGAACTCTTGGTGATCTCATGCCTCATTAACCTCCCGCTACAGGTATGCACCACTATACCTGACAAAATAACATCCTTCATGGAGCAGTTTCAAAAACTGCTCACAGTCATTATGATAATCATTTATTATTCTAGCAGCATAAAATCCCTAAATAATAGAAATCCATTGTGATTTTTTTTTTTTTGGTACCATAGATTGAACCCACAACTTCATGCTTGCCAGGCAGGCACTTATGCCACTGAGCTAAGTCCCCAGCCTTCCACTGTGATTTTTGAATATTCTAACACACAAAAGTCCATTTTAAGTTTACCTGATAGATCTTGGCATCCCTCATTAATTTTTCCACTGGATATTCTGAATTAAATCCATTGCCTCCAAAAATCTGCACAGCATCAGAAGCTACTTGATTTGCAATATCTCCAGCAAATGCCTTTGCAACAGAGGCATAAAAGGTATTTCGGTGACCAGCATCAACTTCCCAAGCTGCTCTCTGGTAGCTTAATCTGGCTAATGTAACTTTCATTGCCATTTCTGCCAGCAAAAATGACACTCCTTGGTGCTAGAATTAAAAAGAAACAGACTAGGGGTGTCTAATGACAGAACTTACAAATTTCTCTTCTATGACTTTTTTGGTGGAGGTGGGGGTGTTGAGATAGGGTCTCACCATGTAGTTTAGGCTTGCCTTGAACTCATTATGTAGCCCAGGCTGGCCTCAAACTTGCAGTGATTCCCCCAACCTTAGGCTCCAGAGGGATGGGATTATAGGTGTGTCCCACCATGACCAGTTCTTAGGACTATTTTTAACTTTTTATTTTGAACAAATTTTGGATTAGCAGAAAAGTTACAACCAACTTCCTCTAAAGCTAACAAATTATACAACCACAGTACAATAATCAAGGACAAGGCATTCATATTGGTACATTTTATTAATTAACTAACAGAATTGGCTGAGGTTTCATCTAATGTCTTTTCTGTTCCAAGATCATACTCAGAATTTACTCATTGCTTCACAGTCTCTCCCATGCCTTTTCCTCAGTCTTTCTTATCTCTCATGACCTCTGTGCCTTTAACTAGTATTAATTGACCATCTTTTGTAGAATGTCTCTCAATTTGGGTTTATCTAATGTTTTCTTGTAGCGGGAATGAGATTATGCACTTGGAGGACAAAAATAATCAAGATGTGTCCTTCTGGTGTCTGCTGGGCTTTCTTACAAAAAAAAAAAAAAGACAATGTGTCAGATATTGATAAGGTGCTTTTTCAGCCCTAGACAATGGTGGAGAACCTATGGCACATGCAGCACAGCTGGCTCTCTGTATCACCAAAAGCTCTAAAAGGTTGCCACCACTGCTCTAGAGGCTCAAAACTAAACAGGACCTACAAATACTTCCAGTAAGAAATGGTAAGTATTCATGACTTACATAGTTAAAATGTGTTTCAGAATGAAAATATGTTTACCATATATTATTATACAGAATTTTCCAATATAGTATGGTTACAACTTTGGAAAAATATACTTACGGAAAAAAGAACACATCAAAATATTCACTGTAATTATCTGGATGGAAGGATTATAGATTTTATTACTTTATACTGTTATAAACTGTTTCACTATACAATGGACCACATGATTTGAAATGATTCACATTAGCTAGACATGAGGCACATGTGCTCTCAGCACTCTTGGAGATTGAGACAGGAAGACGGCAAGTTCAGTCCCAGCCTAGGCAACTCAGTAACTTAGCAAGACCCTGTCTCAGAATAAACTTAACAGGTTGTGGATTCAGTTCATTGTGAAGGCCCTAGGCTCAATACCTAGCACCAATACATGAATGAATGAATTATAAATAAAAAAGCAGTCATGTAGATATTTAGAAACAATTAATGTTAAGTTAATTAGACCCACTTCATACAGAAAGCAATATCAAAATGGATCTGATGACACAGATGTTACATAAGCCACAAATTTTATGGCTGAATACATACTAAGATGAACCAGAGGCCATAAAAAACCCACAAAACACACATCCGGTCAACTTCATAATACACTATATTTGGTAACATAAACCTGATTGTATTGCTTTTGAATGTGACAAGGTGCTTGAGACCAGCACAGGAAGTAGGTCTTACAGGAGGCATAGCTAAGCAGAGTGAATAACTCTCACGTGCAACAGGGAGGGTAATGTCCTCCCTTATTTCTACTCACCTCCAATATGTGCTTTTTTAAGGATTTATAAAAAAAATTTTATTAATACAACTTTACAGTATATGATTACATTTATCATTAGGAGTCTGCACATGTACATATCCAACTGTGTTTTTCTTCCCATTTGAAAAACATCTCCCTACTCCTATTATCTAATTTTTATTTTGGTCTTTATTTATATTTTGGATTTCTCATAAAAGAGAAACAATATGATATCTAAATTTATGTATCTGACTTATTTAACGCTATGGTCTTGAGATGCATTCATTTATCTACAAATACTGCAAGTTTATCCTTTATAGCAGAGCAGTACTCCACTGTGTATATACAGCACATTTTCTTTATCCATTCAACTATTGATAGGTATACACGCTGTTTCTAAGATCTAGCTATTATAAATTTTGCTGCTATAAACGTAGATATGCATGTATTACTGTAACATGATGACTTTAACTCATCTGGGAATATTCCTAGGGGAATAGCTGGGTTGAATGGAATTTGTTTTTGTAGTATTTTGAGGAATCTCCATAGTGGTTGGATGCAATAGTTTATATCCCCATCAACATTATGCAGAAAGGTTCCCTTTTCCCCACAGCTTCATCAACATTTTTTATTATTTTATGTCATGACGATAATCTGTACTTCTCTACTGGTCAGTGATATTGAATCTTTTTTTCAGGTATTTTTTAATCTGTATTTCTGAGAAGTGTCTGTTTATTTCAGTTGCCCATTTTTTGACATTTTGAGGATCTAATTTTTTGAGTTTTTAATTTGATAAGACCCCATTTTGTTGATTCTTGGTATTATTTCTTATACCATTAGGATTCTGTTCAGAAAGTCCTTGCCTATAACTATGTCTTCAAAAGTTTTACCTATTTTATCTTTCAGCACATTGTTTCTGCTTTAAATTTAGATCTCTGATCCATTTTGATTTTAGTTATTAAATGGTGAGATATATATGAGATATACTCAGTTTTCTGCATGTAGAGATCCAATTTTCCCAGCACCATTTTTTAGAGACTACCTTTTCTTCAGTGTTTGTTTTGGCCCCTTCTTAAAGATCAAATAGTTGAATGTGTGTGGGACATTTTTGCTTCCTCTATTCTATTCCACTGATTCACACTTCTGTTTTTGTGCCAGCACCATGATGTTAATCACTATAGTTTTTTGTTTGTTTGTTTGTTTTTTGTCTTTTTGACACAGGGTCTCACTATACAGTTCAGGCTGGCCTCGAGCTCACGTTGTAGCCCAGGCTGGTCTGGAACTCACAATGATCCTCCTGTCTCAGCCTCCCAACTGCTGGGATTACAGGTATGTGCCACCACGCCTAGCTTCACTGTAGATTTCTAAACCAAAAATTCTTTCAAAGTTGTTTTTTTTTCAATTTAATTTCATTTTTGGAATGGTTAAAATTAGTTCAAAGCTCAAAAAATATAAATGGATACTGATATGATTTGGATCTTAGCTATCCCCTAAAAGGTAGGCTGTTCTAACAAGGATCCTTGCCCTGCAACATCTTTTTCCATCAGTGACCACAAGCCCCTATAACTAGTGGTATTTGTTTCAAAAGACCTTACACAGACCTCCTTTTGTCTTTACGAGTTTCCCTTTGCCCAGCTCCCTCAGATGTGCCACAGGATGCAACCCAACCTGCAATCACTTGCAAGTCTCAAATTCTTCGGGAGACTCAGTCTGTCATTCAGCTTAGGTTAACATTTTACAAACGTAATGGTCCACAATTGATTGGAAATTAAAAATGAACTGGTCTTCCATCACAGATGGTTTGAAAACCACCAACATAGGAAGGTCAATGAGTTATAAGGGAGAGAATAGTAAAAAATTTTATTTTAAAAATAATTCCTAAATATTTGGATGAAAAGGAGTATTAAAACAAGCACAATATTAAAGTTACCTCTACAAGTAGCTTTCCAAAAGTTTTCCTTTGTAGGGCATACTTGGTAGCTTCATCCAAAGCTCTTTGTGCTAATCCAACTGCACCAGCTGCTACCTAGGATTTTAACAGTTTATAAGCAAAATTTTGTGTTATCTTTAAGATATACAGTAAATAGTTGCTTCCCTAAGATTCAAAATTAAGGATTATATAATGGGAAAATAATCTATAGCTAAAGTAAGACAAGCACTGAAACATATGCTATTTATAAATCATAAGTAAGGGTAGGGGCTGAGATGTAGATCAGCAGTAAATGCATACTTAGCATATCTGAGGCCCTGGGTCTGATTCCTAGCACTGGGGGGAAAAAGGTAATGACAGATACAAGATCACAGCCTACAGAAGTCACTTGTCTGTTTAACAAGAGAAGCCTTCTTAAGAGAAATATTCATAATGAGTGAAGAAATAAAAAATAAGTACATAGTTAACAGGAATGATGAAATTAAGTGTACACTGCTCTCTGTAGATCTAGCAGAAACTACATTAATTTTGCATTTGCTAAAATTATTTCGATAATAAGCAGCAAAAAGAATTATAAATATAAAAGTAATATTATCTCTTTTCTACCCTTACTAAAATAAGCAAGTATTAAAAACACAAGCACACAACGTTGAAATAAAACATTATTTAATGCAACAGATGAAAAATCTATAAAGATCATCAATTCCTATTACTTACTGTAGGTCTAGTTCTATCAAATGCTCCCATTGCAATTTTGAAACCAGCTCCTTCACCAATTAAAACATTTTCTTTAGGCACTTTTACATCTTCAAAGACAATTCCTCTTGTATCTGAACATCGCTGGCCCATGTTTAATTCCTAACAAGAAAATTGTCATATTTTAAAAAACACCTTTGTTACATCAGTTTCAGCTTTGGTAATTGTTTTGTGTCTCTGTAAGTATCTAAAAACAGAGACAACAATCTATGGCCTGTAATACTTGTTTTGTAAGGAAAACATCACTAAAATATGGATACACCTATGTGTTTACCTATCTATCAGGGCTACTTCCTTGTTACAGTGACAGAATTACGCAAGCAGTTGTGACAGAGACCATATAGCCTGCCAAGACTTAACATATTTAGAATCCAGATCTTTACCAAGAAAGTTTGCCAAAACCTAGTCAAAAATGTGTTACAGCTTTGAAATGAGCATTAGTCTAAATGTCTAAAAAATGAGTATACTTTGTGAATATGTGAACCTATCTTTTTTACTATGAGAGCCACAAAAACACTTAGCAAACATTATTTGATTTGGGATCTTTAATATTGGGTTATCTAATAGAACTAAAGTAATCCACTGATTAAAAAACAGGTTTCGTTTTCCTCTCTTTGTTGAAATTAGGTTAGAGTACACTTTAAGCGTAGAAAAACACCATTTTTAGGCAGTCTCCCTGTATGTGAGGAATATATCCCAAGTGTTCTACTGGTTGCCTGAAACCATGGATAGTACCAAACCTTTTATATAGTGTTTTTGCTACATATACACATCTATGATCAAATCTAACATATATAGAGGGTGGGGATTTAGGTCAGGAGTGTAGCACCTGCCTATGTAGCAAGCATGAGGTTGTGAGTTTAATTCCTGGTACACCCTCCTCAAATATGTAAGAGGTTAAAAGTAGTAATAAAACAGAAGAACTGTAACAATATACAATAAATATTTAAAAATCTAGGAATTATTTATTTCTGTAATTTTCCATTTAGTATTTTCAGACCATGGCTGAAACCACAGGTAACTGAAACTGAGAAGCAAAAATGTAAGAACTACTTTATGCATTTACAACACTATGGACAAATGTATGTATGTAACTACCATCACAATCAAAATACAGAACATTTGGGCACCTTGAAAAGTTATCTTGCTCTGCCTTTATAATCAATTACATTACTCTATCTACTTCCAAATGGTGAAGCTTTTAGATGAGAGCCTGCACTGGAACCCAAAACTCACTGATCACAAAGTGCCAACACTGCAATCAAACCTGAGTATTGAAGCTCTAGTTTAGAAAAAACAACTCATACATCAACACTGTCTTAAAAGAAAAACAAGTAACACGTGTGCCACAGATTCACCACTGCAACCTCCTAGCAACCACTGACCTGCTTTCTCATCATTAGAATGTTAACAGTGGAATAACAAGGTCAACCCTCTGTGTCTGACTTTTCACTTAGCATGGTACTTTTAAGATTCACTCTTGGTTTCTTGTTTTGTTTTTTTTTGGCTTTTGTTTTTTTGTGGGTTTTTTTTTGTTTTGTTTTGGTACCGGGAACCAAATTTAGGACCTTGCACTTGACAGGCAGGCACTTATGCCACTGAGTTACATCCTTGGCCCTCTTGTTTTTTGCATGGTCAATAATTCATTTGTTTTACAGTTGAGCAATATTATACCATATGGATGTACTATGTTTCTCATCTACCAGGTGATGGTCACAGTCTTGCCAGTTTTTAGCAATCATTAATGAAAGCTGACATAATTATTCAAGTTGAGTGTTTGTTTTCATTTCTTTTGAGTAAGTACCCATAAACACTGGTTATTTAACTTTTTAAGAAAACATGAAACTATATTCTCTCAGTTTTTTTGTTTTGAAAAATTTCAAACCAACAGAAGTTAATAGTATAATAATTAATTATCCACCCTTTATCTAGATGCACCAATTGTTGACATCTGTGGATGTGTATATAACTATTAGCATCTGAGGAAATTACATGCATTGAAACGCTTCAAGGGAAAGAAAAACTTACAAGATCTTGTTTTTAATAATCAGGATCAGAAGCAGGGACAATGAAAACACAGAGCTATAAATTCATTTATTGTGGTAGCCTTAATATAAACAGACTGCTTCTAGGTTTGAAGAAACGGTTATAATAGTGGCTTGACTCAGGAAGAAACCAAGTTCCCTTTATTTTGCCTTAAAAGCTAATAAAGTCTAGTACTGTGATGGTTAACTGTTGTGTCAACTTGAGTTACTCATAACTGAATAGCTTAGCATCATTCTGGATGTGACTGAATGGATTTACTGAAAATGGAAGACCCATGCTGTGTGTGAGTGCCACCTACCACAGGCTTGTAGCCTGGAAAGAATGAAAAAGGGCAAGCCAAAGGAAGGCTGCTGCTTTCTGCCTTCTGTCTGCTCTCCCATGGACTGTTTCTCCTCTGCAATGCCCCTCTGCCACAATACCCTTACCTTGGAGCCTGTTGACTACACACTGAAACCTCTACAAACTGTGAGCTAAAATAAACCTTTCCTCCTCTAACCTGTGGGTGTCAGGTATTTTGCCCCAGCAATGAAAAAGTAAATAAGACAAGTAACTCATACTACTACTCAGATAAAATGAGAAAACACTACTTAAAAGATTTAAAGAGGTTTAATACAAAGTCTTTATCTGTTCCTCTCACTAGAAAGTTCCCCAGTTCAGAGAAATTTTTTCTGCTTTAATTAATACAGTACTTCCAATACTTACAAGAGTGTCTAGTATATAATATGTACTCATTAATATGTATTTTCTGAATTAAAAACTTTAAGTGAGAAAATTAAGTAGACAGACTAGAAATACCAAGGTAGTCAGGAGTTGGCTTACTACTGGAGAAACGATCAGCTGCTAAGTCCTTCCTGCTTTCTACTGATGCATCATACATTTGGCCCTGAGATTTCTACTCACCATCCCTAAAAAGGAAATATGACCTTTACAATTTCTTAGAAGCACAGTAGTCTTATCCTTACATTTTGTTATATAAACAGTATTATTAGATTTATTTGTAAAATGTGGCCTATCTTTAATTTTAAAACTGTGCTTTTAAAATATGGCACAATACTGTTAGAAACTGCACAGGTTAAGTTTTTAGACCTTATTACTGACCTTAATTCTGCCTCTAAAACTGTGATCTTAAGTAAAACATTTAGTTAGATCTTAGTTTCATCATTCTATGCATAGACTGAAGTAAATAACATATAGATTATCTTCTAACTTTAAAATTCCATGACATTTATGGTTTAGATTGAGATGACAGAAATGTGACTAAAACAAGGACCTATGAGAAGTTACTCTTTTTTATGTACTTTTGCAACACTCATTTTAGGCTTATATACAACAGAAAAGATTCAATGGGATTCTACAAATATGTAAGACTGGTTTCGAATTATATTTGATCATTCAAATTCATCTTTCCAGTTCAGGACACATGAAACTACTCTTAATATCTGACCAGATAACCTGTGCCTTTCACCACTTAGGCAGAAGAAAATATATTCACACAACCTTTGGTAGCTCTTAATTATCTTCAAATCCTCCTTTACCTTAGGTACAAACATGACTTAGTTACTATTAGTTTTTTTTTTTCAAAATTAATTTTGAAAAAAAGTTTTACAATTGTAAACCTGAGTCCCTCTTCCTATTTTCAAGAGTATAAGCTTATACCATGTTGTTAACTACCACTAGAAATATTTTAATAATTTCATTTCTTTGATATCTCCCATTTTAAATTCTCTTTAGTCTATTTTAAAAGTGCTAAATTATCTCCACATATTCAGACTACAAAGTATGTTAAATAACCTTTGCTTACTTAAATAAAATTTTTGTGCCTTTCCACAGTCCAGGCTTTTTGCCATTTTCACATTTTTCTCAGCCATAGATGGCTCTCTTAAAATGTTGTATGATCTTGGATGATCCATTTATCTCACACTCTTTAATTCATGAAATAGGAAGAATGTCATTTATCCTATGAAAAGGTTGCTGTTAAGGATCCAACTGGAAAAAGAGTGGGAAAGTCCTTTGAATTATCTAAAGCTCCACTATTAAGAAGTTTTTCATCAAACAGAATAGTTTGTGCCGTCATTGAGTGTCTGTTCATTTTTTATGCTTTGATTTTGTAACTCGAACTACTTCTAAGATAAAAATATGTAACTTAACTAGTGATTTCTTACTGTTATTTTTTTGAAATTCTGTATTATTTCTACTCTTTTTCCTGTTTTGCTTTTTTTCTCTAAATTAAAAAAAGAAGGCAATCTATATGATAGCTTGATTCTATTTCATGATATCTCACAGCTGTTATCAGCATTCCCTCAATAGGCTGGTACTGTGAAGGACCAATCTTTCTAAAAGACTGCTCAATTTAAAACTTCAGCAATATATAAAGTATTTCACCTGATATCAAAATCAGCTTTATTATTATTCCAACTAAACAAAATATTTTATTTAAAGGATGCTTAAATAGTAATTTGATATTTAGCTAGAATAATACTTGAGGCTTTAATCACTGTTAAATACACATTTACCTTTTTTCCAATCTGCACTCCTGGGCTATCTGCTTCCACAATAAATCCAGTAAAAGCTTTACTTGCAGGGGCTTTGGGATCTGGATCAGAACGTGCCAATAAAAAGTACCTTATACAAACACATACATGTTGATGGTGACTAATCAAAGTGACTGCTATCTCAGTTAATCCTCCCAACACCCAATTATTACTATTCCCATTTTACTGACAAAAAAATGAACAATCAAGTTTCAAAATTTGTGAAAGTCACATACCTACTATTTGGCAGAACTTGTATTTCCACCCAGGTCTACTCCTTAACTATTACATAACATGAGTTGTAGGTAAAAATTCCCTGTGTTTTGTAATATAATATGAAAAGAAAGCATATCCAGTGATTTTTTTCTTTCCCCAAACCAACTTTATTCTTTTCAGACATCTGAAAAAAGATGGCAATCAAGGCTGCTTATGAATAGGAACATTATGTTCTGACTACTATGTTTTATGTCTTGATTACTGCCCCTCTTTGCAGCAAAGGCAGAGTATTTGTTATAACAGAATCATTATGAGTATTTGCTGGCTCTTTCCTGTATGAGGATTTTTGCTCAGAAAAGACCTGGGGGGTACGGCTTAGTAGTGGAGTACTGACTTAACCTGTGCAAGGTGCTAGATTCAATCTCAAGCAGCTCTAGAAAAAAAAATCATAATTCTCCTTAAACAACATATTTTCTATGCTTAAAACTAACAAATATCATTGACTCTAATTTAGTCTTTCTAAGACAGGGTTTTGCTATGCAGTTCAGGTTGGCCTTTAGCTCACTTTGTAGCCCAACCTGACCTCAAACTCACAATGATCCTCCTGCCTTACCTCCCAAGTATTGGGATTACAGGTGTGCACCACCATGCCTGATGAAAAGTTTGGTTTTTTTTCTCCTATTTTAATACATTACTTCATTTATGTGAAGAGTTCACAGAGTAACTATTTTTATTTTACAAATTAAACTTATTAGAATTAATCTGATATAAATAATTCAGGGGCTTAAAATAGTTCTTGAAAATCAGTAAAGTAAAATTTCTTAGAACCTTCTCTTCAGGAACATGGCTTTTTAAAAAAGTAGTTTAAAAATAATGATTCTGAACAGAAAAGTAATTAAGAAATATACAGAGATGTTTCCAAAATCATACCAATTAGCTTTTCCTCCATTAGTTATCCACATCTTCTGACCATTAATAATGTACTCATCTCCTTTTTTTTCTGCTTTCGTCTTTATGCCAGCGACATCAGATCCTGCTCCAGGTTCTGTTACACAGTAGGCCTTGAATATATGGAAATGAGAAAAAAAATGTTAAGTATTAAATTTTGGGCTGGGGATATAGCTCAGCAGCACAAGCACCTGTCTGGCAAGCATTTGGTGATGAGTTCAATTCCTGGTACCAAAAAAAAAAAGTTTTAAATTTTGAATTTTGGGAAACTAAAACTGAAATTTTGTTCTAATTTTGGACTAGGTATTGAACCTAGTGCTTGCTAAGCAAATGCTCTACCACTGAGCTATACTCCAATCCCTGTATTCTAGTTTTGAAGTCAATACTTCAAATATTTAAAAAAAAAAAACCCTACCATTAAAATATCCTTGAACAGTTACATGGCTCAAAAGTAAAAACATTTCATATGTAAATTAAAATATGCTGTATCAAGAAATAAAACAGTAGGTATCTTCAAACAAGTTCATTCGATTCAATTTATATTGTACTAACTCACTCAAATATCTACTGAGTACCTACTATA
The DNA here is from genome assembly GCA_004027455.1 of Hydrochoerus hydrochaeris. NCBI lineage: Eukaryota > Metazoa > Chordata > Mammalia > Rodentia > Hydrochaeridae > Hydrochoerus > Hydrochoerus hydrochaeris. The sequence goes on from PVLA01001248.1 coordinate 206,286, forward strand.
TATCCAGCTATCCACTGAAGATGGAGAAACCAGAGCTGAAAGAGATCTTGTCCTAGAGATTTTCATAGTATTAACAGTGGAGATAAATAACTACATTGTGATTCTAGTCTAAGTGTGAAAGTTATACAGGAGAGACTTGAGAAATTTTCAGAAATGATGCATAGATTAAACAGGAATCCTTTGGGAGAAAAACAAAAGAGAAGAAAAGGGTATTATAGGCATAAGTACAGCTTATGCAGTAACACCAAGAAACAGAGTTACCGGGTGTTTGTAAGATTAAAAAAAAAAATACCAGAGTTATATAATAGACGAATACTGTGTGTGTAAGGGAACAGTAGGTTATGACTCTGGAAAAAAGAAAGAAAAATAAAGATGCCATTATATCATACTAAGAATTTAACATCTTATCTGTAAAAACAGAGCAGCCTCTTAAGGGTCTAAAAGATGTTTCTTTAAACTGTTTTTATAAAATAGGGACTGAGTGAAGATATTCCTATCAATATGGAAGTATCTTGTGTTTATTACAATCCTTCTAGATATTTAACTTTGGTTTTAGAAAAAGTCTTTGAGGTTATGTGTGATACATATTTAAGACCACACTGCTATTGTATGACTAAGCCAAGATGGTCAACACACCTTCAGACTCCAAACTCAGGGTGGTTTCAGGCATATTCCAATTATCTGCTAGCTCCAGGGGAAATACATGGCCTTGTAACAACAGTTTGCTTTGCTGTTAGGTTTTTTACACAGATTTGTGGGTTCTAAGACTATCTTTAGACAAATGAGTTTTACTGAATGTTCTCAAGTTCATCAAATAGTCTACACTTGATCTTAGCCAAAAAGTCAAGAAGTTTGAATACTTTAATATTGTATTCTAATACTACATGTATTGTAAGTGTACACTGTTTAAAAATGAAATATGGTTTCTATTTTCTTATTCTAATAACATATATAAATGTAATAATTTTGATTTTAAGAAATATTTTCGTACTAAATCATATTTAAAGGAAGAAATATTTTTGTACTAAATCATATTTAAAGATTATAGTGTTGCCTTTATTCATCTCTGTTTTTCCTCAGCAAGAATATATCTAACCACATGATCAAGTAAGTCTTATGGACACACAGCAACAAATATATACTAACTGTAACTTTAAATCCAGAAACCTGAACTAATTTTTATGATGGTATTATTTTAAAAAATTAAAATCTAAGAAGTTTAAATACTCAACAATAAAGTGAAATAATTTGTAGTTATGTAGTAGATACCATACTATGCCATATTAATACTACAGCATTTAAAGGAAGTAGAGCATAGTAAAGTGCTCATATTAAAAGGTATAATAAACATACAATTGATACATCTATAGTATGTCCCTAAGTGCCAAAAACATTTGTATATTTAAAATTCTAAGACAGTAACTCTAGTTAATTTTATATCTGAATATCTCTGGATTATAGATATTTTTTCCCTTTATACATTTTCAAATTTTCTATATTGAAAAGTTTGACAGTATATTAAAATGTATTTACTGAGCTTTTATCTAACTAATGTATGGGATTATCCAAAACTTAAAATTCATATGCCTATTGGCAGTTTCTTTTCTTTTCTTTTTTGGTCTCTTTGAGACAGGGTCTCACTATGCAGTTCAGACTGGCCTTAAACTCACTTTGTAGCTCATGCTGGTCTTAAACTTGCAGCAATCCTCTTGCCCCAGCCTCCTAAATGCTGGGATTACAGGCATGCACCACCATGCCTGGCACCCTACTGACAATTTCTATAATCATTCTTAGCTTTATTACTTTAGGTACAACTAGTGCTATTAACCATTATAAAAGCAAAAATGTACAGTAAACCTTTATTAATTCAGAAGTTATAATAACTTAGGAAATATAGTAAATATATGTTTACATACATCATAGGTACTAATAAGGCCATAAAGAAATGTTTAAAATACTTTTAATTACATCGATCTTGAACTCACTGCCTCAGCCTCTTGGCTGCTGGGATGACAGGTGTGCACCACTACACCTGGCCAACACTGAGAATGTTTAGTCTACACTACTTGCTGAGTAATTACCAATTATCAGGAAATATGCACAAATGTATTAAGCAGTTTTCCTGATCTTAAGGTATCTGAAATAAATGAAAAACATTTGTTTTCAATTATTACTTTGTACTCTTTTGGGTAAATTTTCACAATTAGTTTAAAATTAATAATAACTACTATATTTCAGTGTCGCAATCACACATTGATTAAAATATCTAACAACCAATAAAATTTTTAGGCAGAGAATAGTTTTAGAATAGACTCAGTATACATTAGTATGTTTTTTCAAAAATCCAGTTTAAATATTTATGAAATTGCCAGGTGTGGTGGTGTATAACTGTAATTCTAGCACCCTGACAGGCTGAGGAGGAGGATCACAAGTTCAAGCCCAGTGTGGGCAATTAAGTGACACCCTGAATAAATTAGAAGAGGGCCAGGCATGTAGGTCAGTGTGAAAGCTCTGGGTTCAATCTCCAGTACCATCAAAAGAAAAACAAAAAAAATTTATTGAATTGTTTTTAATGCTAGTATTTCAGAATGCTATTATTTTAAGAATCTGAGTACTGCAGACACCAAAACAAGAGATTTGAAATTTGATCTCAATTCCTTCAGAAGTGGTTTCTCAGATGAACCACCCAGTTCTCAAAGAGCAGAGCTAGGTAGATATTTTTCCATAAAGTCAAAATAACTTTCCTGAAAGCAAGGAGATTATTTGACACTTTTTGGGATTCCAAAAACATGAAGTAGGTATATCTTGTGTAGAAATAAGCAGGAGAATTATGACACTTTCTTGAAATTCCAGAAACATCGCTGTACCTAAATACGTTGCTTACATTTGGCTTAATGTCATAGGTATATATACACATATAGGTTGAAAAGGAAAAACAGCATCCTCTTAACCCTTCTAAATGTAAAATGGGCCAGGCATAGCAGTACATACCTATAATCCCAGCTACCTCAGAAGCTGAGATAGGAGGATTGCAGATCCAATACCAGCAATGCAAACTTAGCCAGATCCTATCTCAAAAGAAAATAAAAGGCTAAGGCCCTGAGTTCAACCCTTGGGACAATAAATTAAAAAAAAACCTGAAATGTGAAACAAAGTAGCAGTTGTACATACTCACACATATGATTGGTTCCTCAGTCAACCTTCCCAAATACTTCTTTTGTTGTTGATTATTTCCAGCAATAATAACAGGCATTTGCTAACAACAAAAATTGATATTAAAAGATCAGATTATTTTTATTACATGTGTAAATTCAGACACTACAACTGAAATCAAAAGAACTACCCCTGCCAAAGAGCAAGTTCAAAGAACTTGTATGTATTTTGCCTCTAAGTTAAAAAGCCAAAACCACGAGGAAATACATGTGCTAATCTCAGTATATGTATAACATTAAGTTACCTGGAAGACTTGCTGGTGATACAACACATAAAAGTTTACCACAGTAAAATGTTGAAATAAAGCATTACATTTAAGACACGTGACATGCTGCTTACCAACAAGCCTTCTGTTCCTCAGGACTGCTTGCTAAGTTTCAGCGCTGCCAGCACGGGTAGCCAGACAACTTGATCAGCTTGTGAACGCTGGCTTTAAGCCTTGCCCTTGCCTAAGAATTTCTACAGCAGCTACAGCCAGAGCAACTACAGCCAAAGTATACAGTTTCCTTACAAGGACAGTTAAGAATCTGGGTACTGCAGACACCATAATGAGAGCTGAGCAAGCCTTGGAATCAGAACTCCAGGGTCCATTGCTGAAGCTTGTAATCTTTAAAAAAACTGTTTCGTCAATCAATGGTACTTAGCTATGAGTGTCTCTTGAATAGATCAGTAGGGAGCTGGTTTTGTAAGTAACTTACCCCCAAGGAATTTGCTTCAACAGCAGTCTGAAACCCTGTACATCCATAAGCCAATTCTTCAGTAATTAAACACGAATCAAAAGATCCAAGTCCAAGACCTCCTATGGTATCAAAATGTTTTAAAAGCCAATTATAATATCTAGTGTATCTCAATCAAAATACAGGGGAGCTATTTTAATTGCTTCCAATATAGTCCAACTTGTTGAAAACGCAAATGTATAATTATAACATATGTAAATATTCTGACTAGCAATAACAAGAAGTTATACTTTTCTAAAGTAAAAAATTAAAATTTAATTTTAAAAAAATTTAAAATTTTCAAAAAAGTAATTTACTTGTAATCTGGACCTTCTTGATTTTGTAAAAACTTGCTTTAGCTCCCATAAAGCATGGATACACTGATTCCTTGAAGAGAAAAACTAGCTCACACACAAAAACAGTCTCAGTAAAAAGGTGAAACAGAAAGTAGGATTAAATGCAACAATTATTGAGAAAAAATAACACAATGAAATGCAACAAAGTGACCAATTATCCTCAAGAAGTCACCAAAATCAGGACCAAAGTAAGGTTGGAAAAGAGGAAAAAGTGCCTCTTAGTGTTGAGTACAGGCATTCAAAATCAGGCAAATTTGTATTCTGAATGGGGAAGCACAGAAAGCAAGCCATTTAAAGTCAACAAATGTTTAAAAGAATGAGTAAAGTTTCATATTTTTCTTTTTCATATCTATTGGGTAGATGTGAAAAAAGATTACCGCAACTCTGTGGAATATGTGTATTCATTAAACCAAGCTCCCAGGCTCTCTTAATTAGGGCCATAGGGTACTAAAAGGAAAGAAAAAGGGAAGAACAGAGTTACAAGGTATTTAATATTTAAAGTTTGAACATATGATCTCATAAAACATTTGAGATGTCTTTCTCCTTAAATACATGTATACTTACTGCGCCAGTTTTATCATGTTCCGCAGCAACTGGGATTATTTCCTCCCTGGCAAATTTACGAGCAGTAGCTTGAAATTCTTTCTGCTGTTCAGTTAACTCTAAGGAAGAGTTATTTAGGAAACATTAAAACAAGAAAATGATTTCAGAAAAAAAGTCCTATAAAGCCATATGTAGAAATTTATAATTATAATGTGAACAATTACCTTTGATTAACCAGAAAGTAGAAGACTATAATGTAATCTGAGACTGATCACAATTTTACTGTACAGTATGAATAAACCTGTGAACACTAATGCTGAAGGAAGTAGGTAAGCTTTTTAACATCTACAAAAAAAATGAATAGCTATAAATTCATAGAGCTGCTTTTTTTTGATTATTGAGGTAAATATAAATACATAATTTTTATTTCTAGTTCCCAAGCAGGTTTATCAAGTGTTGACTAAGGCTGAAGTGAAACTAATGTCTAAGAAATGCTCCTAATCAGGGGACTCTGTCTAAAGAAATGTCACACCCTCTATGACCAAAAAGCAACAAAACTTCTTTCAAACAACTGCCTGAGCATGGGCACTACCATAATTTCCATTTACTCCTTTATGCTAACTCGTAGACTTAAACTTGCTAGAGTTCAAAGAAAGTCCTAAGTGTGATGGGAAAATTTCTCAGAAGACAGTAATATAAAACTCACTAAACTGCCAGTAATGTGTCCAGACTACCCATTTACAAAAAATAAAGTTTTGTTGTAAAACTAATGAAATGTATGTGATAGCTGGAACAAAGAATCAACCACTAACTGCATTTTTTCAAACCCATACTATCTAGCATTTTAATGTGGTTGCATCCAACTCAGCAGGTAGATAAAAGAATATAGGGTTACTTCAAGCAAGAAGAATAAGAGCAAAAGCACAGAAGCAAGTGAGGATATTTAAGGCTATAGTAGTAACTTGTGTGTGGACATGAAAGAAATGTAAAGACAATAGAATTTTGGTGCTAAATTGAAGAACAGAAGATTAAATCTCTCATTTTACAGATAAGGTACATAATGTACTGAGGGAGGAAATGACAGCCTCATAGTCTCACAATGAATTAGCAAAGGTATAGTGTTTTAGTGCAGTGTTTTCTAAATTACAATTTCACCTCTAAGATTGAGGCCAATCCCTGTCAAGGTTGTGGATGGATGAAGGGTAGGAAAGACTGGGATCTATCACGTATATTTTGTTTGGCAACTACTTTGATCCAGTCATGATATACTAGGAACTTTAAAAACAGTACATAATTTAACCCATTCTCTTTTTGTTTTTTGGTACTAGGGATCAAACTCATGACCTCACGCCTGTCCTGGCCCAACAGCACAAAATTTAATCTTCAAAGAAATCCTGTGTTCTGGACAGACATTATCACCAGTTTATAAAGAACCAAATCAGCTGATTATAACTTATCTATATTCTTTCCCTTGAGTGTCACAATCTTTCTCCCAAGTACTTATGTTTTATTCTGTCACTCAGGAAGTTAGCAGTTTTTCCTAGTTTCTCCTGCTAGTCTTATTCTGAGTACATATGCAATAAGCTGAAGCTGAATAGCAATCATACCAATCAATGCTAGTATCTCAGAACCACCCACTAAACCAAACTGCTATCCTCACCCAGCTAAAAATTTTTTCATTTATTTATTTATTTTCCTTTTCTGGGGAGCACTAGGAATTGAATTCAGGACCTCACACTTGCCAGGGAAGCACTGTGCCTGAGCTACATCTCTGGCCCCCAAATTTTTCATTTAATTCAGGCAAAAAAAACTTTAAGGAAGGAAAAAAAAAATCTTGAACAAAGACAATAACCCTAGAGAGTTTTGAGACTTTCAATTGTACCTAGGTGTGAAGTCCTTCTTCCAGCTGCCTGATAACCCTTTTCTGAGATCAAGCGAACTGAGATGCAGAAGTTCAACCAAAGGAAAGGTAAAAATTCTGAAACAAGAAGCCCTTTATATGGCTTAGAAGTTAAGATACTAATGACTATTATTTCAGGTTTTTTTGCTTTGGGTTTTCATTTTAGAAAAGGAATGGAAAATCTGACTCTTCTTCTCTCAGCCATCTCATCTCTCCCTATTCCAGGTCTGAGAATTTCACCTAATACTTCACAAAACTGCAGTTCAAAAAACTGCTTTGACATATTATTGTTACCTAGCACTGCATATCTAGCAAGTGTCTAAGAAGTATCTGTTGCAATCATATGTGTACATTAAAAACTATTCAGATATATAAGCAAATTGGTCATTTATTTTGAGCTATGCACTTAGGAAAAAGGGAAGGAAAAAATATATATGTATGCATGCTGTTAACACATCAAATGCCTATGGTGCTATGTTGGAGAAAATGAGATTAGGAAGAATAGTATGAGTAAGTGTTAACCATCTGTGCTTGGTGATTGGGTCTACTCTCTGAAGGTCATTATCAAGTTTACAAACACACCCCAGAAATGTATTTTAAAGTCAAAAGACAGAACGGAACATATACCGAAACTAAATCCTAATCCTGGTTCATTTTTGTGAGAAGCTTTTGTATTTTGTGATCTCCACTCAAAATGAGAAATACTTCTTAGGACCTGTAAAAGACAAATTAAAATAAATTTGATAAATTAAGAATCATATTTAGAGAATAAATTTGACAAATTAAGAATCATATTAATAATGATCAGTATAACTAAGTATTGCCACTTGTTTAAACATACAGTCTTATTTTTAAAATCAGTATTAGATGGGGCAGGGGATTTAGCTCAGTGGCTTAAGCGCTTGCCTGGTAAGCGCAAGGTCGTGAGTTCCATCCCAGGTACCCCCCCCCCAAATCATTATAAACATCTTCAATTAGAAATTTAAATAAGCCAATATAAACAGCTACAATATGTTAAATAAGCCAATATGAATATCATACAGGCTATTAAAAAAACAGAAAATAAAACTAATTGGCTGCATCTGCAGTACTGAGATAGAGAGGTTTCAGGACAGTTAGGCAAGTAACAGACTTAGGATCACTGTTCTGGAAATTTTACCAACAAGCTCCTAGGACTTTAGTGATTGACAAACTGTTGTAAGGAGAGTACTAGATGGAATCACACTATATTTGACACTTGCACACAGTACCAGAACTCATCAATTTTACTCTTCCTTCAGCATGCCTCTGAGAATCTTCCCTTTGGAGGATCACATTTTCTAAGATACCTATCTAACAAAATGGGTATCATTTACTATTTTTTTCTAAGATACTTTATCTAACAAAACAAATTAGCATAAAACCACGCTTTATCTTTGCAGTTCTCCATAGGCATTCTTATAGTGTTCTAAGCCAGGGGCCAGCTAACTAAGGCAGCCATGTTTCTTAAAAAATTTTTACTGGAACACAGTCATACCATATTATCTATTGCTGCTCTCACAGTGAAGCTATGTGGTTGCCAGAGACCATAGAATTCACAAAAAGTTTGCCAACTATTTGCTGAAGTCTGTTCTACTAATACACTTAACAGCTAAAATATATTCATATTCTTTCAAAATGATATATTAAAAATACAAACAGATATAAAAATATTATTCCTTTGTAACTTATTTTTATTGAGACAAGGTCTTGCTGTGTAGTCCACGGTGGTCTTGAACTCACGGCAATCCTCCTGCCTCAGCCTCCACAGTACTGGGTAACAGGTGTGTGCCACCTATTTTTATATTAATGGCAACTTAATGAAACAAAAGAAGTGATTAGCACAGTTAAACTGAAAACCTCTAGCACTAATTAAAGTTAAACTGCAAACCACAACAATTGCTCCCAAAGGTTTGAAGACAGGCATTTAAAGGATTTTAATGGAACTTTTAAAAAGGTGAACAATGCAACAATTTCTACAACCTAATTTATGTTTTTCAAAATATGTAAAAATAAACTGTTCACTTTGTAAATAACAATTTCAACCAATAAACAGATCTGTCCACTTTTAAAGTAGTAATATAATTACTGTCGAATATGTACTTTAGTACTTTACAAAAAGCCCATTTACGCCATGAATTTTTTAGAAAACAGGTTATGTAAAACAGATCACTACCCACTGACTCGCTAACTGCACAATAATGTCAGTCATTTTGGGAGGTGCTTGGAAGCAGAACCAAAAAATTATCCTTTGTAATTGCTGAGTTCGAGGACAGTTTACAAACTTTAAGCTTCTATTCCTAAGTGACTAAGGATGATATCAGTAAGATTGTTTTCAGTTTAATTTCTTATTAGTATACATTTGCAATACATACTAATTGTCATAAAATACCGACTATTTCAGGCTCTTTGCTTAGAACTGCAAAATATCCAAAAGACAACAATTTTAATTAAGTATCAACTTTGCAACAATACCACCAGAACGAAATACTCCCACTGCTTTCTTAACAATTATAGTGCTCTTACAGGAATATCAGAAACAAAAATAAGCTTTGTTTTTCAGTTTTTTCTAGATCCTTCCTTGGAGCCAGAAATCATTTTTCTGATGTCAGAGTTAAAAATAATTTTCAAAGATTCCTTCAGCTCTCCCTTCAGAGTCCACTAACTTGCCTGGCAACCACAAAAGCCGGGCAGTAACACAAATTTTGTAAATTCTAAAATGGCAGGTTTTGGAGGTCAGCTTTAATTCCGTTTTCACGTGTCCTTTAAAGCGAGTGTTTCATAACACTCGCATAAGCAATCAAAGGCGTTTAGAACCTAAGATAATTCAATGCACAGACGAGTTCCATGAAAAGTTGAGCAATGGGCTTTTTTGACTATAGGGATGCTCCCGCCTATTAGGAGCCCTAAACGCAGCTTTTTCCCCTGGATCCCGAGGCTGCGGGCGCCCCAGGCACGGCTACCCGCATCCCAGCACCTCGCGCCGGGCAGGACACGCCTGTCATTTCGCTCCCGGGCTGGGGACTCAGGGCCGGTGGGTTTTCCTGCGGGGTTCTTTCTGACAGCCTCGCGGGGGGCCCGTTTCTCTCCTGGCAAGGGTGAGTGGGCTCCCGGGGATCGGTCTGCGGGGCTCTGGGCCCGAGGCGAGAGTGGGCCGGCGCGCGGGGGGCAGGCGCCCACGGAGCGGGAGGGGAAGACGCGGGACGCGAGCGGGGCCCGAGACCACCGCGCCGCCTCCCTTCCCGCCACTACAGCCTCTGTCACGGCCATATCCGCGCCCCGGCCCCACCGCGGCCCTGGCTCCCTCACCCCGCAGCTCCGCCGAAGCACCGCCGCCATGTTAACTTGCGCTGGCCCTTCTCAGACTACGCCTGGGAAGGTCGCGGAGCCGCAGAGGACCCTGCCTATCGGGTTATGGGCGTGTCCCTGGAGTGAGGGGCGTGGCCCAGGTCATCGGGGCGGGGTCTAGGACAGCGGGGCGGGGAGGGAAAGACTCGGAGGCGCTTGCGCAGCGGCCGTCAGCGCCGGGCTGACGACCTTGGGAGAGGACGGAGCTCAGGGGTGTCCCCAGAAGCTCCTTGGCGCCTTGTCTTGGGCACTGTGGAAGACTGTGTCACACCGCGGTCCACGGACCTTTACCCCGAGACAGCTGTCGGCTAAACTTTCTACTCTGAGGATTCAAAGTACACTCGCCTGTCAAACCTGAGCTAAAGCGAAGAGGGTGTTTGCGTCAGAAAAATGTAAACAAATGTAAACAAAGTTGGTTGCTTAGAGAAACTTGACCTCTGCGAACGTGTCGGGGTGATTTGTTCCCCACACGCAGGGATCTGAGGTGTTCTTGGAAATCGGGGTGAAGGGTGAGGCCGTGCAAAGCTCCTTGCGCGCTCAGTGACTGGGTTTCAGCAGAGTTGTGCTGTAGAGTCTCTTGGTCTTGCCCTTACACCCCGTGCCTGAGTCGGTAGTTGGTAGAAAGCTATCCAGGTTTGGGTACTTAAGATGGGGTCTCACGCTAGTTCTGAAAGTTAATAAAAGCCCAGAGACAAGCCAGGGCTGGAAACTAAACATTTCCCGTTTTCCTCGGACTTTTCACCTTCACTGCTGCCATTCTAGTTGAAGCTTTTATCATCTCGCCCTCAGATCGGTTTGCTTTAGCTTAACATTTTCTTTTTGTCTATTAAGACCCATCCATAAAACTCATTCTAATTTAACTGTTTAATTTCTATATCCTAAAATTGTACTCCCTCACTTTGTCCACTAGGAATTTACAATGTGTTCGCCAACCTGGGTACAAGGCAGGAAGTTAAGTGCTAAATTTCAAAATATCAGGGAAATTTGGAGAATGGAGAACTGAGTTTTGTCCCAGGATCACAAGAAAACTTTGCAGATAAAACACGAAATAGACTCAGAGATGGGTGGGAAGCACAATAATTTTTTCCCACTTCTTCTGAATATTTTAAACTCAGAAAAGATAAACAAAAATCATACATACTATCACAGTTCAAATACTTAGTCGTATTTGTTTATCATGTATTTATATGTATACATATATGTATGTAGTTTTTGTTTTGTTTGATCAGAATTGAAAATTGTACATAAGACACTCCATGTCTACATTATATATAAGTGTCTCTCATAGGACATTGTCCTATGTGTACCTTTGACCCACCTTTGAAGTCATTCTTCTGTACTGTTGTTCAATACCCAGTCAATATTTAGATTTCTCTAACTGTTCATACAATGCTTTTTTGTATAAAATTTGTTTTGAAACATGATCCTAGGAATCATTGCCCCTCAAAGATAGGTTTTAACTTTCTTTGATCTCTTTTAATTTAAAATTTCTAATCTATTTCCCTACAGTAATACAAATTTTTTTCCTTTAAGAGAGCTAACCAATTATACTGAAGAATGTTCTTAATCTGAATTGTGCACCTAGATTTTGTATTTTCTCTACACTGCAAGTTATAGAAACATGAATACTTTAGACTAAAGGGAATTGGCAAGGATATTTCATAAATCATATTGTGCAATTCATACTGTATCACATTCAGAGATGTGTAACATCAGATTTGTTCCACTATTGCTGTTTGTGTTGTTTATTTAACTTTGTGACAGTTCTATGGTAAAAGTTTGTTTTTTCCTTTGCCAGTAAAAAATAATCTATACAATGATATTTGTATCATGGCAAATAATCCTTTATCTACATTTTTCCCAGTGGTAAAAATGGTATCATTTCTCAATACTTATCATTCAAACTTTCAGTACATTTTTAGGTGAAATACTTCAAACATCTTACCAGTATCCCCTAATCAATGGAAATAAGTAAAAGAACACAAAATCTTTGGTTGTTTAGGTTAATTTATTTATTTATTTATTTTGGTGTTTTAGGGGGCAGGCTGGCCTTGAATTTGCTTATGTAGTCCAAGCAGGCTTCTAACAGAGATCCTCCTGCCTCAGCCTCCTGAGTACTGGGATTACAGGGATACACCACCATGCCCAGCAGGTTAGTGGTCTTTACCTCAGAATTTCTTAATAAACTTAATGTGAATCTGAGAATCCTTTGGAGTTAAATGCAAACATTTATATGTATGCATATATTCCTTAGGAAAAGATCCTTACAATGGTAGAGATGTAAAAGCTTGTGAGTTAAGGTGCCCATAGTTTGGAAGATATGCTGGAAGAAGAACTTCAAGGTTTTCTGATTGTTTCTATTTCAGTAAAGTAGGAAATAAGTATCAGTTGAGAAAGAGAGAGAGAGAGAGAGGAAATACAAATGTATATAAATGTGTTTGTTTCTTGTTCTCACTATTTGGGAGGTGAACATTAGCTGGTGAAGTCTAACACCTTGGCATTCCTTCTGAGTTCGAGAAGGTAATGAAAGGAGAACGTTGAGAAGAATGAGCTTAAAAGACAGGGTTTTAGTGAAGTGGAAGAAGTCTGGTTACAATAAAGTAAGGTCTAGACTCAGGTGTGTCCAAGTTCAGCCTGCAGTCCACTTGCATGCTTTTATTTCTTTAATGTTATAATAACAAATATGGAAGAATAAAAGAAGTTTTGTACTTTTTGGAATTTATTATGTGTGTTTTCTCCTCAGGTAGTGGGGCTCAAATCCAGAGGTGCTTTGCCACAGAGCTACATCCCCAGAGATACATACATTTATTTATTAACTTTTTAAATTTAGAGATAGGTTTTCATCAAGTTGCCCTGGCGGGACTTGAACTTGAAATTGTTGTGCAACCATTTCCCTCTGCCAGTGTTACAGACATGTGCCACCCTGCTCAGCTCTCTATTATATGTTTTGTATGTGGCTCAGGACAATTCCTCATCATTCAGTGTGGCCTGGACAAGCTGCCTAGGTTATCACCATGGAAAATGAACAGTTGAAGCAGGGAGTGAGAACCTGTAAATCTTGGTGGGTTCCAAATTTCAGTTCTTGGAACTCCTTTGTTTTTTAATCAATATTCACTCTCCCAGTTTCATGACATTAAATACAGTATTGCCTTGGAATAAAACATATTAAATGCTAGAACATAGGCACTGCCTCTGAGTGTTGGCTCTAGCCTTCCACTTGACATTCCTAAGTATACAGGGATGATTTATCTTCTGTAGGGTGGAAGATAGAAAGGAGAGAGTAAAGCCGGGTAAACAAATAGCAGACAACCCTTTTGGAAAAACTAGGATAGAAGAGGATGCAACCTTCAAATCCTAACCTAAATTCCAGAAAAGGCTGCTGAAATTAGCACCAACTAACAGAAATGTTCCTGGGCTTGCTGCTGCTTTTAAATGTGCAAGTCAGAGGTAGAACAAAACTTGACAACTTAAATTAAAATTGAGAACTGCCACCAGGTGGCGTAAACTATATTTTATGACTATAATCCTTCTCATGTTCCTTTAGTATTCTTCTCTTTTCTTTCATAAGACTCACTTGACAAAAATACAACATGTTTTAACCCAACTCATTACCTACTCTAGCTCTTACTAGGTTGCTGAATTTGGCTGAAGACCCATTAGTTTCACTCTAGATTGCTGATCACTTTCTCATAAGAATTCTATAAATCCTAGCACATTGTCCCACTCCATAAACATTCCCAGATGAATATTACATACCTTCTGTCTTTTCAGGCCTACATGTTTTGTTCTCTGTTCTCTTTCTAATTCTTCCCTTGTTTCTTCTTTTTATAATATTGATGCTCTTATACTAGTAAGAAAACAGAAGAAATAGTAATATCTGACATTATAATCACATAAAATAATTTACTAACATATGGATATACAGATATAATCTGCAACCTATTCTATTACAGAGAATAAAGGATTCATATTCTTATTTAAAGTCAAACGCTCTGCTAATATATAGGATCCCATCTTTTCTCATTTACCCCATATTCTTTGCTCCTGAGTTGGTAAAGCTCAATTTCTCCAATCTACTGGATCGTACCTACTAGCTGGAATAACTTCTTGGTTCTGGAACTACTATGGTTGTATTTGGACCATGCTCAGTAAGGGACCTTATGCTTAGGAGTCAATGCTCTGTGGTTACTGTCTTGAAACTCTTAATTTTATTTCTGAATCTGTGTTTTGTAAGCACATCCAAGTGAGACGATGGAACATGTGGAATGGTGGTATTTTAAGGCATTTGGATAAGATTTGTTTTCAATGAAGTTAAGAGAGTGAAGGCCTCATGATGAGATTAATATCTTTAAAAGAAGAGAGATGAGAGACCACTGTCTCAGTCTACCACAGGAAGGCACAACAAGAAGTCAGCCATCTTCAAGCCAAGAAAAGGAGTCTTCCTGAGAACTAAATTAGCCAGTGTCTTTATCTTAGGCTTCTCAGGCTCCACTACCATGATAAATAAATGTAAACCATTTATTTAAGCCATTGACTCTGTGGCATTTCACTATAGCAGTGCCAGCTGACTAATACAGAGCACATTCTTGGTTCACACACAACCCATCTCCTACCTTCCCAGCCTAAGTTCTTGGCTTCTCATTTCCCTGCTGAGCAACTGCTGTACCCCTCTACCCTGGAAGGGGCAACTGCACATTGCATAAAGGGTCAGGATGGGGTATGCATGCAAAAGAGTGCAATTGTATTGATTTTCTATTACTACTATAAAAAATTATCACAAATTTAGTGGCATAAATAATAAAATTCATATTGCAGTTTAATAGATCCTGACACAGGCCTCATCAGACAGTAAAATTAAGGTGGCTCACGGCTCCCTTCTTCCTACTTCAGTGTTATTAGAGTTGCGTCTCTCATCATTTTCTGTAGCTGAAATGGGAAGAGAAGTGGATATTTGGGACGGGGGAAACATTATTCTTTTTACCAAATTGGCTCTCAGGCCTGCAAAGGTATCTATACTCTAGTCCCTGGAATTGGTAGACATGTTATTTCTATGGCAACTTTGCAAATATGACTGAGGCTAAGGAGTTTGAGATTGGGAGAAGACTCTGAATTGTCCAGAAGGATCTGATCCAATCAAATGAATCATAAAAGCAGAAGAGGCAAAAAAGAGGATTAGAGACATTGTAAAGAGTTTAACTCGCTATCATTGACTTTGAAGATGGAGGTAGAGGCCATCAGGAGTATAAAAAGCTTCTACAGTTTAGAAACAAGCAGTATTTCCATCATCTTTCTCATTGCTTCACCAGCTCCCTTGGTAGTTGCCAAGCCAATCAAATTAACACAACTAAGCTTAACCATCACAGTAATGGAAACATTATCCACAAAACTATGCAGTTGTATTAACTTTCTTTGGATACAATACTCAATATACACAATTTAAAGAAGTTTATTTTCCTCATGTTTCAGAGGACTCAGTTCATGGTCAGCTGTCTGCAAGGCAGAAATATCATGGTGCAAGGACATGGAAAAGCAAAGCTGCTGGGTTCATGATGTTCAAGAAGCAGAGCAGGGGAAGAATGCTAAAGAAGAAGTGACACCATAACTCTTGCATTGTGCATGTCAGAAATACCAGCCACATGTGTATGATACCAAGGTCTGATACCAACTAAAGCAAAAGCATTGTCCCCTTAGACTATGACTATAGAGGATTTTGAATGCCTGTATGGCTGAACTTAGGGAAGTACTTCTCTATGTAGCCCTAAGTGAACAGGTTATCTTGGAGGCACTTTTTTTTTGAAGCAAAGTCTTTCACAAGAGTTTACCCTTTTAGATTCTTGAACCTATAATGGGTAGATCTGCCCATTTCCTAAAATGCTCTCAAGGCATCTTTCCTATTCCTGATGCACAATAGTTGGCTGGTTTTCATTGATAATCTTGTCAGCTACCAAACTGTGTTTGGTCCCAATTTACAGATGCCTCCTTCTTGGGAAAACTGCAAATTTTTCCAAATCATTCTGTTCTGCTTTTTCCACTCCAGGTTGCCACTATAGATCTAACTAAAAGCAGCCAGTAGAATCCATGCCACAGCCCTAACATGGGGCTATCTTGAAATTTCCTTTGCTAGATTATTCATTATATCATGTTTTAATTCAGCTTTACATAGTCTTTGACATGGGCAAAATGTAGACAAGTTTCTTGCCAGAATATAACACATGTGGCCTGCAGTAATATTTCCAATAGAGTCCTCATTTTGATCTGAAGCCTCTTGAGCCTGGCCCTTACTGTCCTCAGCTATCACCAGAATCTCATCAATTTCTGCTTCTAGCACTCTAGAGTTTCTCTAGCTGGCATCTTCCAAATTTTCCCAACTCCTTCAGCAGCCCAGTTCCAAAGACTCTTAAATTACATGGTCAGGTACATTCACTGCAACAACCCTACCCTTCTTGTAGCAATTTTCTTTTTTTAGTTACTTTTCTATCACTGAGACAAAATACCTGACAAGATTTAAAGGAAGAAAGGTTTATTTAAGTTAGTTTCCAGCAGACTTTGTTCTTGGTTGGCTGGCTCCAAGACAAAAACAACATAGTGGAAGGGGAAGATAGTGGAAGTGCATGGTAGAAGAAAACTGCTTATGGCAGCCAGAAAGCAGCAAGAGAAGGGAGTGATATAGGGGAATGAAACTACCAACCTACTAGATGTCTGGGATGTGTTTGTGTTCTCTAAGATCAAAAAATGAATTTTAGGAACAATGGAGGTTAGCAGCAGAATATATTTATTGAGAGAAAGAAAATTTCTATCAGGGAGAGGGACAGAAGTGATCCTGAGATGGTTGCCTAAGAGTCTGTCTTTTCTAGGGACTTGTAGAGAGTAAAACCATAAGGTGAGATGTTTTCAAGATGGGGAAAATTTTTTTATGAAATAGTTACTAATAATCTTCTGGATTTTAAGTTTGTAATTGCATTGATTTGAGTATTTTCTTTCTTTTTCTGGGTGAGCTTGGCTAATGTTTGTCTTTTTTATTTATGCTTTTGGAGATCCAGCTCTTCAACTCATTGAGTTCTTTTTTCAGCCTCAATTTCATTCATTTCTGCTCTGAGTATTATAATTTCTTTCATTTTACTAGCTTAATATTTAGGGTATTTTTTTAGGACCTTGAGGTGTGTGACTGGGTTATTTATTTGGACTCACTCTGTTTTTCTGTTGTGGGCATTTAGAGCTATAAGCTTCTTTCTTATGACTCCTTGTATTGTGTTTCATAAATTATAATATGTTGTATTGGCATTATTTTATTTCTAGGAACTAAATTCTTTTTTATTTCTTCTGAAACCTATTAATTATTGAAGAAAGTATTGTTTAATTTCCATGTGTTTGTGTTATTTCTGTGGTTTCTTCTGCTATTGAGTTCTAGTTTCATTGCACTATAATCTGATAATTTGCATGGATAATTTTGATTCTTTTGTGTTTACTTAAGCATATTTTATGGGCTAGCTTGTCATCTATTTTGGAAGAATTTTCTCATGCTACTGAAAAGAATATGATTTCTGTGGTTAGGTGAAATGCTCTGTAGATATCTATTGAGTCAGATATACAGTAACTGTTTTTTGTCCTCAATAGCTTTAACATAAAATCCACTTATCTAAAAATAGGTTACTACTCCTTATTTTTAGGCTCCTATGGCATGCAATATTGTTTTCCATTCTTTGACTTTTAGTCTGTGACTTTCTTTTTGGATTAAATGTGTTTCTCATTGCAAGATGGCCGACTGAGTGGCGGCACAATAAGAAAGCCTCTCTGAGGAAAAAAAAAAAAAAAAAAAAAACTCAGATGCTGGAATCTGGCAACATGGAGAAAGCCAGACAAAAGGAGAGGAATTCTCATGACCCAGGAAGAAACTGAGGAAAAAGAAAAAGAAAAAAAAGAAAAAAGAAAGAAGAAAAAGAAGCATGGACAGAGGGCTGGAGCTGGACAAGCCCTGATCACTGTACCGGCACATCTTAGAGTCAGGTGACTCACTCTCGAGCTGAGATCGCTGCCCTGCTGAGAGCGGGTGTTGGTGAGCTCCAGACCTTTGGCTGGAGGAGGTGCTGAGACAGGGAGTGGAAACAGCCAGTCAAGCTGCAAAAACTTTGGTGAGTGATGGGAACTGGATTCCCCAAACCGGGAGGACTGGCTGGGTGACATTTTGGAGTTGGGCAGGGCCCGCTTGAATCAAAACCCAAGGCAGCATCTGCTGATGACTCCTAGTCCAAAGCAGATTGGTGGGATCTGCTCGGGCAGGGCCACGCACCTGGTTGAAACCCAATAGCCAGGGATGATGCTTTTCTGGGGCAGTGGCATCCCCAGGGAACATACAAACTTGTTGAAGCATAAACTGGTTGACTGGCATAGGGGGAGAAGCCAGCTCTCAGCGTGCAACTCCCAGATCCGCAGAGGACTGGGGGGCAGTACTTCCCTAGGAACTGTGCTGCAGAAAAACTATAAGCAATAGGAAAGGCCCAGAGACCTCCACCACCCACCTGTCTGAAGGGGGCCAAAAACATGACAAGGCAGAGAAAAAGCAAAAGGTCCCCAACTGCGGAACCAGGGAAAGGGAGTCCAACAGAGGTAAATGCAGAGGTGGTTGAGAGCAGCAAACCTGTAATGTCAGAGACAGCCTCATCAGAAATAAAGAAATACATCCGTGACCTCATCGTCGAATTTAAATCTGAAATTCTAAGTCAAGTGAAGCAAGATATAAGAAGATTAATAAAAGAAGTCCTGGGTAATCCTCAAGTAGACACAAATGAAAGAATAGAGGAACCCAGAGAAAGGAGAGAAGCCTTTGATGAAGAATATAAACAAAATCTAGAATATATGAAACAGATCCAGAGAGAATATCAGGAAATTAAAAACTCCATTGAAACCCGGCAAAACCTTTTAACAGAAACTAAAGACAAACTTTCAAAACTTGAAGACAGATTTGCAAAGTATGATCATGAAAGGAAGGATCTCTTAAAAATAACAAGGAATCAGGAAGCAACAATACAAAGGCTAGAAGATGACAAGAGGATTTATAACCTAAGAATAAAATATGTGAATGAAGATGCAGCAACAAATACAAATGAAATAAAAAGGCTACTCACAGAAATAATTAAGGAAAACTTCCCAAACATAGGTAATGGAAGTGAAGTTCAGATAAATGAGGCATATAGAACTCTAGCCAGCTACAACCAAAACAAATCTACACCCAGCCATATAACAATCAGAATCCCAGAAATCCATCACAAGAACAGAATATTAAAAGTGGTCAGAGAAAAGA
This sequence comes from Hydrochoerus hydrochaeris, assembly GCA_004027455.1. Taxonomy (NCBI): domain Eukaryota; kingdom Metazoa; phylum Chordata; class Mammalia; order Rodentia; family Hydrochaeridae; genus Hydrochoerus; species Hydrochoerus hydrochaeris. The sequence goes on from PVLA01001248.1 coordinate 225,678, forward strand.
AACAGATTACCTATAAAGGAAAACTCATCAAAATCACAGCGGACTTCTCAATGCAAACCATCAAATCAAGAAGAGCTTGGAGTGAAATATTCCAAGCCCTGAAAGAAAATAACCTCCAACCCAGAATGATGTACCCTGAAAAACTGTCTCTCAAAATTAATGGAGAGACAAGATATTTCCATGACAAAGGGGGAGTTTGTGACCACCAATCCAACCCTGCAAAGAATACTGAAGGACATTCTAGAGAGAGAGAAGAAAATCACCAGGGTTCCAGGAATAATGGTAGAAAGGCCTCAAAGAAAGAGGTAGACAGTGGAATGAAGGAGAAAAGTAAACAAATAACAACAGAAAAATAGCATGGCAGAGATAAGACAGAGAAAATTGGTTATATCACTGTTTTATCTTGACTGATTTTATTTGAATCTGGTATGCTTGAGAGTGTCAAGTCTGAGAGTAGGGGCAACTACTCTGAAGATGACAGGATTCAATAGGATACCGATTCTGGTTTGATTGTTAACTGCCTTTGAAGTCCTATATTGTCTCCAATGTTTAGATTTTATTAATAGTGTAAAGCAATGCTAAGTTTATATTATATTTGATGATATAGACAATTTTATTGAAAATAACAAGAGACATAGTGACTACCATAGATCACCTAGTGTTGTGGCTTTGTATGTTCTTTTCATTTTGTGTTTCTCTAGGAATTTGTATTGCTGACTTGTTTTGATTTGTTTCTCCCTCTAATACAGAAAGGCTAGGTATATGTGTAGAGACTTATACATGTGTAGAACTTCTAAGTAGTTTATGAGAATGGATTATATTTATTATAAAGGGAAAAAAAGGAAAAGAGAGTATTCTAAAGGATATAACTGAATGTATGTTTGAGTATGTGGAATTAATAACCATGAACTGTTTGGATGACCACTTTGTGGACTTTACTTTTGTAACTTGAATAACTGCATCTAAGAGGAAAGTATGTATCAACTAGTGTTTTTTCACTGGTTACTATTTTTTTGTTTTGTTTTGTTTTTGAGATTTTGTATTGTTTCTACCCTCTTTCTGTTTCAAATTTTTTTCTTTAAATAAAAATTTAAAAAAAACAAGAGGAGGAAAAGAAAGTGCTCTAAAAGAGATAATTGTATGTATACTTAAGTGTGTAGGATTGATAATCATGTTACTAAGTTTTTGTTGGATCAGTGAACAGAACTGTTTGCAGACTCACTGTTTGAATGTCCACTTTGTATGCTTTTATTTTGTAACTTGAACAACTATATCCAAGAAGACAATATGTAATGTATCAAATAGTGATTTCTTACTGTTTATTTTTTTTTGAAATTCTTTATTGTTTCTACCCTTTTTTCTGTTTTTCTTCCCCCCCTTTAAATAAAAAATAAAGATAAATGTGTTTCTTGTATACAGCATATATTTGGGTTTTGTTTCTTGATCTATTCTCCCAACTTGTGTCTTTCGATTGAGGACTGAGATCATTCACATTGAGGTATTGAAAGGCACTGGAAGATACTGATTTATTCCTGTTGTTGCAATATTTTTCTGTTGCTGATTTCTTTTTTCCCCCTTTCTGTTTAATTGATCACCCTACTTGGTAAATTCATTGTGTTATACCTTTTAGCATTGTTAGCATCATTGCCTCATTTTAGGATTCCATGAGAATTTTTTGAGTGGTGTTTTTGAATGAATTTCTCAAAGTGCTCTTTACCATGGGAAGATTATCATTTTTGAAAGATAATTTTGCAGGATAAATTAGTCTGTGTTGTCTGGGTTGGAGTGGTTTTTTTGTTTGTTTTTTGATTTCTGCTTGAAATACCTCCAAACTTTGGGTTTTAATGTTTGTATTGAGAAGTCTACTGTAATTCTAATAAGTTATCTTTATAAGTGATGTTTTGCTTTTCTCTAACAACTTTTAAGATTTTTGTTCTTGTGTTAGACTTCTGGGATTTTGATTGTGAGGTGCTGTGGAGAAGTTCTTTTTTGATCATGGCTGTTTAAGGTTGTCTGTGTCTCACCTATCTCTATAGGTTAAGTTCTTTTTCCATATTTGGAAATTTTTCTGCTATTATTTCTATAAACAGGTTTTTAAAATGCCATTTGTATTGTCTTATAGTGTTGGAGACCACTACAAAGTGGCTCTGAGCAGGATTTAAATGTTACCAATTGGCTTTCTATGTTTATCTGTGAGTCTCTCCTGGGCCTCAGCCCCTTGCCTGGTGATAGGAGCTAATTCATAGTAAGTGAACCTCTATGAATCACTGGTCCTGGCTGAGGCCTGTAATGGCCTGTGAAGCCAGAGATACCTCAAAGGGCAAGATAAGGCCATAGCTGCGGACACTTGGCTCCAACCCCAATTAACAAGATAGAGACTGCAGCTAGAGGAATTTCACTCCTGCAGTCTCAATCCTACCATAAATGTCAATTGGAGATAGGACAGTTCTCCTAAAGTGGCATAATTTACTACTTGGAGAAGTCTTTGAAGTGACCCAAGGTCCTGCTCATTGCCTGCACTTTACACAGTTTCTCTGTCCCTTATTGTTGGACCTATTAAAAGTTAGTGGTCCAGAGAAGCTTTCATTTTAGCCCTGAGAGTCATGAACTCAATTAAAGGGTTTTGACCCTCCTGGAGCCCTAAAACCATATAACGTCGCATTTTATTTAAACCTCCACCGTACACTCATTTGGGAGATGGGAAACTAGGCCAGGACCTGATATTATAGTAGTTTAGTAATTCCAGTTAATCTTAGATTAGTCTTCTTTGCATCATCTAACAGCCATTGAACCAATTTTTCATATTCTATTGCTGTTTCAAAGCATCTTTGAGTAATTGTTTATCAGCTCTCTCTTCTATTTATAACACCTTATCTTTACTTTGGTCACTTCTGCTGCCCATACTTTCAAGAGATTTGTTTTTAATCTCCTGGATTTCTGTTTGATACCTTTCTGTGGATTTAAATTCCATGCTAAACTGCTCATTCATGTTTTGTATTGTTTTGTTTAGCTCATCTAGTTTTTTTTATTAGTGTCTTCTGTATACTTGTTGATCATTTGGTTTATTAAATTCATTATCTGTGTAGTTTATATTTTTTTCAAGTTTTCCAGGAAACTTATGGATGTTTTTTAATATTTTTTTATTATTTTGAATAACTCAACTCTGTTACTTTTGACTCCCCCATATGAGTCACCTTTGGGGGATCTGAGAGATTTTAGAGACATTTTATTGACTTGGCTTCTCCTGTTTCTATCTTTCTAGCAAAATGTGTGTCTGTGTGTCTGTGTCTGTGTGTGCATTCATGCTGAAGTTTTTAGGCACTTTTAGTGGAAAGACTACTGCTGGTATGGAGATCTATTTAATTAGTATCTGTTTTTCAGTGATGCACTTTGGGTATGACTCATGATAGCTTTTTGCCTCTTTTCCAAACTCTGAACCCTCCTGTTAATCTGAGAGGGGAAAATACAGTATATTTGGCCCAGCACACAGTTCTCTGGGAAAGGAATGCACTATTGTTAATAACACAATAGCAATTCTGATATTGGCATACAGAGAAAACCAATCAATAGCAACAACTATTCTACCCTGGAAATAGCACCTAAATTAGCAACAATAATAGTCAATGATAAAGTGTATATTGATATAAGTACAGTACAAACACTAAGACAAATTAAATATTAATAAACTGTAAATAGCTACTAAGTGAAACAACTATACTTTCAATAAAAATCAAAAAGAATTTAACAACAGTAGCGTAGAGTGGTGCCTACTGTGGTATTTACTTCTATTAAGAATTTACGATGATAATTCAACCATCTTTTAAGATATTTGTACTTGTGAGCTTCAGATAATACCACAAATTAAAATAGCATGGAGTTAAAGTCTAATTAAAATAGTGGTTTTGTGAATGAGAATTACAGTATTCATTGAACTCTAACTATGTGTCAGGCACGGTTCAGAATTGCCCTCACATAGAAGTAAGGTGTTCTTCATGACAAAGTGACATCCTTACTACTCCCACCTTGTAGATGAAGAAACTGAGACTCAGAGCAGTTATGTGATTTGTGGTCACACTGTGAATAGCAGTGCTGTGTTTCAGATCCAGGAAGTATGACTGCAGGGTCATTTCTCAAATCACTATGTGTGTAAAATGAATTAACTGACAAATGTTAGAAAACAAAGAAAAGTATTTTCCATATATAATTCTTATCTACTTATCTGTTTTTTTGGTTTGAAAACATCAACTGATGCTCTCAAGTGGAAAATGCTTTAAGATGAACATAGTAAATTTTGTCAAGACAAATAAAAATACAGTCAATACACGCAATTCTTATTCTATGCCAAGGATTGGTCTAAACTCCCATTTATTTACCTTACACTTGTAAAGTATAGTTCCCTTTCTGGATTCAGTCAGTCTTTTATCATCTTTATGACATATTTTAATTTCAGATTATATGGGCAATGATAGAGGCAAGTCTTATATTTTAACCATTGTAAACTAACTCAAGTGCCGCCATTCTGTTCTGTATGCACCACAGCCTTTGTCCTAAACTGCAACCATTGTCCCAAATCACACTTTGTACTTCTTGTGACTCCAGTAATTGTGTTCTTCCCATAATGCCTGCTGCCAGCATGGTGTATTCCTGGAATAGACTAGCCACAAACCTCTGTACTCTGACCCTAGGCAAACAACAAGATGTCCTGTTTCCTCAGGAATGCACAGGTGTGCTGATGAGCTAATTTTTCCCCCTAAAATAAGCCTGTCTCTTGGGACAACTTGCCCTTTGCTTCCCCACACCTTTGTGGTTTTTCCCTTTATAAACCACCCCAAATCTCTAGTTGCATAGGAGTATAATTTCCACCTGCACTCTGTGTTGCTGGATACCAGCCTAAATAAAATGTGCTCTCTTCTTTTCCCTGCAAGACGTCTTGGCCTTTTTACTCTTTTTGTCTTTTTTACAATTTTCATTTTATTTTGGGGTGCAGCCTTTTAGGGTACAGCATTAACTTTATGGCAGAAAAATGATTGAGGCTCATTGCAATTTACAGAATGTTCATGTCTCTGAAAAATTCATGTGTGAAACTCTCATCTAAATGAAAAGATATCAGGGAAGCGGCTTTGGGAGGTAATTAGGTTATGAGAGAGGATCCTTCATAAGTGGGATTGGTGCCCTTATAAGAAGAGGGCACTCATTCTCCTTCTGCTATGGGAGGATTCAGGAAGCAGTCTGCTGTCCGCAACCTGGGCGAGGAGCCTCCCCAAACCCAGTCATGGTATTATTAGATTTCCAACCTCCAAAAATGTGAGAAGTCAGTGTTTGTTGTTTAATTACCACCTAGTGCATGGTAATTTGTTTTACCAATCCAAAGTGACTAAGGCACTCGTCTATAAAAGGAAACCATCCATCTAAGAAAATAGAAAGGCTATTGAGAGAATAGTCAGATTGATGAGCTTTTTCTCATTGCATTTCTGAGTGGACTCAATACTGTTTACCATGCCTGCCTTTTAAAATTGACCTTTTCATTGTCTTTTACATTATTGTTCTTTTCTTGTTCTTTCCTCTCTCCTACACTAATACTCCCAAGTCTCCTTCCTTCATTTCTGTATGTTGCTTTTAAACGTTGGTGTAATCATTTAAATGTATTACATTTTACATTAAGATCTCTAGAAATACAGAATTGTATGAAAGTTGTTGATTGGGAAATGTACTCAAGAGACACACCTCTGAGAAGTATAGGGGACAGTATTAGACAGAAGAAACTGATCCTAAAGATGATTAGAACTCGGACTCTGGCCAGTTCTACAGGAAGCTCAGCCCTTTAGCTGTCTCAAGTTGAAGCCAGAAACTGGAACTCGTATTGCTGCATCAGCCAATGACTAGCTGCAGATCCACCACTGGAGGACACAGTTCCTGGCGACCACAAGAACTTCACATGGGCGGCATAGCTGAGACCCATCTGGGCCAGTGCTTCTAACAGCGAGGGTACGAGTGTGAGGGATGATTTCTCCCAAAGCATTTGTTAACTTCATTGCATTTAGGACATTCTCTTATATAAATAATTCTTAGTTTCTTAACTTAGATTTTAAATTCTTTAGTGGTCAAGATAACAAAAACAAGAACAATGTCAGCAAAATACAAAACAGCCATTAATTAAATGGCTGCAATGCTTTAGGCACAGTGTGGGCTATTTTGATCTCTCCATTTTATGTAGTCTTTAAAATGAACCTAGGAAACTGGAAAGTATTAACTGAACATCTGATCTGAACATTACTATCTCATGCAGAGATCAGACCCAAGGCTCAGAGGCACACATATTCCAGCCCATGCATCTAGGGAGTGAGTGATGGGGTCAGGAACTCAGGTGTTTCCAAGTCTATAAGCATCACCTTGGGACGCCTTTACAAATAATATGTCTAACTTTTATTGATTATTCATCAGGAGCCAGATCTTATTATAAGTTATTTCCTAACCTCTTTCTCTTCCTTCCTTCCTTTGTTCCTTCCTTCCTTTCTCTCTCTCTTTCCTTCTTTCCCTCTCTCCTTCCCTTCTTCCTTCCTTCCTCTCTCTCTTTCATTCCTTGCTTTCTCTCTCTCTTTTCTTCCTTCCTTCCTTCCTTCCTTCCTTCCTTCCTTCCTTTCTTTCTTCCTTCCTTCATCCTTCTTTCCTTCCTTCCAACAGGGTCTTGCTATGTAGTTCAGGCTGGCCTTGAACTCCTACATAGCCCAGGCTGGTCTCCAACTTTTGAAAATTGTCCTGCCTCAGCCTCCCAAGTACTAGGATTACAGGTGTATGCCACTACACTGGCTAAAGTGCTCTTCTTGTGTACAATAATTCTTGAAATGATCTCCTAGAGTAGGAGCTGTACCATTATTATTTCTTGCATATGAAAATGAAAAGTTGCTTCATAGCTAATAAATGCCAGTGAAGATTTGAGATGGCTGAGTCTGAGTCAGGGTCTACATTCTTAAGAATCACATTTTTAAAGTGTACTCAAAAAGCATTTGTTGAGCAATTATTATGTGTTAGGCATCAGGCCAAGAGCAAAGGATTTAAAAATAAATAGAGTGTATGTCTTTTGTAAGATGTTAGACTACTAGAATGAACAAACACAAGTTTTGTCACTGGAAAGAAACTTATTAATCATAAGTACCACCACCATCTAACAAGAATAATGATGACTTGCCTTGCCAGGCATGGTGATGCATGCCTGTAATCCCAGCACATGGGAGGCTGAGGCAGGAAGATAGTTGTGAGTTCAAGGCCAGCCTGGGCTATATATTGAGTTCAAGGCCAGACTGGAATATATAGCAAGACCCTGTCTTGGAACCCCTCCCCCAAATAATAAAGAGGGCCTTTCTAGGCACTATCTTATGCTTTGCTGGCACTGATTGATTGAGCCTCACAATGATCTTTCAAAGTTATCATTATTATTATCTCCACTTTTTTCTGATCAAGAAACTGACAACAAAGACATTAGGATGTTAAAAAAAAAATGAAACAGATGCTCTTTGCCTCAGCCCCTAGCATTTACCTACCCAGGGGTCTGACCTTCCTTGACCTCATTCTCTTGAGTCCTCAGCTCCGCCACCACTCAGTGCTTTGCTTACCTTCCTCCCCCAGGGCAGGACTGCTGCAGAGCTTCCAGGCCCTAGAGAGCTCCCGGGACCAGAGACTGAATTGGAATCTGGTGCCTCTTCAGCCTCACCTCTGAGAGGCGTGGACAGTGATGCCACGCATCCTCACCACTGCGCCTGTGCAATGGGAACTTGCAGGAGCCTGGGGCCTTCAGTAAGAGGTCTCTTCTGGTTCCAGATGAATTTTAGGAATGATTTCTCTAGATCTATGAGATTAATTGATAAGTATTTCAGGTTGGAGTGGACTGTGGCCAGTGACCTTCATTCAACCAGGGGAGCCAGACCCGCCAAAGGGGGAGCCAAGCCAGTGTCCCACGCCGTGAGGTGAGTTCCAGAATGCCAACAAAGACCCGGCAGGGCTTGGGACCATCGATCCCGGAGGCTGGGTGCCTGCCCAGCCCTCTTGGCTCACTGGACTGGGCTCCAGAGGTTTTGCGGATTTGAGTGGACTGTGCCCAGTGACCTTCTTTCAACCAGGGGAGCCAGGCCCACCAAAGGGGGAGCCAAGCCAAGTTGTGCACCCCAAGGTGAGTACCAGCTCACCAGGACAGACCCAGAAGGGTTTGGGACCCTCAATCTCAGAGGCTGGGTGCCTCCCCAGCCCCCTTGGGTCATTAGACTGGGCTCTAGCAGTTCTACAGGCTTGAGTGGACTGCACCCAGTGACCTTCATTCAACCAGGGGAACCAGGCCCACCAAAGGGGAAGCCAAGCTGGTGCTGTGCCACGAGGCAAAGCTTTGGAAAATTGCTGGAAGCATGGAAATACAGGAAAATGACAAAACGAAAGACCAAAATGCAATCTCAAACCTCTAGCCCATCCCAAGAAATAGGAGCCATGTACATAGAAGAAAATACTACACATACACCTGAAATGTATGAAATGATATCAACTGAAATAAAGAAGCAAGTACAGGAAGCTATGAGGGAACACAAATCAGAAATATTCTCCCAGGTAAAAGAAGAAATGATAAAAGTAGTGAAAGAAATACTGAATGCACCCAACAAAGACACAGCTAAACAATTAGAGGAACAAAGCAAAATGATATAATCCATAAATGAACAGTTTAAGAGACAAACAGAATGCATTAAGCAGATTCAAAGAGATACACAGGAAATCAAAAACTCTAATGAAAGTTGCAAAAACTGCCTCAATGAAAATACAGATAGACTCTTAGACCTCGAAGATAAGAATGGAGCTACTGAACAGGAAAGGAAAGATCTTCTAACAATAACAAGAAATGAAGAAATAACAATTCAACAGCTGCAAGATGATGCAAAGAAAAACAATATAAGATTAATAGGAATAAAAGAAAAAGATGGGGAAAACACAAATGATATCAAGAGGCTATTTACAGAAGTAATAGCTGAAAACTTCCCAAACATGAATATGGAAACTGACATATGGATTAGTGAAGCATATAGAACTCCAAATAGCCATAACCAAAACAAAACTACACCCAGACATATAATAATCACCATCCCAGAAATCCAACATAAGAACAGAATATTAAAAGCTGCTAGAGAGAAAAGACAGGTCACCTATAAAGGAAAACCTATCAGAATCATAGCAGACTTCTCAACACGAACAATGAAGTCAAGAAGAGCATGGAGTGAAGTGTTTCAGATCCTTAAAAAAAAACGACTTCCAACCTAGACTGCTGTACACTGCAAAACTGTCCTTCAAAATGGATGGAGAAGTAACATACTTCCATGACAAAGAACAACTGAAGAACTTCATGATCACCAAACCAAACCTACAAAGAATACTAAAACACATTCTAGATACATATAGGAAAAAACCAATAAGCAAGACAGACAATTAAACAGATTGGAAAGCTAAGATACCACATCAGAAAGATAACATGCCAACAATAAACCAATATATGACAGTTATAACCATTAATGTAAATGGCCTCAATTCACCAATTAAAAGAAACAGATTGGCAGAATGGATCAAGAAACAACATCCAACCATATGCTGTCTACAAGAAACCCATCTAACCCAAAAGGAAACTCATAGACTGAAAGTCAAAGGATGGAAAACAATACTCCATGCAATAGGAACTCAAAAAAAAGCAGGGGTAGCTATTCTGATTGCAGACCATGTGAACTTCATACCAAGAATGGTCCAAAGAGATAAAGAAGGTCACTACGTACTAGTTAGGGGAAAACTGCAAGAGGAAGAGATAATAATCTTAAATATATATATGCACCAAATTCCAGATCACCCAGCTACACAAAGTAAGTATTAACAGAAATGAAAAATCAAATAGGCAGTAACACAATTATAACAGGGGACTTTAACACACCATTGACACAAAGGGTTAGATCAACTAGACAGAAAATCATCAAAGAAATAACAGAACTGAATCACACCTGTGAGCAAATGGATTTGATAGACATACACAGAGTGTTCCATCCAACAACATCAGGATATACATTCTTCTCACCAGTACATGGGGCATTCTCTAAAATAGACCATATACTAACCCACAGAACATATTTAAGTAAAAGCAAAAGAATTGAAATTATCCCAGGAATGTTATCAGATCATAGGGCCATCAAACTGGAAATTAATGATAAAAGTAACTGCAAGAACCACACAAACACATGAAAATTAAATAATCCACTCTTGACTAATCAGTGGGTCACAGAGGAAATTAAAGAAGAAATTAAACAATATCTACAAGCAAACAAAAATACAAATACAACTTACCGGAACCTGTGGGATGCAATGAAAATGTATTGTACTGAGTTCCCACATTAGGGAAACAGAACAAACACAAATAAGCAACCTGATATTACACCTGAAACATCTAGAAAAAGAAGAGCAAGCCAAACCCAAAGCTAAAAGAAGGGAGGAAGTTATAAAGATCAGAGCAGAAATTAATGCAATAGAGATAAGAAAACAATTCAAAGAATCAATAAATCAAAGAGTTGGTTCTTTGAAAGAATAAATAAAATTGACAAGCCCCTAGCCAGCCAACCTAATTTAAAAAAGGAAAGAAAATACTCAAATTCATGCAATACAGAATGAAAAAGGAGAAATCACTACTGACCCTGTGGAAATAAAGAAGATCATCAACAACTATTTCAAAAACCTCTACTCTCATAGGTTCAATGACACAGAAGAAATGGACAGATTCTTAGAAACTTATGAACCACCAAAGCTGGATCAAGAAGATGTAAAACTGCTGAATAACCCAATTTCTATTAATGAAATTGAAAATGTAATCAAGTCCCTACCAACAAAGAAGAGCCCAGGCCCAGATGGATTCACTGCAGAATTCTACAAGAAATACAAAGGCTTAATGCCAACACTCCTCAAACTCTTCAATGAAATTGAAAGGGAAGCAATTCTCCCTAAGTCATTCCTGGAAGCAAATATCACTCTAGTACCAAAACCTGAGAAAGACCCAACTAAAAAAGAGAACTACAGGCCAATCTCCCTAATGAACATAGATTCAAAAATTCTCAATAACATACTGGCAAACAGGATGCAGCAAATCATCAAGAAGATTATACACCATGACCAAGTGGGATTCATCCCTGGCATGCAGGGATGGTTCAACATACATAAATCAATAAATATAATCCACCATATCAATAGAGCCAAAAGTAAGAATCACATGATAATTTCTCTAGATGCAGAAAAGCTTTTGATAAGATCCAACACCCATTCATGATAAGAACTTTACAGAGAATTGGAATAAATGGTCTTTACCTCAGTATGATAAAGGCCATCTATGACAAACCAACAGCCAGTGTCATATTAAATGGCCCAAAACTGAAAGCCTTTACCTTAAAATCAGGCACGAGACAATGATGTCCCTTATCACCGCTCCTATTCAACATAGTACTGGAAATACTAGCCAGAGCAATTAGACAAGAGAGAGAGAAATAAAAGGAGTTAAGATAGGAAAAGAAGAAGTTAAATTATCATTATTTGCAGATGACATGATACTTTACATAGAAGACCCCCAAACCTCTGTTGAAAGTCTCCTAGATATAATAAATAAATTCAGCAAAGCAGCTGGATACAAAGTCAATACTCAAAAATCAATAGCATTCTTATACACTAACAACAAAATCACTGAGAGAGAAATAAGAGAAGCCACACCCTTCACATTAGCATCCAAAAAAATGAAATACTTAGGAATTAATCTAATGAAAGATGTAAAAGAGTTGTACAGGGAAAATTATAATACCCTGAAAAAGAAATCAAAGAGAACCTCAGAAAATGGAAAGACATCCCTTGTTCATGGATAGGAAGAATAAATATTGTAAAAATGGCCATTATCCCAAAATTGTTATACACATTCAATGCAATCCCAATGAAAATACCACTAACATACCTCAGGACTTCTGTCTAGAACTTATAAAGAATTAAAAAAAAATCAGACCCCCTGAAATTCAAAGACCCAATCCAAAAATGGGCATCCGAGATGAATACACAGTTCTCAGATAAAAAAATATGAATGGCAAATAAATACATGAAAAAATGTTCATCATCATTGGTCATTAGAGAAATGTAAATTAAAACCACACTGAGATACCATCTCACTCCAGAAAGAATGGCCAGGATCAACAAAATTACCAACAACAAATGCTGGAGAGGCTGTGGGGAAAAAGGAAGTCTTCTGCAGTATTGGTGGGAGTGTAGACTGCTGCAACCACTGTGGAGGTCAATCTGGAGATTCCTCAAAAATCTTGGGATGGAGGTCCCATTTGACCCAGCTATTCCACTCTTAGCATATTCCCAGTAGATCTGAAAACATCTTACCACAGTGATATATGCGCACCCATGTTTATAGCGGCACAATTTGTAATAGCCAGATCTTGGAAACAACCTAAGTGCCCATCAACCAAGGAATGGATAAAAAAATTGTGGTACTTTTATACAATGGAGTACTACTCAGCTATAAAGAATGATCATATTGAGATATTTATAAATAAATGGATGCATCTTGAATCTATACTCATAAGTGAAATAAATCAAACTCACATGTATAAATACCATATAGTCTCCCTAGTATAAGAAATGGTAAGAATACAGAAGATTTTATGGAAATCATGGTTCACCATTATACTCCTTTGATGTCTTATGCCTTCATTCATTGGTTCAAATGGTTTTACTATGTTTTGTTTGATCTTAATATAATGGATCATATGAATAGTTACTTTGAAGACAAGACAGTATGGTAGCCAGTGTTGATTTAATATCATCTTGCTCTGAACTCCTACCATGATTTTGTTTTTCTATTACCATTGGTTCTATCATGTTGTGTCTTATTGGATTTTAATATGTATGATAGTAAAAACAAAATTTTTATGTAAAAAGATAATCTAACAGCCATTGTTAATCTTTGATTATATGGCTCAGAATGTCTTGGAATACTTCCATTCTCTTGAGTTGTTTATTCTACTTTATTATGTTTGACATTATTGTGTGTAAAGCTAAGCTCAACTATTTCAAAGAAAGAGACATTATGATAGCTACTGTTAATATCCAACTGTCTTGTTGTGAACTGCTGTGTTGCTTACATTGTTCGGTTCTGATCTGCTTAGATCTGTCCTCTTTTGTTTTATTCTCTTTAAAATAAAAAATAAATAAATAAATGAAGCAAAGCAAAACATTTGTTCAAGCTACAGAGTGGAAGAACTGATTTATGAACAGAGGCAATCTGGTTCCAGAACCTAAATTATTAAATTAATGTAACCTATAAGTAATAGACTCTTAATTGTTCTGGAGTATGAACAAGTACAATTATGTACATATCATATTTTAAACTGGTTTTAGCCAATCTCACAAATGAGTGATAGTCATTCAGAAGTGACAGTCATTCTGAAACCAAAAATGGTGCAGTTACTCAAATGGTCCACAAAGGGTGAGGGGAAGCAGCGTTTGTTATCTGTGGCTGCATCACAGATGTATAAACTGCATGAGATTGGCAAACTCTAAAATTCCATGATGATCCTTGTGTGAATTTCTTTAGATCAGTGTAATACAAAACAAGACAAAATGAGAATAGTCCCTTTTCAAACACATAAAACTGAGGTTTAAAAAAATTTGATTTGTAACAATTATTTCAATATTTATTGAATATTTGTTAAGAAAATCTCTGAAGAAGTAAGGATGAGAAAATCTATACCTGATGGAAGTTAGGGTCTCTAGCTCAGGGTCTCATAAAGAGGCATAATAAGTAAAAATTTAAATGATGCTTCAATTCCACATGAACAAAGTTTTAGAGGAGTTTGGCAATGAGGGAAAAAAAATAGTGAACTGAAATGGTAGAGAGCAGCTCATGGGAAAAGGAGCACTGTTCTAGCATTGAAAGGTGGATAGGTAATATGTGTGTAATAAGGGAAATATTGGTCTCCCCTGAAAATTCAACTTCAAATTCAACTTCCCAGGCATTTACCAGCCATCTGAAACCCTCAAGATGCTAGTTCAGACTCTGCAGAGAAATAAAGAGGGAAGATGTAGCCTCAGCCTTAAGGAGGTCACAGATTCCCCAGAAGTAATAATATTAAGGATGATATGAGAGACCAGTAACACACACTATATCAGAGGCACTGCATGCTAACAAGGGAAGGATACATGTTTCTCATTCTAAAGGGAGGTACCAGAGCATTTATGTTAAACCGATGTTTACAGCAGCTCACTTCATATTACAGTAGCTCAATCTTGGAAGAGGAATATAAGTCCATCAACAGATGAATGGGATAAATGTGTTATTTACTCAGTGTGGTATGACTACTGGGTTATTTATAGGAAAATGGCTGCACCTTGAGATCATAATGTAAGGTGAAATAAAGCAGACACATAACCTTAAAAATCACATGGTTTCTCTTACATGAGAAAACAAAAGTACAAAGACCAAAGTAAATGATAGCTAATGGGAAAAAGGAAGATAAGCCTTTTGCAAAAGGGAAGGGGACCAAGGAGATGGAGGAAGGTTGGTGGGGGGGAGGAGAAGGAGATGAAGAAAGAATTAAGACGTGCTGTGTTCCTGGAGCAACTCCCTACAAGGAGTGTAATCATTATATACTGCAAACATGCTCTAAAAAGTGAACCTAGAAACGTTACGGTCTTACACTAGTTCTGCCAGTTGTAGCAGTTCATCTATTCTTAGCCTGTATTAAAAAGTTAGGTTGAAGAAAAAAAAAGATTCCTTTAGTGAAGAGTTGACAGAAGGCTTTGCATTTCACTCTTTTTACTACCTATTCCAACAGAGGATGTTTTCCCTGATGGTAGAAATTCTCAGAGACAAATGGAAACTGCAGGGCATGCTTACAGGAGATGGCCCAGTGCTGGCATGGCAATAATTCAAGCCCTGGGCTTGAATGCAAATCAGAGCCTGGCTGCCTGGGCGCAGCCTTGGCTGGAGGATCTGCACCATATTTTTTCTATACCAAATTCTACCCATCACTTGGGATTTATCTTCATCACGCTGAGAAACACTGCTGACTCCCTGCCTTCTCTTGGTGTCCTAAGTTGTTTCTGGGGGTCAGTCTTGCCCAGGATATGAAAGACAGAGCGTCTACATCCCTTTTCTGTTCTGGAGAATCGGAAGACTGTTGATTCCACTGAACGTTAGATGAACTTCTATGGAGTAGGTGTAACTAGGGTGGGGAGGAGAGGGAGGAGATCCACTGACGTCTTCTTACTTTTTTCAGTGAAAGTTCACTGCTTTGGGAGTAAATAAAAGTAAAAGCAACTTTGTACAGAAGCCAAGTTATGATTTCATTGGTCCTTGAACTTGGATCAAATAGACAGTGTGATAATACTGATTTTAAAGGGCAGAATATGGTAGATGTCCAGCCTGCTCGCCTCAAGTCCTTTGCTAGGGGAACACTTGGAGAGCTTTGTGCTTGACAGTAGGAGCTGGAGCATGCGCCCGATGAATATTCTTTAGAAGTACTATCTTGTGGCTACAGCTGTCCCCAAGTGGGGCAGGGGAATATACAGGTGGCTGCTTTAAATTTACCTGGACTTCGTGCCCCAGAAGATGCATGTTTTTGAGGTTAGGTAAGACCCTGTGAAAACAATCCTAACCAAGTACACTGCCTAAAGGCCACAAATAGAGAGGAGGGGCCTAGAAATTCAGTAGCCAGAGATAAAAGAGACAGACAAGGCAGGGAAACCCACCAAGCTAGGCTGTAGCCTGCAATTGTACTGCTGCCACCTAGAGGACATTCCTGTGAACTACAACCATGCCTGCGGAAATTGAGTCCCAATTCCTCCAACATTTGCCCTCCCATTCTCCAGATGTTAGAAAAAAGGGCTAGAAAATTTGGGGCAAATTATTTTAAATTTTCGGTGTCAAATTCTGTCTATTTGGACTTATCTCCATCACACGGGGAAATATGGTTGAACTGTAGATTATTGTAATCATCCTGAACCCTGAGTTCCTTGTTTTCTTTAGATGAAATTTTCTTGAATTTGTTTTCTTTTGTTTGCTGGACTCTGTACTTCATTTTCACCGGTTTTGAAATGTTTCTTTCCAGGTTCACCCATTTCTCCCTAACAGGAGGCATAAACAGCTGATTTAACCTCCTGCACTAGTTGGGATAGGAGAATAGAAGAAATTTAGGTTTGAATGTGTTTGGGGTTTGAGATTCTACTCAATAAAGCTTTTCTTCCATCATTTAAATTTGTTTTTCGTTCTATAATGCTGTTTTACAGTTCTTGGTTTGTTCTCCTAGTTTTGCATTTCCCTTTTCATTTTAAATATTGCTGTAAACCTTATTTTTAATTGACCTTGTGTTTCATTAACTTCTCTATCAAGAAACACAGGAAAAAAACGTTTTCTTTGTGGCATTCTGCTTGCTTCCAGAATGGTGTCTTCTTTGGTGTTCTCCCTTCTTGAATTTGTTTATTTATGCTGATCGTTTGTTTGCAATGCTGCTGTGTCTTTTCTCTCCATCTCTTCTAGACAACAGCTTTTTCAAGCTCTCCTGTTTGCTCTGCCACAGTGTTGGTGACTACATTTGCTTTTCTGTTCCCTGAAGTTCAAGGAGGCAGGCAGAGCTCAGCGTTGCCCCAGCACAGCATTGGTTAGAGTTACTACTTGTTTTCTGTGTCAAACTCTGCCCATCTATTGGGATCTATCTTTATCGCGCTGAGAAATACTATGGAATTTTGGGTTATTCTAATTATACTGAAGTCTGGATTTCTTGTTTTCTTTAGATGAAGTTAGGTAGAAATTTGTTTTCTTTTTGTTTATTGGGTTTTCTATTTCACTGTTGCCAGTGAAACATTTTTAAATGTTTCTCTTTCCACGTTCACCTGTTTCTCCCTAACAGCAGTTTCTCTCCCTCCTACACTTATCTCCCTCCTCCACTGAGGAAAAGATAAATAACCTATGGAGAGTTTTGCTCTTAAATCAATAACATAAGTGTGGGTTACTTCCCTCAGGCACTAAGAAAGCTTCTTTCCCACTTTCCTTTCCTCAGAGACTCTTGTCCTAATTATTTTATCTTTTCTTCTTCCTTTTTGCTAAATCACTATTTACTGTTGGAAATAATTAACCCTGGATGTTTGTGATTGTTCTGCCATCCTTTCCATTTTCTCCCAGCTGGAATACACCAAAATGAGGGTCCCAGTTGTTCCCTTCCCTGATAGGACATGGAAGTCGTTGTGATGAGGACTATTCCTCTTGCAAAATTAGTCTCTTCTAGGGACCATCCATACCTCACCTGAATCTATCTTTCCTGTGATATGGGGCAAAGGTTAAGTTTTTTTAGGATTTTGTTTCCTCACATTTTCTTCATAGTGCAAGTTTAAAGGATAATATTTAGGGTTTTTTTTTTTTATACCAACTAGAGCTCTGTTCTCCAAATTTTTGGAAACTTCTATGTCTTTTATGAGCAACTGTTTTTAAAGGTTATGATATATCCCTCTCCCTTTTTTGAATGCTATTGATATGTTTTAGCAGGTTTAAACCTCCCCCATCTTCTTTTCACATAGTTAAATTATGTGGGAAGAGCCTGGTGGCACACACTTGTAATTCCAGCACCCTGGGAGGCTGAGGCAGAAAGACGGCAAGTTCAAGCCCACCTTGAGTCACTTAATGACTTAGTAAGACCCTAACTCAAAATGAAAAGAACTGGGGATGTAGCTCTGTGCGAAGGCCCTGGTTTCCATCCCTGATACCACAAAAATGTTATATGTGTTGAAGATTTATTTTTAAGCCTAGTTGAACTTCAGTTTATTCCATGAACTCTCTTATTCCCACTTGTCAGCTATAGAAGTTAAGGACATAATATTTCAGAGATTCACTTGAAGAAAGTAGCAAAACAGAGGCATTATTTGAATCTAGATCTGTCTTTCATCCTGTAATCAATATCCTATTCTTAATCAATGGGAAGTAGGCAGGCCTTTTAAATAGGTGACTGATGAAACATTCATTTTAGGTTTGGAAGCTGGAATGTGGTTTGATAGAGTGTGTGAAATGAATTTGCAGAATGATGAAAGCAATGAATCCAGCTAGGAAGCTTTTATAAAATCAGATCTAAAGCAGCAAGGGCTTGAGGTAAAATATAACTTCTTTCATTTCTAAGTTTTGAATTTTGTAATCATAGTCTCCCTCTGCCAAGGGCTTCTAGGGTGTTATCATTTTTTTCTACCAAGTGTTCAAATTTATAAGAATTTTGATTAGAATTGGGAAGCTTTGGGTTAGGATACAATATAATGACTCGTTTGCAATTATTTCTTCTGGATGCAGAAGTGTGAAGTCCACAATAGATCACTTCAACTTGCTAGGCCTCTTTTTTTGTGTTTAAACTGAAAAGTTGAATTAGTCTTTAAGTTCTCTTCCAGGTCATAGTTGATAAAAGCTGAATGAGGGAATGATACTCAAAGAATAAAAGAAGGGTTTCCTTCTCTATGTAAAATGTGTTAGGACCTATTAAATGAAAAAAAAAAACTTATGCTATTCACAGATCTTCAATGAAAATGCTGGTTAAATATCTATTATATAGTGATTTCTACTCTTTAACATCCTGGGGCTTCCTTACCTGATTGCAAAATACCTTTTTGATCCTATCTCATACTACTCCAATCAATGAGCTACTCCCCACTCAGCTAGGAGCTCAGCTGTTATTATAATGATCAATGAAAATCTCACCCTAAGTGGACCTTCTAGTTTAATGGAAAGACAGACATCAACACAGTTTACCAAGACATAATGTGAATAAAATAAATCTTAATGATAAAATTATAAGCAATATGCTGTGGTAATATGCAAAAGGAGCCATTTCCTCTCACAGAAGGGTGAGGAGCATACAATTTGTGACTGGAGAGATGACTGTCACTCTGAAGGTGAAGAAACAATGTGAAGAAAAGCAAAATCATGTAAACACAAAATCATGTAATATATTGGAGGAATTGTGAAAAGTCTAGTGTGGCTGGAACATACCGTATAGAGAGTAGAGTAGAAGAGATGAGTTTAGAAAGGGAAGCTGATGCCAGAGCTTTGTAGGACACTGGAGGCTTGTGCTTTAAACTTTCAGAGGACAGTGCTTTGCTCTGTACAATAGGAATATAAGTAAGGCATCAACGTGAAGATGTATCAGAGACGTGAGAGAATGGAGGCAGGACGACCAATTGGGCTTCAAGGAGATGAAAATTCGTGATGGGATTAACAGAGAAAAGGGGACAGCTGGTGAAAAATCACTGCATGGAATCAAAAACTGATTCAGCTGAAGGATCCTGGCCAAAGGAGTGTACAAGGAAAAGAAAGCATGTAGAATTCATCCCAGAGTACGTATTTGGTTTACCTTCTTCTGGTGCCCCCTGTGCCTGGTTTGAGTGTGGAGAACAAGGCAGAGTGAGACAGAGGAGACCATTTCAGTGTAAACGTGCTAAGGATTCAGATCATTTTTCTATGAGCAATGGCACCACATTGCAGGGATATTAACTAAAGAATGAGATGGCCAGCCTCCTCCCTACCGCACATCCTTCCTATTTCTGGCAGTTTTCATACTGCACTTCTGTTTCTTGTCAGTCTCTTCTGTGTCTTACCAACCTCTCAAATGCTTCATGCAAAACACAGGTTAACAAACCTAAATCAACCCAATCACCAACCTGAATGAACCACAATGCAGACGGCATGAAGGATATGTCCCTAAGGAAGCCCCTACATGTCAACATGCTTGGAGAGGAGTTGGACTATATGTGGAAAGTGATTTACAGCTTAAAGTGCTCTTTATTCACAGTGTAACACAGTGGATTCATAGTTTTCAGGGAAGTCTGGGGCTATCAGCATCTGGGAGGTTGGAAGTCTTTGAGAAAAGCTCTTCCCCATCATGAGTGGCAATGGTAGCATACAAATAGTGGCATGCCATGTATGTAGAACAGTAGCTAGTGCATGTTGTGACAAAGATCCAGAGATTCTTGAATCATGCTGAAGAGATATAAAGGATAATTTATAAATAAGCATTAATATATTTACCAGAAGTCACAGTGGAAGAGTTCTAAGTAGAGATGTCTATTCAAAAGGACATCATCATAGAGATTCTGAGCTTGCAACTAAAGATGTGGTCCAGATGGAAGGTGTTGCTAAGTCTCAGAAGATCCTCAGTGTCAGTGAGAACCAGCATAGGCAGCTTGGTCAGCAGGAGGAGACGGCTGAGCTTGAGAGCAGTCACCATGCATGAGAGAGAACAAACCTGAGAGACAGAGCAGTAAGCTCCTATGAGACTGAGTTTTCCTAAGTAAACTGTTTTACCTTTTATGGAAAATTAAATTAGCAAGTTTTTCACCTTTTCTCTGGCATTTCTTCAACTTTGTGTTTCCAGAACTTTTAAACCAACAGAAGGAATTTCACAGGAACCTCTTCTGGCCTCCTAGCAAATGCATTGGCTTTAAACATTCTGCCTTACGCGATCTGTGTGTCTTCCTCCCTCCTATGTACGACAAATCTGCCAACATTTTGCTTAACCATGTGAAAATACATTGCAAATAACATGGCATTCAGCTCTAAATATGGGCAGAACCATGTGCAATTGCAGATTTGTAGCCATTTTGTATGTTTAACATAATACGTTAGCGTGTTCATCTTAAAAATAAGGGGGGCCGGGGATTTAGCTCAGTGGCATAAGCAACTGCCTGACAAGTGCCAGGTCGTGAGTTCAGTCTCCGGTACCAGAAGAAAAAAAAAAGGGGGGCATCCTCCTAAAAACTACAATGCTACCAACTTTGCTAGAAACATTCACATTAATTCAATAATATCTGGTACACACAGTCATGTCTGACTTTAGCTGTGGAAAATGTCTTTTTTTTATTTAAAGAGTAAAAACAGAAAAAAGGATAGAAATATTACAGAATTTCAAAAAAAAAAGATAAACAGTAAGAAATCACTAGTTGATAAATTACATACTGTTCTTTTAGAAATAGTTGTTCAAGTTACAAAATTAAAGCACACAAAGTGGACACTCAAGCAGTGAGAGTGCAAACAGTTCCAATAAGAACTTAGAAATATGGTTATCAATTCTACAGACTTAAATATACATGCAGTTATATCTTTTATAGCGCTTCCTATTTCCTCTTTTTTACAATAGCAATTATACATTTTTAAAATTTTATTTAAAGAGAAAAAAAGCAAAACAGAAAAAGGGGTAGCAACAATACAGAATTCTAAAAGAAAGAAAGAAAAAGAAAGAAAAAAAAGTAAAAAGAGAAAAAAAACCCACTAAGAAATCACTAGTTTATAAATTACATATTTTCATCTTGGATGTAGTTGTTCAAGTTACAAAGTTGAAGGATACATAGTAGACATTCAAACAGTGAGACTGCAAACAGTTCTCAAAGATCCAACAAAGATTCAACAATATGGTCATCTATTTTATACACTCAAGCATACATGCAGTTATATCCCTCAGAGCACTTTCTTTTCCTTTCTTTTTTACAATAGCAATTACACATTTTGGTTTCATTACACTTATAGTTCTTATTAACTTTTTACACTACAGACACAATATGACATTTATAAATATGATTCTTATTTATTTCATTAATGAGGGTAGTCTCAGGTTGTCTCCATTTACCTATGAAGGCCTCAAGATTATCCTTTTTATAGCTGAGTAATATTCCATTGTATAAAAATACCACATCTTTTTCATCCACTCTGCATTAGATGGGCATCTATGTTGTTTTCAAGATTTAGCTATCACAAATTGTGCCGCTATGAACATGGGTGCACATATATCACTGTGATATGAACTTTTCAGTTCTGGGAAAATGCCCAGGAGAGGGATAGCTGGATTGAATGGGGTTTCCAATCCTAGGCTTCTGAGAATTCTCCATATAGATTTCCATAATGGTTGTACTAGTCTATGTTCCAACCAACAGTGGAGCAGTGTTCCTTTTTCCCCTGCAGCCTCGCCAACATTTGTTATCAGTTGATTTCTTGATGGCTGCTATTCTTTCCAGAGTAAGGTGAAATCTCAATGTTGTTTTAATTTGCAATTCTCGAATGACCAGTGATGGTAAACATTTCTTCGTGTATTTATTTGCCATTTGTATATCTTTCTCTGAGAACTGTGTGTTCATCTCAGATGCCCATTTTTGGAGAGGATCTTTGAATTTGGAGGAATTGATGTTTTCCAATTCTTTATATGTTCTGGATATAAGTCCTTTGTCTTAGGGGTTGCTGGCTAAAATGCTTTCCCACTCGGTGGGTTTTCTTTTCACTCTGTTAGTGATTTCTTTTGAAGTGCAGAAACTTTTCAATAATATGAGATCCCAGTCATTGATTCTTTGAAGTGTTTCCCATGCAGTTTGCGTTTTGTTCATGAATTCTCTGCCTACCCCTATGTCTCCAAGACTTCTACCTACCTTGTCTTTCCAGTAGATTTAGTGTTTCTGTTTTAATGTTTAGGTCTTTGATCCATTTAGACTTTAGTTTTGTGCATGGTGATAGGCTTGGATTTAGTTTCAGTCTTTGGCATGTGGAGAGCCAATTTTTCCAACACCATTTATTAAAGAGACTATCCTTCTAGTGGACATATTTCACCCCTTTGTCAAATATCAGGTGGCTGAGTGTCTTTGTAGTTGTGCTTGCAACTTCTAATCTGTTCCATTGATCCTCAGGTCTATTTCTTTGCCAGTACCATGCTGATTTTATCACTGTGGCTTTCTAGTACTGTTTCAAGTCAGGAATTGAGATGCCTCCTGCTTTGCTTTTGTTGCCCAGAATTGCCTTTGCTATTCTAGGTTTCTTCTGTTTCCAAATGAATTTTAGGAGTGTTTTATCTAGATCTGTGAGGTATGTCAATGGTATTTTGATCAGGATTGTGTTACATCTGTATAACAGTTTTGGGAGTATGGCCATTTTCACAATGTTGGTTCTTCCTAACCAAGAGCAAGGAATATCCTTCCATTTTCTAATATCCTCTTCAATCTCCTTTTTAGCATTGCATAATTTTCAGCATATAGGTCTTTTACATTTTTAGTTAGGTTGATTCCTAAGTATTTCATTTTTTTAGATGTTATTTTAAAGGGTGATATTACCATAATTTCTCTCTTGGTGAGTTTTGTGTTTGTGTACAGGAATGCTATTGATTTTTGAGCATTGACTTTGAATTGAGCTATACTGCTGAACTTGTTTATTACCTCTAGTAGTCTTTTAATGGAGTTTTTTTTGGTCTTCTATATAGAATATCATGTCATCTGCAAACAGTGATAATTTAACTTCTTTCTTTCCTATCTTTATTCCTTTTATTTCTCTCTCTTGTCTGATTGCCCTGGCTAGTATTTCCAGAATTATATTGAAAAGGAGTTGTGATAGTGGACATCCTTGTCTTGTTGCTGATTTTAAAGTGAAAGCTTTCAGTTTTTGTCCATTTAGTATAATGTTGGCTGTTGGTTTGTCATAGATGGCCTTTAAAATGTTGAGGTAGACACCGTGTATTCCGATTTTGTGAAGGGTTTTTAACATGAACATGTGTTGGACTTTGTCGAAAGCTTTTTCTGCATCTATTGAGATGACCATGTGGTTTTTGTTTTTGGCTCTGTTGATGTGGTGTATTACATTTATTGGTTTGTGTATGTTAAACCATCCCTGCATTCCTGGAATGAACCCCACTTGGTCATGATGTATAGTCTTCTTGATGATTTGCTGCGTTCTATTTGCCAGTATTTTATTGAGAATCTTTGCATCAATGTTCATTAGTGAGATTGGCCTATAATTCTCTTTTTTGTTTGGATCTTTCTCTGGTTTTGGTATCAGAGTAATACTTGCCTCCAGGAATGATTTAGGGAGAATTGCTTTTTTCTCAATTTCATTGAGGAGTTTAAAGAGTATTGGCATCAAATCTTCTCTAAATTTCTTGTAGATTTCAGCTGTGAATCCATCAGGACCTGGGCTTTTCTTTATTGATAAGTTTTTAATTACATATTCAATTTCAGTAGCTGATATTGGGTCATTCAAAATTGCTATATCTTCTTGGTTGAGCTTTGGTAGTTCATATGTTTCTAGAAATCTGTCCATTTCCTCTGTGTTTTCCACTCTATGTGAGTAGAGATTTTCAAAATAGGTATTCATGATCTTTTAAATTTCCATGGGATCTGTAGTAATTTCTCCTTTTTCAGTTCTTATTGCATGAATTTGGGTTTTTTTTCTTTCTTTCTCTTGATAAGGTTAGCTAGGGGTTTGTCAATTTTGTTTATTCTCTCAAAAAACTAGCTTTTTGATTCATTAATTCTTTGTATTATTTTTTTTAGTTTCAATTGCATTGATTTCTGCTCTAATCTTTACAATTTCCTCTCTTCTATGAGCTTTGGGTTTAGCTTGCTCTTCTTTTTCTAAAAGCTTGACATAGAGCATTAGGCTGTTTATTTGTGCTCATTCTGTTTTCTTGATATGACAATTTATTGTTATATATTTCCCTCTTAAGACCGCTTTCATTATGCAGATTTTGCAATTTCTTTTGCCATTAATTTCCAATTTCAGTGTGCTATGGTCAGATATTATGCATGGTATGATTTTGATACCTTTACATTTACTTAAGAATGTTTTATGGGATAATATATGGTCTATCTTGGAGAATGTCCCATGTGCAGCTGAGAAGAATGTGTATTCTGTTGTGGTTGGGTGGAATGCTCTGTAAACATCTACTAAGTCCAATTGCTCACAGGTATGATTCAGTTCTGTTATTTCTTTGCTGACTTTTGTCTAGTTGATCTATCTCTTTGTGACAATAGGCTGTTAAGATCTCCTGTTATAATTGTGTTCTTGCATATTTGGTTTTTCATGTCCATTAGTATGTGTCTTATATAGTTGGGTGCTCCTGTATTTGGTGCATATATATTTATAATTGTTAGTTCTTCCTCTTGAATTTTTCCACTAACGAGTATGTAGTGACCTTCTCTATCTCTTTTAATCATTTTAGGTTTGAAGTTCATATTGTCTGCAAATAGAATAATTAGTATTCTGTTTTTATGCTGTATGCCTGAGATCTTAATTATTATGTGTCTGGGTATGGATTTATGTTGATTGTGACTGTTTGGTGTTCTATATGCCTCACTTAGCTGCATATCAGATTCTTTCCCTATGTTTGGGAAATTTTCTGCTATTATTTCTGTAAATACTTTATGTATATCATTTGCCTGGACTCCTGTATCTTCACTAATACCCATTATTCTTATATTGTTGCTTTTGGCATCATCATGAAGCTTCTGGATTGTCATTTCATGCTGCTTTGTTATATTGAAAGGTTTTATTCTTTTCTCATCAATAATTGCGATCCTGTCCTCAAGGTCCGAAATCCTATCCTCAGCTTCCTTTAGGCAGTTTTGCATGCTTTCAGTAGAATTTTTTGTTTCTTGGATGTCTCTTTGAGTTTGTTTCATGAATTCTGCTTGTTTTCTATATTGTTCATTCAAGGTTTCAATCAGCTTCCCATGCTCATGTGCTTTTTTCTCTAGTTCTTCTTTAGCTGCATTCAACAACTCCTTTACTAAGTTTGTTATTTCTATCTTTACATGGGAGAGTACTAATTTGTTTTCCTCTATAGCCTGATGGAGTTTTTTTTTTTTATTTCACTCGCTATCTTTTCAAAGATTCTCAGTGTGTTACTTTTGGGGTCCTCTATTTCAATGTCTCCTGTACTTGCTTCTGGTGAACTATATGTTTGAGACTGCATTTCGCTTTTTTGTTTTGTCATTTTCATTCTGCCTGATGTTTTCTATGTGTAGAAGGGGATCACACACACTCTTTTCAGACTCACCAAGGTCTTATAGTTAGTTGGAGGGGGCTTTATTACTGGCCCTATTTACCCACTCTCCACCTCTATTTTAGGGATATACTCACCACACTGACACAGTTAATCCATTGCAGTCCAAGGTTCACCGCCTGGGAGCGAAGTTCCAAGTTTTTTCACACTGACTGGAGCATGCTGAGGTCTTCTGATGTTCCAGGTGGGAGGGTGGGTCCAGCAGAAGCAGTCTAGGGCAGTTTTTATCCTACGGCGGGCTTCCGTGATATTCCCGATGGCAAGGCGGGCCCACAAGAAGTCCCAGGCAGCTTAAGCTTGAGGTGGGCTTCCACAGTGTTCCCAGTGGTGGAGGGGCCCACAGGGGAGGTTCCAGGCCTGAAAACATCTTTTATAGATGGTTCTCCTTCCCCATTTTGATCCAGGATCCCATTGAGGTTCATCTATTATATTTGGAGTTTATACCTATTTATCTTCTAGAATAGTTCTCTTGTTTGTTTTCATGACATCAACTCTGTTTATTGGTTGGTTTTAGAAAAGTCTACATCAGTTGTATTATAGAATTTTACATTTTAGATTTCTCTGTTTCTTGGTGATGAGATTTAGGCTAAATGTTTGGTAATTTTACTCCACAGGTGATATGTGTACTTAAAAAGTCACATCAGGAAGCACATGAAACATTGGTCAATTATTAGTGACACTGTTTGATCTTTTCATTGATTAAGGTAGTAACTATCCAAATTATCCATTATAAAAGTGCACTTTTTCAATTGTGTGTGTGTGTGTGTGTGTGTGTGTGTATCACAGTAATGGGGGATGGAACCTAGGGCTTTTGCCCTGAGCCACATCCCCAGCCTTTTTAAATTTTTTTATTTTGGGACAGGTTCTTGCTAAGTTGCCAGGTTGCCCAGACTGGGCTTGAAATTGCAATCCTCTTGCCTTAACCTCTCAGAGTGCTGGGAATGCAAGTGTGTGCCACCACACCCAGCTGCATGTTTCTTGTATAAACTGGTAACTAATATGTGGGGTAATATTTTGAGACTGTATAAACACAATATTCCCAATAACCTTTGTTCCTATGGTTTTAGCATCCACTGGCAAGCTTTAGTTATTGCATCAGACATTTCAAAATGATTTTCTAATTCAATTATTTCTTCTACACTTACTATATTGCATTATTCTGAAAAAAATAGTGTATATTTTTGAATATATTGAAGACTATAATGTTTCATTTTATTCAATGTATTTTCATTGATTATTGTAATTATTCTTTTTGAGACTCAAATTTCTGTATATTTGATCTGGACAATCGCATCAAGCTGGTTCCTTTGTCCTTTTAACATGACCTTGTTAGACTTCAAACTGTTCCTTATTTTTTGGCACATCAAGACACTCCCGTCTCACCTTCTGGTTTCCCTGCAGACCCAGGGTCATTTCTCAAAGGTTTTTGCTTCTTTTTATTGGACAACAGGATTTAGAAACCATTACTGGGAACCAGCTGGGTCCATTGCTAAGAAGTCCATTGCTTCTGAGCCCTTTACTTACTTTCATTGGAAAGTTTCAGTCTCTGAGTTCATGCCTTTCTCCACAACTCAAAAATACACAAAATAAATTACATGCTTCCTGAGATAAGGGTCAACAATGGGGTAATAATAGTGGGATAAAGAGACACAAATTCTCCAGGGTCTCATTCTAGGACCCTACATTAATTCAGGTGGAATTTTATTAAATTGATGTCCATGTCAGTTTGATCATCAGCAAGAAAGTGAATAAATATGAAGTCTCTGTGTCCATAGCAGTGTGTGCAGACAGATAGTATGCCAATTGTAGTTTCTCTGCACTCTACACTTGCTGGCTTTGAGTGTGTAAGTGCCATGGAGCTTATTTATTTATTTATGCACCAGTTGTCTAATTTTGGTCTGTTCCCACCATTGTTTTCTGTTCCCACTTTTGTTTTCTATTTTTACCTTTATTTAGGTCTAGTCACAGAGTTGTAGAGTACCTTAAAACCTCAGCTGAGGTATGGGTTTTTGTATGTCAATTTAAAAAATAATAGATGTCTTTCTAACAATGGGTCAAGTTTGGATTCTTTTAGCATCTTTTGCTATTATGATATGATTAAAATTAGTGAGCTGCTTTTTTTCCTTTCCTTTTTTTCTCTAAACTTCAGTATTTAATTTATGAATTGGCATTGAATATAAAATATTTCAGCCAAAAGACTCTTGTGAGGGTTGTATTTTTCAACTGGTTTATTGCAATTGTTCTAACATACAATTAATGACAATCATGCCCTGTGTAGTATGAATTATATTTTCATTCTTGACTTTAGTGTAATTTGTACAAGAAGTTCAGTTTCCCTGTTGGGCTCATTTAATAATTTTTCTTGAGGAACATCTATTATTTTCTCTATTTTGCCTCTAGCTCTATAGATAGACTAATCTTAGAATGATTACACACATATAACTGAAGTTACCAGTTTAGCCTGTGGCTACTTTTGAAAGGCCTCATTCATGATCGTCATAAAAGGAAACAGAATTAGGTCAATTTCTGTTTGTCCTTTTTGTCATCATCATTGTTGTCACTGTGTCATCAATATTTTGTCATAACCATCAAACAAAATGTGTGTGTCTTTATGACTTAAAAATTATTTGACTTACTGTGACCATTCTTATTGATGGCTTTAAGAATAGCCAGACATTTAGAAACACCACTGCCCACAAACCTATCTTAGTAAATCATGATTATGTAGACCCCAAAGCTTGGTAGTCTCTAATTCCACAGGCACCCAGATGCCATCAGGACCAGGTCCATTGACAAAGATTCAGTTCAGTCTCTGTCTTCTGGGATAAAATTAAATGATGTATATGTAGAAATAGATACATAGACACACAGCATATAGGCACATATTATTGACAGATGAGTTCTATTAGGCTTGCCTTGGTTTTGTTTTTGTTTACATGTTAATCAACATTACAAAAGATATTTCATCAGAAAATCTGGATTCTTGAATCCTCTTGAAACATCAGAATGCTTGTATTTTTGTATCCCACAAAGCCACTTGCAACTGAGTGGTGATATTTACACTCTCAGTTCCCTGCAGTTTTCATCCTTCACTCAAGTACAACATATATATTGATATTGTTGATGTCATTAATTTTGCCTTACTGATCCCTACAGGCATTCTATTTGCAGCCCATAAACAAAAAGATACAATGCAGTTCATGTGGGAAGCACCTGGGTGGGAACTCAGGGCCTGGGTAGTTGTGATCTGTCTTGGTTGCTTTTCTCTTCTTGCTGAGATAAAATACCCAGTGCCCCAAATTAAGGAAGGAAACATTTATTGAGCTCATTGTGGAGGTTTCACTCCATAATCTGCTGGCTCCAAGGCAGGGTGGCTCATGGTAGAAGGCAACAGCTTATGGTGGCAGAAAACAACAAAAGCAAAAAGAGCTAAAAGGGAGGAGTGTGGAGAGAAGATTCCTTCTGTCCCTTATATTGTATGTTGGTCACCCACCCTAGGGTGTGTGTAGTACTCATGCCCATTATCTCAGTATTGGGCCATGAATCAGTCACAAATGCTAGAAACCTGGCCCCATGACTGCATGAGGCTTTGGTGGAACATTCAGACATTCTTCCTTAAAGTTTTCCCCCTGGCTTCCCAAAGACTCATGCGCATCCTTTATACAAAAGACATTTAGTCTATCTCCAAGAGTTACCAAGATCCTAGCAGTATCATCACTGCTGAAAAGTCCAAGGCCCAAGACTCCTCTGAGATGTAAGGCAAACTCTTAGCTGCAAGCCCCTGTACAATGAAAAGAAAGTTAAACACTTCCAACATACAATGGCACACAATAAATACTACAATTCCAAAACATACAAATGGGGATGCAAAGAATTGAGACCAAAGCAAGTCCAAAATTCAGCAGGGCGAACATTAAGTTCTGTAGTTCAATGTGGAACATCCAGAGCAATTTGTGCTGGGTTGTGAGCTCCAAAAAACTTGAGTAACTCTGCCCCTGGTGGTTGTAACTCTGCACTTCTGGTAGGTGTAGCCTCCATAGCATCTCTCTTGGGCCTGCTCAATCCTTGCAGCTTTCCTAGACAATTCATGTTCTCCAAACTTTTGGTTTCTCCAAACTTTTGGGGTCTCCATGGCACCTATGACTTCACTCTCACAACTTCAAATACACATTGCTTCCCAGTCCTTCTGAAATCTATATAAAAGCACCTCAGAATGCTTGCATTCTGCATGTACCTAGAGCCAGTGCCACATGGATGATGCCAAGGTCTGCTGCCAGCTGGAGCAGTAGCCAGGTTTTCTTCTCCCTTGGCTATAGGGATCCAGTGCCTGGATTGCTGAGAACTCTGAACCTGATAGTGATAGTGATAGTGAGGAAGAAACTCTCTATGTTGCTGCCATTTTGGAACATGGTGCCCTTCAGCTTTCTTCTCAAAGCAAAGTCTTTCACTTTTGTAGCTTTAAGGCTGCAAAAGGTAAAGACATGCTGTTTCTTGTGATGCCCTCAGGCCATCTTTTCTATTCTCATATTCCTTCTCAGCAATCAAGATCTCTTCTATTCTATCTTTGTAGTCCACAGCTTTACTGGAGCTTCCTTTCTGGCCAAATTCACAACACTTTAAATCATTCTGTTGGCCTCTTTGCTCTTGATTCTCAATATACATCTGGCTAAAAGCCCCCAACAATAGCCATGTCACCACCTTAATATTCAACTGCCTTGAAATTTCTTCTGCCAGATTAATTAGTCCACCACACCTAATCTTAGTCTAGGCAAAATCGCTGGACACTAGAAAAATGCAGACAAACTTTCTGCCAAGCCATAACACAACTCATCTGGACTCCAACAACCAATACCGTCCTTCTCCCCAGCAGAAAATCTCCCTTTACCTTCAGTATTTCTACCAGCCTTCTGGTCTTTTGAGCTCTGACCAGAATCTCCCATACACAACAGCCTAAGGGCATTCCAGCTCTACTCTTTCAGGCAACGGTCTCTGAACCTTTCCAAACTCTTCCCACAAGCCATTCCCAAAGGCTCTTGAACTGCATGATCAGGTACTGTCATAGCAATGACCCCACTTTTCTGGTACCAAATTGTGTCTTGGTTACTTTTCTCTCAATGCTGAGACAAAATGCCCAACACCCATAATGAAAGTTTATTTAGCTCACTGTGGAGATTTCAGTCTATAATTGGCTGGCTCCAAGGCAAGGTGGCAAAGGGCAACAATTCATGGTGTCGGAAGACAAATGCAATAGGATCAAAAGGGATGAATGTCCCTTATATTGTATGTAGGTCACAGCCAACCTAGGATGTGTATAGCACTTACACCCATAATCCCATTATTGGGCCATTGATGAATCAGAAATTCAGGAGTGTATGAGACTTTGTGGGGGCATCCAGACACATCCATAGCATGACTGTGGATCTGTTTCTCATCTGTTCGTTGGGGTCAAATAAATTTCTTTGACAATTCTGTGTGAATGTTGTGACCTTCAATTGGGAGGATGCATGTAAAAATCCTAGGTCCACAAGTGTTATATATACCTAACTCACTAAAATTTTAGTTTCCTTTCTTGAAAATAGTATTAGCACCATGAGAGGAATAAATGCAAAAAAGTGAAAGTATCCCAAAACAGAATAGTATATTTTTGGGTTGTCACGAGAAGAGCTAAGTTGTAACAGTCAGCTCTATGAATCCCTTTTCATCATTTGTGAGTCAGGGAAGAAAGAATGTAACTTCCAACTCACAAATTTATGGTGAGTATCAACGAAAAAAAATGTATGTGTATGGTGATTTTCTCATCTCTGGGACAAAATATCCAATATTCACAACTTAAAGTAACCAGGAAGGAGAGGGGGACACTGGCTAGGGAGAATGTACCTTTCCAGTGACTTGCTTTTTCTGATCAGGCCCTCTTTTGAACACTTGAGATGTTTGAGAAACATTTCAGATCTAACATATAGCATTCTGACCCTAACAACCAAAAAACTCATGTTTGTCCCATTATGCTAAATGTATCTGGTCCATCCTTTTTTTTTTTTTTTTTAAAGACAGAGCCTGGCTTCTATGTAGTTCAGACTGGCCTTAAGTAGGCCAGGCCGGCCTAAAACTCTTGGTGATCCTCCTGCTTTAGCTTCCTGATTGCTTGGTTTGCAGGTATGTGCCACCACACCCAGTCTATTTAGTCTATTTTACCAGTCACCAAAGTCTGAGAAGATTCCTATTTTTGGTTATTCACATAAACTTATATATTGTGGAGGTAGCTCAGTGGTAGAGCCCACTACTTAGCAAGCATGAAGTCTTGAGTTCAGTCTTTAGTAGCACACACACACACACACACACACACACAATAAAGTTGCTATTTGCGCTGTATTTCACAGGCACGCTTTTGCTGAGGAGCGATATTTCACACATTCAGATTATTTACATCGATATATCAATTTAAGTTTAGAAAGGCTGCAAAACTCACTTGTGATGGTTTTCTGACTAAGTACCTGAGAAAATCTTAGAGGTGATATTTCACCGGAAAACAGAAAAGCAGAGGAATTATATGACTTTGTCAGAATTCACAGAGGTCGAGAGGCCGGAACACAGAGTCAGGGTTTTTGACTCTACTGTTCTTTTTGCTGCACTACATTGGTGCTGGGACAAACATCCGCAATAGGTGTTGAATGAAATCATGGGCTATTCAGACAACTAGGCTGGATTGGGAACTGTACTTACCTAAGAGGAAGAAAGAGACAGGTGTTAACAGGGTGACTATGAATTAGCAAGTGCATTATGCTGGAAGCTTCAGTTTCAGCGCAGAAACATAGGTTTCTGCCTCCTCCTCCTGCCTCAGTGGCACACAGTGGTAACCCTGTCACTGTACTTTTAAAGCCCGCTGCTTCTTTTCACTTCTGCCTGCTCCGTCTTGTACCGGCAGGTTGCTGCTTCTCCCTTATCGGCACTGGAGAGGACCCCTCATCCAGGGAGAGGGAAACTTTCCAAAGGCAAAAGACCTAATCAGAGGGAGACCAAGAGGCGGCTGGGACACAGGAAAGAAGGTTTCTCTGAAGGCCAAGGAAGGACTACTCCCGCTTTTAGTACCCAAAGGCATGAACTTTCCTTCTTTGGCTTTTCCTACAGCCCAAGGAAACTACTTGCGCCCTCACTTTAGGGCCAGCTCAAGGTCATCTTTTGCAGCGTCTGGCCGTGGGCTGCCTCTGGAATTTAATTTTTCTTTCCTCTATCAGCCACCAGCATCGTCTCCCCTCTTCCCTTCTCCACTCGAGCGCGCCCCTGGGCGCACTGCGGGCTTGACGCTGGGGCTCGCTGGCGGAGGAGGGCTGCGCAGTGTGGCACAGGGAGGGCGGGGTCCCGGGGTCCCACCCCACTTCGCGGGAGTTCCTGGCCTATGAAGCCGAGAGCCTTTCGCGAACCCCCTGCGTCCCGCCGCCTGCGCGGGGGCTGCGGAGCACGAGGCTGGCAGGCCGAATGCGGGCTCCGGCCAACTCGCGCAGACCCGCCCGCTGCCAGCCGCAGATCCCCACGCTCCCACGCTCGGGGCGGGCGGCCCCGACGGGACAGCGGAGCGCGGAGTGGGGAGGGCGAGGCCGGCGCGCGCGGCGGGCGCTCCGGGGACCCGCGCTGCCCGCTCCAGCCGCGCGGGTGCACGGCGGCGGGCCGCATCCTCGGCCGCGCGATCGGGGGGCTCGCGGGGAGCCGAACGGCGCCGAGGCGCAGCCCCGGACCCCCGGCAGATGCCATCACAGCAACAAAGAGCTCGCTGAGCCCCGCGCGGCGGCGACAGCTCGCCCGGAAGCCGGGGTGCCAGCTCGAGGAGCCGCGCGGCCGCGGGAGGACGCGCGCGGCGGTGTTGGGGAGGCGCGGGGCCGAAGATGGCCAGGAAGAGGAGGCCCCCCAGCGCCCAGGGTGAGTCCCCCGCGCCGAGCCGCGCTGCAGCCCGCGCGCTCCCGGGGACGCGGACGGGGACGGGGCCGGTGGCGGCCGCCGAGCGCGAGGCCGGCGCGGCAGAGTTCGCCGCGGGAGAGGGCGGGGACCTCGGCGCGGCTCAGCTCCCGCCTCCGGGGGCGCGCGGGCCGGGGTTGGTCCCGGTCTGTGACCTGGAGGCTTTCCTCCCCCACCCCTTGCCTGCTCCGCGAGCTCGAGCGTCGATCTGTTGCACCTTGTCCCCTGCAGGCACGGGGAGCGGAGCGACTCTGGGATCCTGGCGCCCTCGCGCTCTCTGCCTCTGTCTGTCTTTCTGCCTCTCTGTGTCTCTGTTTCCTTCTTTCCAGCGTCCCACTCCTTCTGTCCCTCATCCCGAGGGTGACAAGTTCCGCAACCCTTTCTCTAGCTCCCCAGGAGGCTGGCGCCGTTTGTCTTTCCCTCCCCTCGGGGGTCGGGGACTCCGGTTGCCGGCCAGGGGTCCCTGCAGCTCCCCGCAGCCTTCCCGGGCTGCCGTGGCTAGGTGAGCCGGGACTCGGGCTCCGTGGCCACCCTGTTGCTCCTCTGCGTCCAGGGCTTCCGAAGTTGGAAAGTTCTGGGGAGAAAGGGTGGCCACGGGGACCAGGTAGAGCTTGTTGCCGGGGTGACTCGAGGCCACCCCGCACAGTCCGGGGCGGGACTCGGGAGCAGGGCGTCCGCGGGATACGCGGGTAGCGGAGCTGGGTTCTGGCAGGGACGGGGCCGCCCCAGCCAAGGCGACGCTGCCTGCAGCGCGGCGGAGAGGTGTTTGGGCAATGCGCACGGGGAGGGCGTCTGTGCACCCAGGAACCGACCTGGGGCGCCTCCGAAGAGTAAGGTGCGGCCTTTGAAGACGGATCACCCCACGGCCCTGTTGGTCTGGAAGATGGAGACTAGTGACGCCGGCCTTGGGGGTATCAGAACAGGTCCGTGGCTCCGAGCTAGGAGCCGGGGAGGGTATTAGTGAATGTACATCAGGACTGGCTAAGTCTCCCAGCCGCGCGCTTGGCGTGGTTTTTGCTTCTTCCTTCGCAAGGCTTGCTTGTGCGAGCTTAGCTACACTCTAGAGGTCACTATGGGGACACGACTTTTATCTTGTGGCTCCAGCTTGCAGTTTAATTGTTGCAGACGACTCAAAATAATTTACTGGAAAGGGTTAAAAGCTGTGTTTCTTAATTCCTTGCAAAACATTACTACAGGACGCTGGGGGATTTTTTCTTCCTGAAACTACAACCTACATATAATATTTCATTGGAGTGCATTTCCTGAAAATAATGCTTTTGTAAAAGGGCAGTCTTTAAACCTCTGATTCCCCCATTAGTTAGTACATATCTAGAGAGGAAGACGAGTAAAAAATGAGAGAATATAATCATCCTCAAACACTTTCCTCACTATGATATTAAAAAAATGAGCCTAAGACCACATCGATCAGGTGCATTAGATACAGTTTTGGTTCGCTCCTTCTTTATGGAATCATATGGCATAATGGGTGAAACAGAAAGATTGGATTTCAGCAGTGCTGATGTGCCTGACCATTGGTGGGAAGACATTTCATGCCCACCCCAAACCTTGCAGATTGTAAATGGTCCATGACTAGTACAATTTTTTTTTTTTTACAGTTTTACAGTACATGGCAGCTGGAGACAGTCTTACCCTAGAAATTAATGGTCTTAGCAGAATCACAGAAGGACACAAAGGAGACCAAACTGATGAGCTCTGAGTAGATGTACGATATTTGGTGAAAAAAGACACCTCCTTTTCACTCTTGCCTCCCCCTAAGACACCAAGAAGTTTTTGTTTTGTATGTCAAGATGGAATGGTATTTTCTTAAATATATTTAATTTGATAGTGATATATTGGGGGAATATAGCTAATAGAGTTTTGCATCGAAGTGTTAATAACTGAGCTTTCCTAAAACTTTTGGTCTCAAGAAATTTCATTGTAATTCTTTAAACATAAGGGTTTTTTCATGCTACATGTTTTTCTTAAAGAGAAAGTTGTGTTATTTAGCTATTGACTTGTGTTTCTCTCTTCACCTCCTAAAGTTAAACTTTGTAGTTTTTAAAAAAATCAGCTCATTTATTATTATTTTTTAGAACAAAAGATCCTTTAAAAGTCCTTGGAGTTTCACTTAGCAGAATCAATTGTTGATATTTTAAAGTTGATAGAAGCAAAACTAGGAAGCTGCAATTCATTGACTTACTTCAGTTTTGCCTTTTATCAGGGCTGTGGGTGATTTAAGGCCAGGCTCACAGTCCTAGGCAGGACTGGGGGGTAGGATATCCCCGGAATTAGAGGATACCCCATACATTTTGTAGCTGCCCACAATTACTAGGCTTTTTTGGGCGTCAGGCTACTGGGGTGAACTTTGTTTGGTAATAAAGGCTTAGCATTGTTCCATGCTGCACTGATTATCCTTTCATGTGAGCTGCTTCTCAGCCACTGCAGCAGGGACAGACCCATTTGTTGGGTCTTGTGACAGGCCAGTCTCTCATTGGCTTGTAAAGTCCCCCCAGTGAAGGCTACATATCTGTCACTGTTAGGAATTGGCTGAAAGGAAATGCAGTTTCTTAACATGGGCAGGAGAATAAGACCTGTTGGCAGCATTTTTTAAGGGAATACTAGCATTTATTTATAATATCTTATCCAAAGGACAGTTTTTCAAAAAGGCAAATGGAGTCTTAATTCAATATTTTATAATGTTGGAATAAAAATCCCATAGTCCATGACCACTAAGTCTTACAAATATAAGTTACATTGTTATAGTGATATTAATACCAACTCCCTTTCAGACATTAGTAGGAGGGTTTCTTGCTCAGTTACTTAAATTTAAAGATTAAGTTGTGCTTGGGTTCATTCATTCATTCATTCAAGCATATGTATATTGAGCACAGTTTCTGTGCACAACACTCAGAAGGCAGTGATGAATGAGGGGTCCAAAAGAGGGCCTGGAGGAGCCAGGTAAACAAATATATGAGCCAGAATATTTTACATAGTGAATAATACCATGAAGAAATAAAACAGGATGACATCCTAGAAAGCTACTGTGAGATTACTTTGAATTGCCTGGAGAGGTAGTAATTGCACTGAGAAACAAATGATGAAGAGTGATTTCCATGTCAAGAAATGGAACACAGCACTACAAGCCTTCAGGCAGGAAAGAGGTTGCCCCTCAGCAGGGTCCCAGGTAAAGGAAGGCTGACCTGCCTGCAGAGTAGTGTGTACAGTACAGCTAGATAGACAGAGGTGAGATCTTTTTGGCCATAAAAAGTAATGTGGCCTTTTTTTTTTTTTTTGGTTGTACTAAGAATTGAATTTAGTGACTTTGCACTGAGCTACATTTTCTGGGCCCTCCCCCATTTTTTATTTTTGGTTTTTATATTTTTAGGTTTGAGACAGGTTCTCCTTAAATCATAGATTTCCCAGGCTCAACTTGAACTTTGTTCTTTCAACCTCCTGGAGTGCTGAAATGATAGGCATGCGTCTCTATGGCGGGTAGGAAGCAGATTTCAAGTCAAGTGGAAACCCGTGGGATACTTGATGTTTGGGGCTGTGTTTCTATCTTCAAGGCTGATTTCAAGGAAGATAACTTTCCTGCATCAATCTTTAGGCCAAGCAATGTGACTCACTTGTAAATATTCACTTTTATAAACATTCCAGTTATACCTACACATCATCTTTTACTGTTCATCAAAAATATTGCCAATAGTTTAGGATGAGATATTGATAGGTGTTTAGGAATATCAGTTTAAAAAACAATTCTGGAGACAATGAAGACTACTTTAATATTTTAGTAGAGATGATCAGATTTGTCACCTACCTGGCAAGCCACTCAAAGCTAGTAAATCTTAAGAGAAATATATTGGAAGGGTAGAGAGGGGGATTCTACATTGTGTAGTAGGTGGAATGTGGAAGCTAGCATGGGGGGCTCCTTGGTAACGGAGAGAGGTCCATGAAAGGACAGTGATGTTGGGAAAAGAACTCAGGGAAGCTTTTAAGATGGTAGCAGCTAATTCATGATTTTTCTAAGAGAAGAAGCCGGCTGATGTGATCGTGTTCTGAGAGAAACACTCTAATCAAAGTACAAAGAAAGTTCAAATCAAGGTACCTACGCTCTTGGCTGTTCCTTTACTAGTGAAGCAATTGTAACAGTAAAAACGAACAGGATTTCAGAAGATAGCTTTCAGTTTTGCTTTATCATGATTATGTTGTTCTTATGAATTTCAAAAAAAATGACAGTATAATAATACTGACAATAACCATCCTCGGTTGGAAGGAATTAGCAGGAAAATTATGCTCTTGGGTCTCAGATTTTACTGCAACAATGTTGGTAAAGAAGAGATAGGGGTTTGTTGGATGATTCTTTTTACCCTAAACATTTGTGAGTAGAAGATGCCATGATATTTAGGGAAGTATAAATAATGTTTATTTTAAAGCTATGCACTGCCTACTTCCACTTCCAAATGATCTGCTTCTTTGCCAAGGGGTAATAATGAAAGACATACTAAGAATTTCTGTACCTTTAGGGTTTTGCTAACTCCACACCCCCTTTTCTTTGCACTCCAACCAACTCTTTGGGGGCTAGAAAGGCTGGTAGTACCTCAGGGATTCTGTCAGTGGCCCCAGTGATACTGTAACACAATGTGTTTATGACATCAGTTTCTTTTCACAGCAGTAAGTGTCCTAGATGATGAGCGAGAAGACTCAGTATTTATAGTTGCTGACAAAGATACAGTGAGAGGTCAGTGATGCTGCCAAACGTAGTGTATATTTTAAAAAAATGAAGTTTATTATTTGAGAGTATATAGTGTCTATATGAAGTTTAAGATAGAAAGGTAGATTATCCACTTTTTTTCCCCCTACTGATTTGGAATGTGGTATCTTTTCATACTTTCCCCAGAAGTATACAAACTTGTTGTGACCATTAAAATGAGAAACGCATTGTTAACAATAAGTAGTCTAACTGTTCATAGTTGCTGAGGTGAGGTCTTAGAGGTTGAGAGTTCTCTAGAGATGGAGACAAGGTGAACTGATGTTATTACTCCTCAAAATGGTATAAATAGGAAAAGATGTGTCCGAGTCAATGCTGGGATCAGTTGAGATTATTTTCCTGTGCATTCGACCATTGTGGTAGCCAACCTTCCAGATGGCCGCCGGTGTTCCTCACCTACCAGTGCTCGCCTTTCTGTGTACTCACCCTCCAGGGTGGAGCTGGGCTGACTCATGTGACCCACCAAGTACAGAGGAAGGGTAGGGTACAATTTCTGCCTTGCTCTCATGTGCTCTTTGCTCTTGTACATTGCTGTTTTATTGTGAGAACCCTAACTGTCCTTTGAGAGGAACAGAGGCCCCCACATAACAGCCAGGACCAGCTTGCCAGTCATGTGAATGGTCTGCCTTGGAGCCTCCAGCTCAGTGAAGCTTTCAGGTATTTGAATCATCTGACTGAATTTCATGATTAAGACTGATCCAGGGCTGTCCAACCACACAGGGTTCCTGAATCACAGAACCTGTGAGAAATACTACATTCTAACTGTTGTCTTCAAGTCACTTAAATTGGAGGCAATTTGTTATATAATATAGATAATGAATATATCTCTGGTTCATTATTTTTGTACTTCTAAATTGGGAATTAAGGATCCCCTCGTGGGCGTATAACAGTTGGGGGAGGGGTGTGTGTGTGTGTAAGAATATTAATAAAACCTCTGCACTATCATGATGTTAATTTACTTGTTTATGCAGTGGTTCTAGGATTTTTCTCTGGACCTCATGTACTGCTTTCAGGTCCTGGGGGAAAAAGAAAGAGCACATTAATTCA
This sequence comes from Hydrochoerus hydrochaeris, assembly GCA_004027455.1. Lineage (NCBI taxonomy): Eukaryota > Metazoa > Chordata > Mammalia > Rodentia > Hydrochaeridae > Hydrochoerus > Hydrochoerus hydrochaeris. Next base: position 265,317 of record PVLA01001248.1, read on the forward strand.
CAGTCTTCATTACTAGATTCAGCATTGGCCTTGAATGTTTGCCCTCTTTTCTAATTAGTGAAATGGGATTAAAACCTGAAATTCCCTTTTCCTAATTCCCTTGAGATCCTTTGAGCAGCTTGTTTTCTTCTCTTCCTTTTCTGGGTACTCACACCTGGTTCCTTCGCTACACTTAGGTTAGAAATTAACTCCCAAATACAAGCACCACAGAACTAAACATCAGAGTGATAAAATATACAAGACCCCCAAATCCTTAAATACTAACAGGTGTCACAGCCCCCTAAACCAAAAACCCAGAAAGTCCCTTGACACCCAAAATCTTCCATTCTCCCTACAGAAAAAGAGTATGCGAAATAAGGACTAGGTTCATAATTTGATTTAGCAACTCTGTAAATTGCTTGTACACCATACATATGTGCATTAAAAAATAAATAGAAAATAAAAGCTTAAAATCTGTCCATAAGAATATCTTCAACTCTTTTTACCCTCTTCTCCTTACCAAAGAATCTTTCCTCTCTCTCATCCCAGCTTGTCCTTTGGTGGATAATCAGGAGAGTGAGAAAGAGTTTAAAGAAAAAAAAGAGGGCTGCCACCTTTTCTGCTTCAGGGTGGGATATCAGTCTATTTTAATCACTTATCGGTTTGTTTATTCTGAAAATAATATTGGATTACTCTGTGCTAGACACTATACTGTGTTTGGGATGCATCAGAGAATAAGATGGAGCCTTCATAAAGTTTATACTCTAGGAAGGTCCACAGTTCTGGGTCTGAACATCTAAAAGGGTGGAGTTGCTATTGACTGATTTTGAAAGATTGTGAATGGGTTACATTTAGAGGGATGGGTCAGGTGTTCAGCTTTAGATCCATGTGGCTTTGAGATATTTATTTGATATCCAAGTAAAAATAACAAGGAGAAATGGTTCATAGGAGTCCAGAATCTTGGAGAGAGGCCTGGGCAGATGCTATGAATTTGAGTCATTGCTACTTAAGTGATATGTACCCTAGGACCCTAGACCAGACCACTTCCTGGAAAATGAATGCAGCTTGAGAGAAATGATCTGAGCCCAGGATTACTCCATTATTAAAATGTTGGTGAAAAGAAGAATAACAGTAAAAGAGATTAAGGAAAAGCAACTGGTAAGGAAAATGTGTGAGCAGAGGTAGTGTCCTGGAGCCAGGGAAGAAAGGGTACCAAGGAGAAGATTAATTAGCTGTGTGAAGTGCTGCTGATACTTCAGCTATTAAAGGACTACGGGCTTTATTAATGTGAGGGTCCCTTTAGGCACAGTGGTGGCAATAGTGTTCTGGATGGATAGGCGAAGGAGGAGTCAGGAGGGGGAGAGGGAGAGATGGCACAACTCTTCTGAGGGATTTTGCTGCAGAGGAAGCCAAGAAATGATGCTCTGGCTATGGAAAGGAGTTTTAAAGGTGGAATAAATATTAGCAAGTTTCATTCTTTGTTGTTTCTTACTGTTGCATTTGCCTTTTGAAGTGACTTCAACACTTTCTTTCACTATTTTAAGTATTTACCACTTTCATGACAATTTCCTTAGGACATAGGGATGATTCACTCGTGTAGAGTGATCTGAAATCACTGGGTTCTAAGGATGTTTCTCTTTTCTCTTTATGTCCTTAAATATATTATCTTCGAGGAACATTAAACGCAGTGTTAAACGAGGTGCAGAAATGGACTTCCTGACAAAATGTTTTATGAAATATGCCACGATAAGAGAAAGTTGCAAGGAGAGAAAAGTTTGTCATTCATTTTCTGCTGGAGGTTAGCAGCCCATTCTCTTACCTGGAAATTTCTTAACGAACCAAAGAAAAATTTAGGGACTAAGCTGGTAGTTCTCAACCAGGTAGGTAGTTCTGCTCCAGGTAGCTCATCAGTTTGGCAATGCTCAGGGTTATATTTTGTTGTCACAATGAATGGGACTAGTGGCATGTCATAGGTATCAACAAGCCGTGCTGCCAAACATTCTGTGATGCACGGAACAGCCTCCACAGTAATGACCTGGTTTAAATTATGAGTGGGGCCAGAGCTGAGAAGCTCCAGGCTCACCCCACATTGGTGTTCCAGTCTCCTAGCAAGAAGCTAGGAAGGTATTTCTGAAAAAGGGACACAGATGAGTTAGCTTTACTTAACCCCATGGATCTGTGCTGAAAGTACAGCCTTTTTTTTTTTTTTGGTCTTTTTCTGAGACAGGGTTTCGCTATGCAGTTCAGGCTGGCCTTGAGCTCACTTTGTAGCCCAGGCTGGTCTTGAACTCGCAATGATCCTCCTGCCTCAGGTTTCCCAGTGCTGGGATTACAGGCATGAGCCACCACGCCTGGTTGAAAGCATAACAGAGGTATACTTTTAACTTTCAACAGAGTTCAAAATGAATGCATTTGAGGGAGGGGTCTTTGCTTTTTCTTTGCTCTTCTCTGCTTTTTCTTTCTTCCTTCTGTTCATTCCCATGGAATATTACAGTTTTCTAGCTTTCAGTAGTGTCCCCTCAGGACCTGAAGCATTAGAGGAACATTAAAGTCACAGTGAAAGGGCTCCTGTTCAATTGAGGAGCCAGATTTCACATTGTTGATTACTGCTCTGCATCTGTCAGACTACTTTTCCAAAGAAAGGATCAAGAGGAGGAGGATTTGTTAATCTCTGACTCTATAGCTCTTTAATATGAAAACAGAGACAGTCTCTCAGATATTTTTCTATGGCTTATATTTTTATTTTATTTTATTTATTTATTTTTTGGTTCCGGGGATCAAACTCACAACCTCTTGCTTGCGAGGCAGGCACTTATACCACTGAGCTAAATCCCCTGGCTTGTATTTTAGCCACTAGGATTTTAGAGGAGAGCTGCTCTTATATAACTCTACCTTCAGTATAGACTTTTATCTGGTAAAGAAGGCTTGGAGGATACTCAGGACTGATCCCAAGTGCTTATTGAATGAAAAATTTTCTTCAGGATCAAAAAGGTAAAATCTAGTTGTTATACCTTAGATTTATCATGTCCCCCCCCAAATCCTCATGTGTTCAGAAGTGGAACTTTGGGGAGGTGATTGGATCATGGGAGTGCTATGCTTATCACGGGTTAATCTGTTAATGAGTCCTAGCTGAATGTGCGGGGTAAATGACCTGGAAGAGTATATGCATGTCCACGACTGAGCCATTTGGTTTTCTGTTTGGTGCCCACTTTGGCAGCTTCCCTCCCCAGGCCATTCTGCCATGCCATTTCAGCTAAGTATGTGTGGACTGAACCCTCTGCAGTTGTGAGACAAAACAAATCTCTTCTCTCTTTCTCTCTCTCTCTCTTTTGTTTTTTGTTTTTGGTACTGGGGATCAAACTCATGACCTTTCACTTGCCAAGCAGGCGCTTACACCACTGAGCTAAATCCATGGTCCTCTCTTCTCTTTTAAGTTTGTGGTGTCAACTACTAGGTCCTGGAAACTTGAAGGTGACTAATACACCAGTTTTAAAAAAATATATAAAAGAAACATACCTTTATGCATTTTAAAAATGTGAATGATGTCTTTTGTAATAAACTTTATAGTTTTGTTGGATTGTCTTTCAGTGTGCAAATCCAACAAAAATATGATTTTTAAATTGACATTTTATTAAATTTTTATCAAAAATGTATTATCACTCTAGCTTTGCTTAACAAAAATTCGAAAGTTAATTTAAATTCAGTGTATGATTTTATATATTTTGTAGGTATAACTTTAAAAATACCAAAAGCCATAAAATTTGAAAAAGGTAAAAGATATTGGGTTTTCATGCTTTAAAAATTTTAGTATTAACTGTAGCTTTTACTCTGAATTAATCTCTTTTTAATATTCTTATTCATTGCTCTCATCCTCTTATTCATACTCTTTTGTTTGGTTACACAAGAATGTTATCACTTGTCTTTTTTCTAATGTCAATGACATTGATACTGTTGATTTAACACCTTTACTTCAGTGAAAGTGTATGGGCATGGGCGACCTAAGAGGATCATTTCGTCATTTAGAAAAAAAAACTGATCATAAGTAAATGTGTCCAGGGACATTGTGGCTGTATAAGATATGACAGACTTTAAATTGTAAAGACTTTTGGAATCTACTCCTCTCTCAACCTTCTTAAACACAAAGAAAGTCTTAAATTAATGTGTAAGCTTTCTGTGAGCTGCACTGAATAATTATCCCCACGTCACCAAGGTTTTTTTTGGTAATCTACAGAAACATCACCAAGACAAAAGAAGAATGTGAGCTTTGCTTGGCTAATTCTAAGGAAGACTTCTTATTTTTTAAGTTCTATAAATCCTTACTGCCTAGTTCTGAATTAATACTAAAGGAATGATAAGGAGTAGACTCATTAATATATTGCATAATTTATGTGGATCAGGAAAGGCATTTAACCTGTAAACCCATTTGAGAAAGAAAACTACGTTCAAGTTTTGGGCAGCATTAAAAGATAGAAAGTGGAGTAATTAGAAGCAATCATATATTAAAGCAAACTTTTGAGGTCTAATGGGTGGTATCCTTAGCTAGTTACTTATATTCTAAAATACTGTAGTGTGTTTTGAAAATTTAGAATTTTTATGAATCCAGACTTAGCTCCAGCTATTTTGGTTTACTGAAGTTTTCGGCTAATCTTGTTTTTCTGAAAATTTGGTTTTGTATGTACTGAGATAGAGAAACTTGAGAACTGTTATTGTTGGACTTGTGGCTCAGGAATCATCAGGAAGACCACTGCAGGTGGGAGGTGACTAGATGGTATCCTTGAGTGATCTTTATAAGAGGCCTATTTATGAGATGTCTCCTCAAGAAAGATGCAGTCTTTTTATTGCTTAAATATGCTAACACTGTTTCGTGGAACCAGCTAGACCCTGAAATAGCTCTTTACCCAGTTTGTGTTAATTAACTGTGATAGCACTGACTCACATTGGAAAACTTCATGCTGTAAGTTTTTCAAGGATGTTACTTGTTTTCCTGAACACTGTTTGACCAAGAATCTATATTCTGAGTATCTGATGAAAGTTTCTTTGAAGTGTCACAACATGAGTCATGGAACTCATTCTGTTTCCCAAGGTGGGTAGACATGTAGGAGCTCAGAATCAAGGCTGGGAATTTAGCTCAGTGGCCTAAGCACCTACTTGGCAAGCCCGAGGTCATGAGTTCAATCCCCAGTACAAAAAAACAAAAAATAGTTAATAGAAGCTCAAAATCAAATTTGACCTCACTTCTTGCCTAAGACTATGCTACTGTGGGTGAGAAGCTGAAATAAATAGTATATGTGCGTGTGTGTGTATATATATATATATATATATATATATATATATAAATGATAGTTAAAATAGTTATACTACTAATTTCTTTTAGTTCGTTGAAAAGAATGATTTATGCTAATATTGTTTGAACAATTAAATTCTGATATCTTGTACTCTGAGTAACTAAAGATAACAATACGTAATGTATTAACCATTGTTACTGTCTAATTCTTATGTTTTGAAATTTTGTTTTTTCTCTTTAAAAAAAGACAATGCTACTCTAAGTCAAATACTAGTGGATTACTTTTGTTTTTTATATACCTAGTCTTTCCCTTCATTGTCTCTTTTTTAAAATATACTTCATTTTGCTGAATTATATGTTTCTACAAACTAATTTAAATTTTCTTTCATGCAAAATGACTTGCTACCAAATAAATATTGGACGAGACAAAATTCACAGAAATTAATTTATTCAAAGTTATAAACTAATAATTTGCAGAGCAGCTGGTTAAACCTAGATGTGGTGCTCTCTTAACTTTTTCTTCATTTTTTTAGGCTACCATACAGTCTTTGTTTTTGTATAGTTTTTCATAGCTGTAATTTTACCAAATGGTATTTTTATGTACCTGCTTGCACAAGCTGAGAATCCTTGTCTCTACCCTGTCTTTTATACTCTCTTTGCAGGTCTTTCCTCAGCAGATTAAGACAGTCACTACTATTGATCATAAGTCTCTTTTCTGTCTTCACTGTCACAGATATAATTCACTGTTACCATTTCTAGGATGATTAGAATCACCTATGCACTAATAGATCTCTTGAGACCTCGACTCCAATTTATTTTTCACCCTACTGTAATTATGGCACTCCTAAAAGACAAATCTGCTAATTTCACATTCTTGAAATCCAATAATGGGTTTCTGTTATCTGCACAGAAAGAAAAAAAAATCAAAATTCCAAAGCAAAGCATACGAGGCTAGAATCTGACCAATGATTATCTTTTCAGTTTTATATTGTGCTATGTCCATATCCACCTTAATATTTTATGATTCTACTCTTACACTGTTTTTTTTTTTTGCTTTTTGCAATGTTATCTGTTTATTCTCAAGACATAGTGCAAATATCCCCTTTCCAATAAAACTTTCTTCATCTCCTCTACTTGCCACCCTTCTTACTCAGTTTCTTCTCTTTGCTCCTATAAGGTCTTGTGCTTTTATGTTTTCAGCCTTACTTCTGCCTTGAGAAAGAACCAAAAACCTGACTGGAAGTCAGTCATGGGTTTAGCCTTCCGGACTGAGCGTGACTGTGGTCCCTCTGTTGCCCATGGTGACGCTGTCAGTGGTAGGCCACCTTGCCTGTGTTCTGACTCCTGAGAACAGTATCCCATTCCCAAGAGAGTTCGCTGGAAACTTCCATCTCTTCCCTCAGGTTGCTTCTACACTTTCTGCATCTAAGATCACTTTTCCTGGATCAAACTTAGCTCTACATAGATTGTCTTGTGCCTGGAATTGGACCCGAGTTTTCCAGGATTGCTACAAAAGGAGCTGCTTGAAGTTCACCATGTGCTTATTTGCCATTTATGTTGTAGGTTTCTCCCTGGATGTCCACTACTAGGCTATGAGCAACTTGAGAATTCTGACTGTGCAATATTTATCCTTTACGGGAAGGGAGGGGGATAAGATAAAAGAGAATTAAGATGTGTGATGTCCATGTGCTAACTCCTCATGAAGAATCTAAATCATTATATACTGCAAACATGTACTAACAAAAGCAACAAAATAATTTTTGGTATAATGCAACACTGAGTGAATATTTACTGAATGAACAAAGTCTAAATATTTCTCCCTATATTTATATATTTTTCATAATTTTAACCTTAATAATTTTGCAATATTCAATATTTGCAATATTCCTTAAACAAAACTGGCATACTTAACAATTAAGAATTTCTTGTGCAAATATAATGATATAATGAGCATTTTGTGTGTGTTTTTGAGTGTGTGTATGTGCATATTTATTGTATTGAATTGTTACTTTAGGTTAAAAAGGCACAGTAATGTCTGAGTCTAAATGTAAAACGTGGTTCATGAAAAAGAAAATACATTTGCTATTTCATACCCAGGCACTTGTATCAATAACACATTAGCTGATTTAATGTTAGGGCCATTTCTTAATAGTATCATATTGGACTAATGCAAGTTTTCAGCAAGTTATATGTATAGATTAGACATGTAATCAGAAAAGTTTTAAAGAAAAAGGTACAACTGAAAGTGATGCTAAATTATCTTTCCTTAGCGGGAATTTCTAAGGCTTATATTTCAGGTACTTCTCTCTTTTCGTCCTGTACCTTTATTGATGGTACATTTATGCATGAATGACGAAGTAAGCTGCAAACTTCTTGAAGTAAGGCACTACTAAATCTTTCTCTTGGTACCTAGCACTTAGAAAGTGTGCTAATTAAATAATTGTGTTCCTCCAAATGCTGATTGCTCCAGTTGCTCCCAGGGGACGGGGTGGGAGGAACTCCTCTTGTCTCCCAGCCTGCTCACTGGCTGGCTCACGGGAAGGGCAGGCTGACTTCTTGGTTCTCTTTCCTGTTCTCTTCCCACAGCTGCCAGTGAGCAGCTTTCTTTTTTCACCATGCTTTTCCACCATGCTAGTCTGTCTTGAATCCTCTGAAAACTGTGAGCCAAAATATGCCTCCCCTCCTTTAAGCTTTGTCTCAGCAAAAAGAAATCTGACTAATACAGACAGCGACTGGTTTTGAGTGGATAATACACAAGCTGGTCAGAAGTTAAAGAGAAAGTACTCAAGACAGTTTGACTCTGAATTGGACTATAGTCCAATTCACTCCTAATCCGCCACTGATGTGAGTCCTGTAACCCTGGGCCCTAAGGTTGCAAAATGCTATCTGTAAAACTGCTACACACGTGGAAGTAGTTGCTATTGATATCCTTTTTTCGGTTTAAGGTCAACCTTTTATTTAGGAGAATGCTGAGAGAGATGTTAGGGCTCCTGATTTATTCAGTTGGATTCCTCTAATGCTGGGTTTCCCTTTTAAATCACTTTGGACATTTTTGGCTTTGTTTGGTTTGTGTCTCGATGTTTTCCCACAGCCTCAGGCAGTTATGGGGACCAGGCTTTTCAGAGATGGCAGAATCTAGAATATAGGATTGATTGGTAGTGCAATACTGGGGTTAAGGGTGCTGGGATTAAGAGTGAGTGCTTTCTGGATAAGTCTATTGATTGGATTGGCACCACCCTAATCTTGGTAGACTGGATACAGTATAAGGGACAGAAAGAGGCATTTTTTTCTCTCTCTCATTACTTTTGCTGTCTTCTGTTGCCATGACCTGTTGCTACTCTGCCATGTGCCACCCTGCCTTGGAGCCAGCAGATTATGGATTGAAAAACCTCTACAAACTGTGGGCTATATAAACCTCCCCCTCTTTGACTTTGAGTATTGAGTGTTTTGTCTCAGCAACAAGAAGGGTAACTAAGATGAGCTAATACTTAGGTGTTACGAAGATCTGTCCTGGGCATGCTAGGATGTTTAGCAATGTCCCTGACCTCTATTCACTAGACGCTAGATGCTCCTGAATTATGACAAACAGTGTCTCCTGATACAGCCAAATGTCTCCTAGAGAGCAATTTTCTGTACCCACCGCCTCTTTGGGAACTACTGCAGTAACCCAAGAGTGGAAAGAAAGCTGTTTTGTCTGTATACTTCTAGACTTCTCCATGGAGTTACTATGAAACTCAAAAAAGAAATTTCCCATAAAATTTACTCCATTTCAAAATGAATTTACCTTCATTCATTAAGCATTTTCTTCAGGTACCATGTTAGGTCCTAGGGATTACATAGATGAGCATGGTCTGATCCTGTGATGGTTAATCTTGTCATCTTGACTGGTGTGAAAGACACCTAGGAGATCAGTAAAGCTCATTTCCCGGTATGGTTATGAGGGTCACAGAAGCCTGACACTGGCGGCTCTGTCTGGTCCCTGGCCCCTTCTTCTCTGTCTCTGCTCTCCCTCTTTTCTTCCACCCACCATGAGGAGAGCAGCTTTCTTCCACCATCCTCCTTTGCCATGATGTTCTGCCTTGGTTTCAGGTTCTGAAGGACTAAAATCTCAGAAAAATATGAGCCAAAAATAGACTTCTCTTTTAAATTGCAGGTGTTAGGGGCTTTTTCCCAGTAATGAAGAGCTGACTAACACAGATTGGTACCTTTAAGGACTCTGATTTTTACTAATGAGAAAGAGAAATGCTGTGACTGTTTCAATACAAGACTGTTCGGTGCACACATACATCTCAAGTTAATACAAGGTACAGGGAATGGAAAGGTGTGACGTTCCCATTCACCTGGGGAAGGTGTCATAAGGCCTCACTGAGAAGCCACATGAGATTATTTAATGCCCCTAAACAAAAATAAAGTTAGCCTCCTGATGTCTAAAACACAGCATTGCTGATAACATTCTCTGTCTTTCATGTGTTTTTAATTTTATATGCACCTAATTTCATATTGTATTAGGGGTTTCCAGAGAAACAGAACCAACAGGAGATAAACACGTAGATTCATCTGTATTGTAAGAAACAGGCTTATGTGTCCATGGAGACTAGGAAATCTTATTATTTGCTCCCTGCAAGCTGGAGACCTGAGGCAGCTTGTGGTGTAGTTCCACTCATGTAGAAGACCAGTGACTGATGTCTTACCTCAGAAATAGAGTGAGGTGTGGGAATGCCTACCTGTAGTCCGAGCTACTTGGGAGGCTGAGGCAAGAATGGAACCCAGGAAAAAAATTTCCCTATTTTTCCTTTTTTTTTTAGTCTCAAATGGATTACATGAACCCATCCACGCTGCTGGGTGGTCTACATATTCAAATGCTGTTATCATCTAGAATCTCCTAATAGACACACTCCCAATAATTTAAGCAAGTCTCTGGGTCAAGCCAAGTTGTCCCATAGAATAAATCATCACAGATATCGTTGAAGTTTCAGAAATGCTGTGGCTCTCAAGGAGTCTTCCTTGGACAGCAACTTGACCGTTGCAGGAGGACTTAGAATAGCAGCTTCTCGTGCTCTGCCTCAGACCTTCAGAGTCAGAAATTCTTGGGATGGATGAGACCCAGTGACCTGTTTTCACAAATCTCTTACAAGAATTGTGTTGAGGTTTGAGAACCACTGTTTTAATAATTCACTAATTATCTCTTAAATGTGTCATATAAAATAATTTCATGAGTCAGACACAGTGGCCACCACCTGTAATCCCAGCTACTTTGGAGGCTGAGATGGGAGAATCATAAATTTGAGCCCAGCCTGGTCAACTTAGTGAGATCTTGTTTCAATATAAAATAAAATTGAAAAGGGCTGCAGATGCAGCTCAGTAGAAGAGCACCTCTGGATTCAATTCCCAGTACCAAATAAATAAACAGCTGGGGATATAGCTTTGTGACAAAGTGCTCACCCTACTACATGCTCTGGGTTCAGTGACCAATATAACAAATATAAATAAGAATGTATGAAGTGATGTATTATATACTTAAAAGTATTAAGCATGCATTAAATGCCTTTATACATTATCTTATTTAACTCTTACAGTAGCCACTACAGGGAGTCCATGAGACTTAAATGCAGTTTCCCTGGCCTGGCCTTCGACTTACTGATTCTGCAACTACAGGGTTTCTAGCATGCACTGTGACTGAGAATCACTGAAGCATGTCTTCTTATTTGTGTATTTTGCACACAGAAACATTGAGACTTTGAGAAGCTATGCAATTTGACTCAGGGTTCTGATGACAGGTAAGGCTGAACAAATAGTTCATTAATGTGTTTCTTTAGCAAATACCTGTTGCCAGTGAACAATTATGGAGGCTGTCTGACATTGAGGATGATACCGTTAATCATTCAGACAAATCCTACTTAGGTCATGTACCAGCAAAGAAAAGTTTTAACAGTTCCTTTATAAAGCACAATATCCTTGCAATGTTATTATCATTGCTGTTTTAAAAGCTAGGAGTCAAAAGCAAAGTGAGAATAAATGATTTGTCTGAAGTCAGACATCCAAAGTCCTGGGGTGGAGTGTGAAACCGGGCTTTGTGATTTTGGATGTCAGTTTCCCCCCAATACTACTATATTTACATGTAAGATTAGAAGAAAGATACTAAGTGACACGATGTTTGCAGCATTAATTAGCATCCTGATCATTAAATTGACCTAGAAATTGTAAATTAAAAAACAAAAGAAACAAAGAAAAAAAAGCTAAGGAAAATCAAATGTGAAAGCTGGATTTCATTTTCTTAAAGAAAGTGTCAGTGGATTAATGCATCTTCCAAGTATGAGGACTGTCGTTTTTTTAATAGCTAGTAGTTGCACTCCCAGTATGCTGCTTCTTCCTTAATTCAGAATACATTTACCAGTTTACAGTGAAAGGGTTTTTTATATTCTAATGTGCTAATGGTACCTGGGTTAGTTCACCAGTGTGTGGTGACTGAAACGGATTAATTTGCTCACACCAGGAGGAATGCAATTAAGATGATGCTTCATAGCTCCTGCTGTCACGACCTTTCTAATGACCTTTGTCTTGTCCCCCTTCCACACAGATTAGATCACAGAAGTTGATAAGTACAGTGGGTATGGAGCCATTTGGGGTGAGGCTCCTAATCTCTTTATTTTGGGTTGCTCTTTTCCTGTGTTGCTGGGTGATAATACTGAAAGACAAACTCATTTGAGAAGCTTTATTAAAAAGGCCTTTTAAATATGTAACAACAGGTGCAATGGCAGATGTCTGCTGTGAGAGCTCAGGACATGTGGGTGACAATTTTCCTTCACACACCAAGGAGAGGTGCTAGACCTAGCCCTGTGGGAATTACTGAAAACTGGCCTGGCTATAATCTGTCTATTCAGAAGAGTCATTAAGATTCTTGAAGGAAATTTATAGGAGTAGAGAGCATTGTGGTATTTTCTTTTTCCTCTTTTACAAGAATGGGAAGGAGATTCTTCCCTTACCCCCAGCAAGTGCTGGGGAACCGAACAGCACTGCCTGCAAAGGTTAGGGTTTCTTAGAAAATGGTAGGATGACATATCAGTTCCTGTTTGAATGTTTGCAAAATTGTAGAAAATAGTGGGTTTTCCCCCTGTTTCTACCTGAACAGAGAGTAAGTATTCTCTTGGGAGAAGCTGACATCTCCCCCGCTCCCACCGTACACAATAATTTGGAGCAACGTGTGACAATAACGAAAGTGTCTGCTTTTCTCTCTGGGGAAGACTGTGGCTAGAAACTAGACAGAGCTGCCTTTAACTGCAGGGTGAGGAGGAACCAGTCAGAGGTTCGGCGTGTCGCACATCTCCTGTGATTCCTGTGCCCAAGTGGATGGTATTTAAGAGGATGCCTGCTGAGCCAAAGCTGAGCGGTTTCCTGATTATAAGAGTTCAGCTGAAGAGTTCATTGTCTTTCACAGGAAACATGCAGGCCATGGGCACTTGATGAAGTCTCCCAAGAATCCCCACATGCGTCCTGTGAGTTCCAGTATTTGGAAGCCTGTGTGACAGGGGGTATCTGACAGCCAACTGAGAATTAAAAGCAGGAACTTCGTTTTGATCCCTGCCATATCCTAGGATTGAGAAATGTAAAGGGCAAGGTCGGAGATGGGGTGGGACAGGAAGAAAAGAGCAGAGCCTGTCTGCATCTTCTGGCTGCTTCTCCTCTCTTCCACTCCAAGGAGTCATTCCTGAGCTGGCAGGAGGGGAAAACATCTAAATCGCCCAGGTGATTCATGCTTTGAGTCAGACAAGACAGAACTTTTTAATATTTGGTGGTAAAGTTGTTACAGTGGGAAGAAATCTGAAAGAGAGGCTGTCAGGTTAGAGGGGTGGGCAGGGCTGACAGAATGTTTGAAGGCAGTGATGGGAGAAAAAATGGAGCTGTTTCCTGGTCATTCTCGAGTCCAGCTTATGTGATATACTGAATATTGAAGGGGCACAGACAAATTGTAAGGAGAAGAAAAAGATGGAGGAGGACTCTGCTCTCTGAATTACAAGAAATTTAGAAAATAACGATGATAAGAATGCTCATTTCAATAAGAAGCTAAAATTAGTTTCTATAATACCTTCAGCATTCAAAAGTTTGTACTTTTTGCCTGAGGAGGGTAACTTTTTAATAGCTTATGGCCAAGAGTAATTTATCAGGTCTCAATATGCTTTTGTATAGGATGAGAGATCAAATATTACTTTGAGATACTATTTTTTCTACAGCATCTCCTCCCATATGCAACCATTTTTTGTGAGTTATTATAGGGGAATTTTCATTATAATTCTGAAATTACATTCTCATTGCTGATAATACAGCTGTTAAATTGCTGGTCCTAATAGCGATATTAACTAGTTGGCATTTTCATTATTTTATACCGGTGAACCAAAATGACTTAAGCCTTTTGCGCACAAGCCAGTACATTTAGCTGGTACCATCAGTTTTTTTTTTAAAGCTGAGAGACAATGTAGAACAATTTTAACAGAGTCCATGTTTAATTTTTTGATGATGAACTTTTGTTTCTGAAAAAGCTTGATCAGTGTAATGAAAGCATTAGGTTTCCTTCCCTCCGTTTCTTTTGAAAGACTCTGGTACTAATGCTTCTTGACTTTTTTATAGTAATGAAAAGATTTAATCTCTGAAGTCATTAGGTGTTGAATTTAACTGTTTTCATTAGCCCTTGGAGTCTTAAATTGGCAAAACCGAATACCACCATTTGTTTTAAAGTTTTTGATTACCTTAAAATATTTTTGACATTTCCTCATGTGCTTATAGCTGCGCTTCAGGGACAATAAGTATCCAAGGAAGCAGATTTCTACAGGAGCTAATTTTTTGTTGTACATTTTAATTATGAATAAAAAACCTTTCTGATCCTAAAGTCATTATGCTTGTTAGATCCTAGGAATCTTTCAGCAGAACTAACTTCTGCATGTCATGGCCCGCTCTGATAAAAAACTTGGTTTTAGTATTGGTTCACTGATTTGTACACATGAACAGTGTCTATGGATCTTGTGGTTCAGGCAGCATAAGAAAACACAAATATTCATACCTGACTCTCTGACTGTAAGCTTTAGAACTAGTCATATGAAAACATCATCTTTCCAGTTTTGAAGCGTAACTGTTCAGCATGTTGCAGGATTTGCTTCCAAACAGCTAAGCTCATAAATTCTTTAAAGGTCTATAAACATTATTTAAGTAAAAACTTCAAATTTTATCATTTATTTTTTCTTACAATACTAATTTTGTGGACTGGGACCTAGATGTGCCTCCTTTGATCCTACACACATAGTCTGTTTTTCCAGCACTGTGTGTGTCTTAGGTTGGTCGGTTGGTTTTGTTGTTTTAAGCAGTGCCTAGGTAAGAAACAGTCTGTTTTTGATGTTTCCCCAATGGATTTGTGTATAACCTGAGTACTACTGGAGAGACAGATTCAATGATAGTTACAAATTTTTAGCTTTAAAATATACACACCAAATGATATATTCTTTATAAGCTGCTTGACCTGAGATTTTAAAACCTGACCATTTGCATTGCCTCCTGTATTAATCTTTTTTATTCCCTTGTTTGACAGACTGAGATAGGCCGAGTACATCTCTGTATTTGTTGATTTATTTACATAGGTAGATAGTTAAATTTTGACTTTTCATGATTTACTTTCTTTTTTCAAGTGTATAGAGTCATTTCAGATCCATTCTTTTATATATTGTCATCTCTAAACCCTACCTTTTGAGAAAACTTTAATCTGTCATTTCAAAAGCTTTCCTAGGTTTTAACCCACTGAATATGACTCTTGACAAGAGATATAATTACCAGGAAAGACATCTCTTACATGTACTAAGTCCAGGAAAAAGGGCACCCACTTAGCATTCATGATCAAGATGAATGTATTAGTGTAGGGAAGGGAGTGAAGAGAATTCGGTTGAAAGATTTTGCTCAGGGAATAGAATTTATTCTCATTCTCCGCCTTTGACTAAAATTTATATATTTTAGTCAAATTTAGCTGATCATCGAGGTATTTCTTTACTTCTGAATTACCTTCAGATGTCATTGAAATGTGGCACTTTCCCAACTGTATTCAATTCTCTTTTTTTTGATAAACTAGTAGTCATAATTGAGAGTCCAAAAGGCTACTGTGCTGAAAACAGCACAGTACTGGCCAAACACACCTGAGGATCAATAGAACAGATATGAAGATGCAGAAACAACTCCAAATACTCTCAGCCAATTATCTTTGACAGAAGAGCCAAATACCATCACTGGAAGAAAGATAGCCGTTAATAAATGGTGCTGGGAAAACTGGCTTTCTATGTACTGAAGACTAAAACTAGATCCATGTCTCTCACCAGGCACTAAACTAAAATAAAAATGGATCAAAGATCTAAATATGAAAACAGAAACACTATATCTGCTGGAAGATAGTATAGGAAGACATAGGTGTAGGCAAAGACTTCATGAACAAAACCCCACAATTGCATGGGAAATATTACAGATAATCAACAACTGGGATCTCATCTCACTAAAAAGTTTTTGCACAACAAGAGAAATCACTAACAGAGTGAAGGGAAAACCCACAGAGTGGGAAAAAATTTTTGCTAGCTATTTCTCAGACAAAGGACTAATATGTAGAATATATAAGGAACTAAAAAAAAAATCAGACCCTTCAAATTTAAAGACCCAATCCAAAAATGGACATCTGAAATGAATAAATACTTCTCAGATGTAAAAGTACAAGTGGAAAATAAATGTATGAAAAAGTGTTCAGCACTATTGATCATTCAAGAGTTGCAGATTA
Source organism: Hydrochoerus hydrochaeris (assembly GCA_004027455.1). Classification (NCBI taxonomy): domain Eukaryota; kingdom Metazoa; phylum Chordata; class Mammalia; order Rodentia; family Hydrochaeridae; genus Hydrochoerus; species Hydrochoerus hydrochaeris. Next base: position 281,375 of record PVLA01001248.1, read on the forward strand.
AAACAATGCAAAGATTCCATCTCAAGAAAGAATGACTATTGTCAAGAAATCAACCAATAACAAATTATGCTGAGGCTGTGAGGAAAAAGGAACCCTTCCCCATCGTTGATAGGAGTGTAGATTAGTGCAACCGCTATGGAAATCAGTATGAAGACTCCTCAAAAACTAGGATTAAAGGTCCTATTCGACCCAGCTATTCTTATTCTAGGTATCTTCCTAGAAGAATTAAAAACATTGTACCAGAGTGATATATGTGCCCCCATGTTTATAACTGTACAATCTGTAATAGTTAAATCTTGGAAATAATTCAAATGCCTATCAACCAATGAATAAATAAAGAAGATATGTTTTTTTTTTACAGTAGAGTACTACTCAGCCATAACAAAAGATAAATGAAACATTTCTAGGTAAATGAATGCAAATTGAGACCATACTCTTAAGTGGAATAAGTTAGACACACATATGTAAATATGGCATTGTTTCTACGGTATGAGAAGCCAAAAGTGTAACTAAGGACCAAAATGTATAGTAGATACTGAGAAATGGGAATAGAATGTTCAAATGGGGACGAGAATTAGGGAGGGAGGAGGGGAAAAGGGAGAAAGGAGAAAAAGAAAGGCAAATGGGAAACATAATTTTTGTAAATAAAGAGAAGACAGATTGAAGGGCGAGGAGGAGAACGGAAAAAAAGAATCAAGTTAGATCATGTACAAGTACACATTCCTCATGATAAATGGGGTCATTATGCATATTTAAAATGTACCAATAAAATTAATTAATTAAAAAGTAATCGAGAGTCCATTTCAATGGAAACTCCTAATTTCTAGAATTTAAAGTGTGGATTTAAATTCTTTGGTTTAGATGAACATTTAAAGTCCAAAGATGCCAGATTTTAAAATATTTCTATTTTAACACATTTGGTAGATTGCAAATGCTAATGTACTTATATTTCCTATGCTGAAATTTAGCAATATGGATACATTTTCATATATGTATACATAGCGAAATGATTAAATCAAGATAGGTCAATCAATATAGTGGTCCCCTTAAATATTTATCATTTCTGTTTGGTGAGAATAGTTGACATATACTCTTTTGGCAATTTTCTGCTCTGTGACCCTTTATTATTAACTGTATCATACTGTAAAACAGCTCAATAAAACTTCTCACCCCATCTGACTAAAACTTTCTATATTTGTCCAACATCTTCACAACTCCCATCCCCATAGGGCCTGACAACTATCAGTCTACCCTCTGCTTTTATGAATTTGACTATTTTAGATTCCACATACAAGTGAGTCAAGCAGTGTTTGTCTTCTGTACTTGTTTCACTTAGCCTGACATTCTCCAGGTTCATTCATGTCTCAAATGACAGAATTTCCTTCTTTTTAAAAGCAGAATTGTTTTTTATTACATTGTGTGTGTCTGTTTAAACTTCACATTTTATTGATCTATTCCTCTGTCAGTGGACACTTAGATTGATTCTATGTCTTGGCTAAAGTGGACAATGCTGTAATGAATGTGGGAATGCACTAATCTCTTGGACATTCTGATTTCATTTTATTTTTTAAATGTATATCCAGTATCGGGATTGTTAGATCAGATGGTAGTTCTATTGTTAATTTTTTTAGAAAGTTAATACTATTTTCCATAATACCTGTACCAATTTGTATTTCTCCAATAGCATACAAAGACTCTGCTTTCTCCTTATTCTTTTTTTGAGGATAATAATTCTAATGTGTATTGTAGTTTTAATTTTCATTTATCTGATGAATAATAATGTGCATTTTTTATATGCCTACTGGCCATTTGTATAGCCTTTTGAAAAAATGTCTCTTAAGTTTGCAGATATTTTCTCCTTTTCATTAAGTTGTCTGTTCAGTTTGTTGATTGTTTCTTTTGTTATGTGGAAGCTTTTAAATTTGATAAAAGTTTATGTGTTTTTATTTTTGTTCTCTGTGGTTAAAGGTTGTATACAAAAATTTATTACCATACCATACTGGAAATGTAAGGGACTTTGCAAACACATGTACAGAATATCTCTGTTATTGATTAGGCAGGAGAATAAGGCACTTGGTAAAAAATTTTGGATTAATTGGTGGTTACTCTATACATACTGTAAATTACTAACTGACCTAAGTAAAAATTATACTGCAATAAAATGCCTCCACGACTAAAGCTATACAAAACGAAGTTTTCTACTAGTGTGTCAGAATTATTACTATACATATCTGCTACTTTTGTGCTATAGCTATATAGAGGTGTTAATGAAAAGAGTACTAGTGATGTTGGATCTCAAAGAACCACATGAATACTGTTGTTTTTACATATGATCAGTTATATATAATTAAAAGAGGTAATTACCGAGAATGGGAGAGAAGATATTGTGTGCCTGGTTTTGGAATTTCACTAATTTATTATGGAGCTTGAATGAAGTTCTTTGAGCTAATAATTTAAACTTGATTAGCTTATAACTTTTTAAAAGATGAACTTGCTAGCTAGGCCTTGTTAGGAACAGTAAAATCATATGCACTTTGTTTGTGGTGATGTGTTTTGAACAAGGCTAGCAAATACTCCATTGCTGAGCTATACTTTCAGTCCCTTATCTCATAATTTTGAAAAAAATTATAGAAAATTAATATAGGATGATATACAAGTTCTGTGTAAATGAGAAGTTTTGTAATTACCATTGCTTAAAATTTATTTAGAGAAAAATGTACATGTGGTCTAGTTAAAGAGTATTAAAATATGTGCTTAAATACTATTAACTAGTTTTCAGCAGCGCATACTTATGGAAAATGTCTTAGAAACGTTATGATTATGAGCTTTTAATGTTGGAATAAGTGCAAACTGGAGACAAAACAAAAGCAAAACATTAAGAAATAATACACTGTTTTGAAGCTAATACAATTTATGCTCAAACTATATATTGGAAAGAGATTAAAAAAATTAAAGGTAATTACATAAACAAATACCCCAAGTACAAAATTGCTAACGCTGTACACTTAGTTTGTGTCACACATTTAAAAATATTTGGTATTAATTGACTGGCTGGATTCAGTTACTTAATAAACATTTACGTGTATCTACTCTGTGTTGGATATTAGGTTAGGAACTAGAGATTTAGTAGAAAAATGAAGCAGAACAAATGTCTCTACTGTCAAGGAATTTATATTCTAGTGGAAAAAGACGTAATCAAAATCGAGAAGTAAAACAAGTGGTGTGCTATATGGGAGAAATTCCAGGGATTACGGGAGAAAGAGAATGCGCCTGAATGTGAGGGTGAGATGGTAGCATTGACCAAAGACCTGAAGTAGACGCCAATGACCATGGAGGGAGAGGCCTCAGGAAGAGACCCACATGCAGAGGCCTGAGGCACCTGCTTCCGCAATTTCAAGGTGCAGTGGGGGAGCCTTCCCCCACCGTCGGGAGGAGAGCAACAGGAAATGGGGTCAGAGGGTGGCGGAGGGTCTCATCATCATGATGTAGGCCTGGGAATTTATTCTGGAGAGGTGCAAAGCCAATGAAGAGTGTGAGGAGAAAAAGGAGAAAAAAGGCAGCCTGACTTACCTGCCAATAGGATTCTTTTAGCTGCTACGCTGAGAATAGATTGTGGGTGATAAAAATTAGAAAAGGATTCCCCGGAAAGCCACTGACATAGGCCAGGCCGAGACGATGATGCTTGGACTGGGGTGATGCTGGCAGTGGGACAGGGGTGTGGTGGGGTAATGAGAAGGAACCTTTGGGTTCTGGAGGCTTTGGGAATCCGGAGCTAAGAGACTGTGGAAGGTATGAGTCTATGACATGGCAGAGAGCGTGGGGGAATGAGGAATGCGTACAAAAGAGAGACATCGGGAATTCAGGTTGGGACATTGTGAATTTGAGATACCCGTTCAACCTTCAAGTTGAGATGCGTTCTCACCATACCTTCATGAGGTAGGTACCCATATCTTTCAACTGTGCAGAGTAACAATGGAGAAAAGTTACCTTCTTTTTATTCAACGAGGCATAACTTGAGGCAGGATTCCAGCATGGGCAGTAACACTGCAGATCCCACTGTGCCAGGGCGCACTGTGAAGCCAACATCTGAGTATTTAGAAACTGGTGTGCGGTGACACTGGGTCACACAGAATTATATTATGGAAAAGTCTTACTGCCCATCAGACCTAGAGCCTGGAATGGCTTAGAATAAAATGGTTCTTTAGATATAGATGCACTTGTGCAAACAACACATCCAAGGCCTGGAAAAGAGGAGTGGCAGCGGGAAGGAAAGCTTGAAAAGGAAAGCTGCTGGGGAAGAGCCTCAAGAGGCTGAGTCCCCAAGATGGAGCGCCAGAAGGTGGGGTCCAAACCCTGATAGAAACTGCCTTTCTCCTCTCTCCGGATTTCAGCATTTTGGAAATAAAGAACAAGTAGTGCTTAATGTTCACATGGTGGAAACGGCAGTGGTGGAGAGAAAAGTTGGCCGCTAAGAAAAAGCTTAAGAAAGACCAATGACAACCCATGAGTCCATGATGAAACTACAGTAGAGCCAGTGATGAAGAGGTTGCTCATGATGACGCTACAAATGAATTTGCTCGTTCCTTCAGCAGAGAAACTTCTCCCAAGATTCTCATCACATCAGATAGACCTCATGGGAGGACAGTCATAATCTGCCAGCAGCTCTCAGCAGTGATACCCAACTCACATGCTTACTGTAGATGAGGACTGGCTCTGAAAAAAAATGATCCCACAGTGCATCTCAAGGTCTAATTGTGATTAATGAAGATCATAAAACACCAAATGGACTTATTTTGAATTGCTTGCCCAACTACTCATGAGCTGTGTTTGTCTTCTAAAAGAAATTAAGGGAGAGGGTATGGACCCGATGGAGCACGCACCCGAAATAATTCTGAATAATTTTACAGCAAGGCTGGGTCATTCAGTTGGATGCATGTTTGCTTCTCTCTTTCCCCATAATCCTCAGGTTATGGGAAGACAGGTCGCCACATTCCACAGTCAGTGGAGTTACATTTTCTTTAGATTTCATAGGTACACATTCGAAAATGAAAAGAAAATGGGAGTTCAAGAATTTGGACTGCGTGTTACCTTCAAATTAAGATCTCTTCAAAAAGGAACCTTTGATTCTAAATATGGAGAGTATGAATGGGTCCATAAGCCCTAGGAAATGGGTAGGAGTTAAAGAAAATTCCATTTTCAGTGGAAATTAGTAGTATTGGATTTTGCCGAACAGGCCTATCTTGAACTTGGTAAACTTTTTTGAGAGAACAACCTTTTTCAAGGTGGCATTTAGTAACTTTACAAACTCTTTCATATGCGAGCAAATGTTTAAGTACCATGAATTGCTACTCTGTGTGTACCAAATACAAATAAAAGTGGTCAGAGTTTAGAAGTTGTTAGATTTCTTTATCTTATTTTAGGGTAGTTTTGTAATTAAGACTCAGATTAATTTTCTGGTTTGCATTTCAGAACATATGGGCTGAGAGACACTGAAGGGGTGATAGAGACCATGTAATCTCTGATATAATAAAATCATTTTAGATCCTCAGTCTGTGGCACACATAATCTTAACTAAAATCGAGGTCCAATTTCCTTAAGTTTTTCAGAAGGGCAAAAGTTTCAGAAGGGCAATGTGACTTACCAGGACTTGAAGCAAGGTTCTAAATTTGTGAAGCTAAAGTTCCTCTTTTCTTGCTCCTCTTTACTTCATTACATGGTTCTGTGATACACTCTTTTCTGACAACAATGACAGCAGCAAAAAAGGCCTGTTAGAGGATTATTTATCGAAACGCTTTGCTTTCTCTGCACCTGCACCTATCTCTGTCCCTGTATCTGTATTTCAGTCTCTGTGTCTACTGATTTCTTCCTTTGCCCTGAAGAGATTGGTTGTACCTTTCTGTTTTTCTCAAGATGCTTATGGTAAAACTCACCACATGGAGTTGTTCAGGTATTCTTTTGCCAATTATTCCTGTCGTATGAAGTCCACAAGCTATCTGGATAGCTTGGGTTATACTGCACACTGTATAACTAGCAAAACAAATATATACAATTGAAGTATTGGCTTCTATATTAAGTAGAATAGCATTACTGTAGACTATCACTTGTCCAAACAACTATGGAATTAAAAAAATTGTTTAGTTTTTAAAGAATTACAAATGAATTGGGCTAAGTTTCCTAAAAGCTCATAGGAAATGTCTTTATATCCTGGCATGAACATCCCTGGAAATATATATTTATAAATGAATGGCTGACATAGCATTAACTGTATAGCAATGCGTTCACCAAATCAATGCAAATGTAGTGCATGGTTAGTCAATAATATTATTCATTTGTCACTTGGCAGCTGGTCCCATCAGAATAGGTACATTATAAAAACTATTTTTTCCCTGTCTACATTGTACACTATGCTGTCCTATGATAAATTATTAAAGTCTAAACTAATTATATTTTATACTTAGAAATAATACTATATGTGGTTGGAAGCATTTAGTGAAACAGTACAATACTATGCTGCACTGGAGCAATATAAGACGGAGTTAAGAAGGTTGATTAACTTAAAAATGTGGATTATGTAGAAATTAGGTAGTTTAACAGAATTAAGTAGGAGACAATGATTTTTGGATTTTCCGCCTGTCTAAAGTTTAGTTATCATTTTAATGTGTTATATTTTAGCTCTGGAAAATAGGAATATCAGCCTCTTCACTAGATTGTAGTTTTTCAGAGCCTTCTTAACTAACACTTGTTTCATTCTTTTTTGTCCTTGTTTTACTTCTCAGAGAAATGTGTCCTGCTGGTGTTCCCTCACAGAACTACCTGGCTTATGTGTGTGTGTGTGTGTGTGTGTGTATGTGTGTTTCACTTCTATTAGCTCTTACGCATGTTGCATGTAAAGATTCCCAAATGGATAATCAGTTGTTTTTTCTTTTGTATCTTTTGTTGTTCAGTCTTCTTATTTATGTCACTTATAGTCTGGCAGTACGGGCTTCGTCCTGCTGCTACTGACTGGACCAAGCTGAGGGCAGGACCCTTTGTAGGTGAGGCGTGTTAGGCGCAGTAGAAATAGCGATGGGCTCGTCTTGCAGGGAGTTGGGTTATAAGACGTGGGTAGGAACGAAGCTTGATGGGTCACCCAGTGTACACCTTGCTTTTGTCTAAAGGCCAGTTGTGTTTCTGCCTTTATTTTATTAAGCAGTTTCCTTTATCAGCACTGTTGGTGTATAGCTGTTATTAGGAATAGTTACCATTTTCAGTATTTTATCAAGATTTATCTGTTCTTTAAAACTGCGCATATTTCATGTGACATGGAAGAAGAAAATGTCCCAAGTTTGGTGACAGATAATATACTAATTCCTAGTTCAGTCAAGTAGGCCAAAGCCAAGTGGCATTATTCAGGTCATTTATAAAACATTACAAACATACGCTTCTATCTGGACTTTTGTAGGGGTCAGTGCCTACAATGCAGCTTACCTGAAGCAATTTCTGAACAGGGAATTGAGAAAATGGTGAGGTCCGATTTCTTGATAGGAGAAGCCAAAAGGGGAATGTATTTTGTGCTCTAGTGTAGCTCAGTTTACTTCTGGGTGCAGTTCCAGCTATTAGCTTTGATGTACTGTGCTCTGTCCCTTTCTGTCTTTTCCCAAATGCTGCCTTATGAAGCTTACTCAGCGGTGATTGAAGTGAGTTGAGACTTTTGCTGACAGTTTTCAGGTTTGCCGTATTTGCTGATGCACTGTGTGTACCAGTGCATGCAGTACACAATTATTTTTACCGTATCGTATCTGGGTAGAAGATGAAAAAAGTTTTTGAACCTAGATAGGACCAAATGTTGTGCATATTTTCAAAGCAACATAAACATTTAAAGGAAGATGAAGGCCTTTCTTCTTATTATACTTGAGTTATACTACATATGAAATAATTTTTTCTTGTGACAATTTACATGGCAGTTATTGAAGTATCTGTAGTTTGTTTCATGAAATAAATCTACTTCAGCTTGTGACAGTAGAGCTTATTTGGTGTAGGACTCAAGTGAAGTCACTGTCACCTTTAGTAGTCAAGATTATATTCATCTACAAAAGAACATTAATTTTACTTTATTGTTGGGGGATACTCTAAGAAATATTTTCATTCATCCATATTTTGACATTCAATTGTGTTGAAATAATAAGTTTGTGTGGTAAAAAGTCAAGTGATACAGATAGAGAATTTATAATAAAAGTCACAATTCCCACCATATCCTTCTCTATCCCTAGAGGTGACCAATTTAAACTGTTCTGTTCTGATTTCTTCTTGTAGTGATAATTTAACCATCATCTATCTATTTTGTAATACATGACTCACTATTTCTTGATTTATTATATTTATACACCATTTACTTCTTGATATATTAGGTTAGGACTGAATTCATCTATATTACTTTTCACCTTTCCTTTTCTAAATATAATCACATCATCAGTCTATTTCCTTGCACCCTAAATTTGGTACTTCAAAAATATAATTAAGTCTTCATTTCTTCATTTGTCAGACAAAGTTGGCAAATGAGAGATGGCCTCATAACTGTGTCATCCACTTCTTTCACCCAATATTTTGGACTTCTTCCAAGTCAATATGGATATTAGTATCACACTTACTTCTCTATTTTCTGTGGAAGTTATACTCTTTTTCTCTATGCAGGGTTCTTACATTAGATTCTTTCTTTATGGGTTTAATTTTCTACTACTGAGTGGAGAATGTCCCCAGCTTCAAATCCTGAATGAACCATCTATTGAAACATTCCTGTTTCATCAGAGTTCTCCCTCCACTCCCTTCCCCTTTTCCCTGGAAACCTCTGCTTGGAACCCTGGAGCTGCTGGATCTGAGTTGGTTCGTGTCTGCAATATTCCAAAGCTGTCATCCTGAGATTGGCTTTTACTCCCCCTTGAATAGTACCCTATTTATTGAACTATGTTTTCTTTGCCCTAACACCCTCAAGTTAGCATCCTTGGGAAGGGTATACAGGAGGGAAAAGAAATGAAATCATGCAAAACAGAAAAGTTTTATTCTGCTCTCCTAAATTATTGACCTAATTATTTTGCAAGAAATAGAATTCTTAATTGAAAATCATTTGTTTTCAGAACTTTGGGGACATTGGTTTACTGTTTTCTAGCACTTAGTATGGCTAAGGAAAAGTCTAATGTTAGACTATTTAATTCATTGTTGATTGTCTTTTAAAAATCTCTGTAAGGTTTCAACTATACTTATGTATTTCTTTCTTTACTTATTTACTTTTAACTCTAAGATACTCTCTTAATACTTGGTTTTTGAAAGTCATTTTCCTTCTGTATTCTTTTTTTTTTCTTCCTAGAAAGTATATTGATGAATATACTTCTGGGTTTATTCTCTATGTTTATGTAGTATTTCTGTTTCTTTGTCCTAATGTTCTATGTCCTGGAGATTTCCTTGTTTATTATTCAGTACTTCTCTTGAATTATACATTTTATTTAAAAACTCATACTCACTGGTGTTTCTTTTCCATAATACCTTTTTCCTATTTTGAGAGCAAGCATTTTGGAAATTCTTTGGGAATTTGATTTTGAGGTTTAAAAAATTTCTTTGGAATGCTCTAGATTATCAGGGCATCCTGTGGGGTCACTTTTTCCTGCTGGTTCATACATATCTTTCATTTTATTTTAATTTAATTTAATGTAATTTAATTTCATCTTATTTTATTGGTAGTGGGGATCAAACTCATGACCATGCACTTGCAGGGCAAGCGCTTATGCTGCTGAGCTAAATCCCCAGCCCTGATATCTTTCTTTTAATACTACATGCTTTAGTCAAGTGTCTGTTCACGGATTTTACTGGGCTGTTGACAAGAGGTATAAAGTTGACCAAGGTGTGGGTCCATGAGAGTGTCCTCACTGGTAACCTCTTACGTTGGGTCCATGGCTGGGACATTAGCCATTGTCTTGGAAATCACTAGTTGCCAGGCCAAAGGGGGCTTTAATCAGCACAGTAACACACCCTCTACCTTACAATGCTAGTGTAATGATTTAAAAGGTTACTTGTATGTTTTGTGCAGGGCTAAGTGCCTAGTTTCAGGCTTTCTTACTTCCAGGGACAGGAAGGGCTTGTATATGTGTTGACAATTCTATAAACCAAGGGCGTGAATTTTTTTCAATGTAAAAGCCAGACAGAAAATATTTAAGGTTATTGTTACATATTCTTTGTTCTTTAGAAATACTTCAAATATATTAAAAACTACCAAAACAAATGGTGGGCTGCAATTTGCCAACCTCTGCAAAACAGAACTTCTGTTAATGCCTCTGTTTTTGCTTTTGATTTGTGAGGCTCGATTTTATTTAGGATTCTGGTTCCATAGGGTAGACTGAGGCTTTCCTCTTCCCCTATCCCCCACTTACCACCCTTCTTGAGCTTTGTCCTTTCTTCTTGCATATTCTGGGATGTGTATCTTAGGCTTTTTAGTCACTAGTTTCTAAAAAGCTGTTAAAAATTAGGTTCCACTTATTCAGCTGTCTCTCTTCTTTTTGTTATTATGTGTAGTGGATCCTGCTGGTAATTGCATCATCTTATCACTTTCTGTTTTCCAACATCTATCCCATCTTTTTAGCACCAGCATCTCCAGTCTTAGTCCAAGACTTCAGGCTGGCTTAGGAGTTTGCTATACTAGCCTTTAGGGCAGATTGGTGGAAGCAAAGAATGTCTCCTCCTTTGAGCTGTCAACCAAGGGTAGCAAGAATTGATGAATAAATGCATCAGCTCCCTTGCCTTTCTGTTGGGATAATCTAGAGGTACGTGTTTTTTGTTGGCTTCAAAATTGCCAGTTTATTTCAAAGTCACTTACTACGTTATACTCCAGATACCCCAAGATACCTTGTTTGATCAAAAGCCCTTTATTGACAACCCTGTTTCATGTCTCACTCTCTGTCTCTTTCTACTTATGTTTCTTGGGGTTATTGATGTGGGTTTGTGAACAATATAGGAATTCAAGCAGCCTAATTGATAAATTTGGAATTTTATTAGATGAGCTCAGGACCACTCACATGTAGACCCCTGTTTCAGAGTCCTACCGAGTGGCCAAGAACTGGTAAGTTACACAGTTTTAAAAACAGAAAACCACAAAAAAGACATCCTGTTGGAAACAATTTAGCTAGATTCTTACATTAATTTTTGATCGACACCTGTATCCTGCTTCTTTGTTGAGCAGGTTAATTTTTCCCTTGTGGGTGCAGCTCATTTTGCTTTTCTCATGAGATTGTACTCTAGGTGATTTTTCACTCTTCTGGGTCAAATACAGGGCACAAGATGACATCAGTTATGCCAAGGTACAACAATTATGTCTCATAAATTGCTTGTATTCAAGACTCCTTATCTGAAGGTCTGTTTTTGTGGAGCTCAAATAGAGATATACTGAGTTAAATTTTAATTTTAATGAAATTTTAGGTAGAAGAACAGATAATTTTTAGTACTTCTTTCATTGTATTAAATATGAATCCTTTTAGTTAATATTATGTTAGATATTTACTAAGGGCCAGTAATGAGTCAGACATGAATTCTACATATCAGGAGCTTGGGTTTTACTGAGCAGATAATCCATACTGTAAAATTTTTAAAGTATTGTTAAGAGAGATTGAGCTGTGTGTGTCATGGAGTTTAGTAGATGTGAGAAGTTATTTGCAGACATGTGACTTCAGAAAGAGGTGGCATTTGAAGTAGGTAAGGGGGAAGTAGATTTGAAAACAGAAGGAACGTGAAATTCCTTGAGGAGAATGTGGGATGAGCACGATCCTTTAAGGGACACAAAACAGGAAAGATTGCACTTTAAAGAAGTCTTCCATCCCTAAGGAAGGCGGACAGACTCATGTAGAATCAGTTTAAGTCCATATAAAAACTCAGATATATTTACAAAATCAATTAAAATTATAGGGGTGATGCTCATATGAGTGCTGACATAAACTGTTGATAAATGATTCATGGAATTGGGAATATAGATTTGATGCGGGAAACAAATGAGAGCCATTAGATTCTCCTGTGAATGGAAATTAAAAACAACTTTAAAGGGAGAACACTGTTGCCTAGGATGTTTTATTCTTGTGAAGAACAGATTGGCAGCAAGGAGAAGGCTATGGTTGGCAGGTGGTGATTTTTTGCTCTGCATTGTTGTGACATGCTACGGGGTTAGAAATCCAAGGGCTACTCTCAGAAATGTGGAAGGAAAGCTGAATTGCTCACGGGAGAAAAGCTGACAGAAGTATGGAGAACGAAAGCAAGGAAAAATGCAAAGGAAGAGATCAAGGTCCTAGGAGTCTTTCAAGGTATAAAAGGTACTATAAATAATCCAAAGGGAAAAGCCCCTAGCTGAGCCATTAGACAGGAGGGGTGAGAGTGGGAGCTTATTGGAAAGAGTTTCGGTAAGAGCTGCTCCATCTTCTGCTTATCTGGTCATTGTGTCTAATCACTCGTGGCCTCCGGAAGAGATGGTGAGAAATTACGTAAACTTACTGAAGGTTAGGCTTTGCATTTATTTATTTGTTTACTGGTACCAATTCCCTACTTGGTTTTCAATGGGAACAATTTTTTAAAAAAATGTGATAAGTTCTTTATTGGTAATAAAGTCTTGAGTTTAAGTGAATGACTCTTAGAGCCTTCAAATTGTACACTAGCATTTCTACCTAAACTGATTTACTCTATTAGTCATAACAGTTATTTTTCTGCTTTCCACAGGAAGTTTTCTTGCATAAAGAGAAAGTACAAAACAGAACCTGCTGCTTTCTCATAATGTCAATTTCTTAGGCAGCAATCCCAAAATTAGCATTATTAGTGGGGCAGGACACCCTGTGTCTAGCTACATATGGTTAACAATAGGGTGAGAAGACTGCTCATTACTAAAGCCACAGTGCAGTGGTAGGTGCACATTAATAAATTAAAGGTACCATGTCAGAAAAATTGCTGTTCTGATAATAATAAGTACACTGTGTTCCATTTTTCTTCTCACTTGGATATCTGTAGAAAAAAGATTAATTTAGAAAACAACAGTCTTGGAGAAGTGAGAAAGATTAAATCATCCTATTATGGGCCTTTAGTGCCCTTCTCAACCTCATTATTAATAGTATTTAGAATTGTTTTAGCATATTAGTTTCTGTCTTGGACCTTAAATCTTAAGCATTTGTTTCACTTCAAGGTCACCTCCTGTGGTCCTTTCTGCCAGCACAAGTGTATCTCACTGTTCGTTGGCTACATTTTTTTTTTTTACCTATTAGTAATTTGTCATACAATTCTCTTCCTTTTTGTTATCTAGCAACACAGAAGTGATCTACTTTATACAAATTCTGCTGCCTTCTTACCATCTTATAAGTCACAATTATGCCAGAGTTCCTGGATGTTTGATATCACTTTTCTTCTTCTAATTTCAATTGTTCCTTTACAAATTTGTCATGGCTCATAGTCTACAATAATATAATTAGGTCATTGCTGCATGGCCACTGCCAGATATTTCTGCCTAGCACATAGTGCAAAAGGCAGGAGGTACTTTTTACCTGAGGGACTTCTGAGGTTGTCATATATAGGGTGTAGCTATACTTAAGAAGGTAGTGTCTTTTTTCTGTACTAGATTTGGCTTTGGAAAAAAAATGAAGAAATGATCACTGAGGAAATCAGGGACACCAGAATGCCTGCCAAAGAAGAATGAATCTTTCTGAACTTACCGACTTTTGAAATCATGTAATTATTAGGCTATGGAACCAGAAATATCATGTAGATTGAGTGCTCACACGTTCAGTCAATCAATACTCTTATTCAGTTTTAGACTGTGAAAATATCAAGTGGAGATGGAAGCAATACAACACAGTGTAGCTTATTACTGTGGGCTCTGGGATCAGATGATGAAATTCTAAACATTTATCTACACTTCTGATTAGTTAGTTTCTTCTTTCATCGATCTTTTATTTTATTTTAAAGAGAATAAAACCAAACAAAATAAAACAGAATAAAGCCAATCAAAACAAACCTGTGTAAGTGACACAGAATTTCAAAGCAATAGGAAATCAACAATGGTTACCATAATGCCTCTTGTCATCTTCAAAATAGCTGCAGATACCTTCAGACAAAGTAAAAATCAAACAAAACAGAACAGCATAGGACAAATAAAAACAAAACAATGAATTCAAGAACTTCAAAAGAAGACAATAGTACATCTAAAATGGCCACCATAATATATCTTATTATCCTTGAAATAGCTGCCCATGCCGTCAGATATGATAAAATAAAAACAAAACAATAAAACTCAGCTGAACAAAACAATGAAAATGACAAAGGGCTTCAAAACAAGATAATAGGGAATTAACAATGGCTACCACCTTCAGAAGGGGATCACCCTTAATACTACAATGCATCTTGTCATCCTCCAAATAAATGATCAGACTACCAGCTCTAGACCAGCAAAGTCAGTGACACACCAAGCATTGAATTGTATTTTACCTCAATAGCTATCATCACAGCTTGTGTTTCTCTGGATCAGCAGGTCGTTTATGGCAGAGGTGGTGTGGGGGTGGAGTTTGCTCTTCTTGTTTCCCATCCCATGTGCTGGAAGGGGCTGGCATCTAGCTCTCTCTCCAGTGGCCCGTGCATGGTGCCGATTCGCAGGGAGGGCTTGCTTCTTGGTGACTTCTTGTTCTGTTCCCCCGCAATTTACCTTGATCTTTTCAATAGCAATAGCAAAATATTAACAATGCCTTTATGATAGTATTGAAGGGGTTGGAAATCTTAAATAAATGTAAACTATTATTACTTTCAGAGCATGTAATTTAGTGCTAAAAATTTTATACTAGCTATAGTCAAAGAAAATCCAGTGTAAATTTTTGAATTTTTGTCCAAATTTTTGAATTGAATGTTTTTCTTTTTTGTTGCACTCTGCATTGTGTCACACCAATTTGATAACATAATTTACATAACATTAAAATGCATATACATGTTTGAGTCTTAAGAGTCTAAGTGTATTTTCACAAAGGTTTTAATGAAAGATTATTAGAGATGATAACAATATTTACATTTAGTGGCATGGTTTATTTTCACGTTGATACTGGAACTTTGGGCCAGTGCTATTTGCATGACTGCTTAAATTACTGTAAGAAAAATAATGCATTCTGCTTTAACTGCAGTGGGAGTTGACCTTTTGCTCATAGACTGTCTTAAGGCTTTCAAAAAATAAAGGCTTTTTAAGTAGCACTGATATTTAGTTCTGTGGAAATGTTGTCTGAATCTCACAGAACTTTGGTTGTTACAAGTAGGATAGAGGTGACCACCACACATGTATTTTTATCCTAATCCAAGTCTGATGCTGGCATCTCTCCAGTCCCTTTTTATTTTGCATGAGTTGGTGCTCCAGCCATCAAGCACTGAGTCTCTGTAACCTCTGGTATGGTATCATTTAGTGTTCTGGGTCTCACAGGCCTCACACACTGATTTCAGAACTGTCTCATTACTGCGTGATGTTGCTGGTTCATTGTCATGAACAAATAACCTGATGTGGAATGTATGCTGTTTAAAGACAGTGATGTTTTTCTTCTTTTTTTACATTTGAATAATGTATCAGTGTGAAAAATAGCACCTTCTATATTAATAAGCTTTGAATGCCAAATTAAATTCAGAAATTTGTGACTCAAATGCTACTTTACTATCTATAAAGCTCTATCATCCTAGCTAGGAAAGCAGTTCATATTTATTCAATAGGTTTTCAGTGCCAGACATTGTGCCTACATTTTTGTTTAATTTTCACAATAGCTCCTGGAGGTAGGAACTATTCTTATTTCACAGAGGAGAAAACGGAGTCAAAGAGATAAAATTATCAGTAAGACTAAGAAGTGACATTCCGGGAGGCTGAGGTAGGAGGTCTGTAAATTCAAGCCCATCCTGGGCAATTATGCAATTTAGTGATTTATCAAGACTCTATCTCATAATAAAAATTTAAAAAGGGCTGTAGCTCAGTGTAAAGGGCCTGAGTTCAACTCTTACGACTGCCAACAAAACAAGACCACCAAGACAGCCATAATGACAGACTCATGTGGGGCAGAGCTGGGCCTTGAACCAGTCTTTGGTACCAAAGATTATATCTGCCCTTTCCCCTCTTCTGGCTGGAGGGTGAACTAAAGAAATCCATGCGATGGAAATCGAAATGGCTATGGCCATCTGGAAAGAGAGTCCTGCCAAATTCTAACGTGAGATGTGACTGGCCTGTCCTCTGGCAAAAGGTGTTGAACCCTTTACAGACCAGCCCCACCTATTAAACATTCTAATACTAGAAGCATTTTCTTAGTTTGATTCCCATGCAAGATGGTATAGCATTGGCTATAATTACTGCTGTCACTGTAATTTTGTACATTAATGGCAATTTTGTGAGGAAAGGTAAATTTTCCTGTTTAGTAAAAGCTTGATTTTCTCTCTAGACTTCCCTTAATCTCCTGCTGAGATCTTGTTAAACATTTTGAGGGTGAACTAATCAGTGTTTTGCGTCCTTTCAGTAATGTGAATGCTTTATTTTTTTCAGTATAAAGCAGTGTGAGAATATTCAGGTGTAAGTAGATGGGAAGACTCCCTCAACCATTATGGTGTGAAAAAAACACTGATGCTGATTAAGGCAACTTTATATAAACTTTTATAACAGACAACAACTTACAGATATTTTCTAATTGCTTATTTATTCTGCCATTCTCAAAATAAATGACTGGAGTCACTTCCATCTACCGAAATTCCTTTTGGGGAGTCTTATGAGAAAGAGATAATTCATTTGCAAAATTTTCGCAGTCTAATTGATCAACTCTTAATAGTGCCTTCTCATGCTTGAAAGTCAAATGTGTGCTTCCTTCACCCTGGTGAATCATTTTAGGATAAAGTTAGAATGCTGAATTTGAAATTAATTTTCCCCAAAGAAGAAACAGTTTCAATTTTCTTGTAAACTGCTTCTTTGGGTTTAATGTTAGTAGATTGCAGTATTTTTTATGTTGCTCATGAGTCAAGATAATCTATTTGAAAATGATCAGGATGTATTTGTAGTGTTCTGATGTATTAGGTGAAAATATGCTTTGGTGTCAAGAATCTTTATCATATACATATGTAGAGGCATGGGTCATAACTCAATAGCTTCAGTGTCTCCTCCTTCTGTTCTTCCTCCTTTCACCCTGTTCTTCTTATGTGCTGCAGGGTACAGATTTTAAATTTCAGGATGTAATTCACAATTTTGCCTTTTTCTTAATTTTGCCGATCACTTATATAACTCCCAACCAAAAACATTTTTGTTTTTACAGTACTGGAGATTAAATCCAGAGCCTTCACACTGAGCAGTCTCCAGTCATTTTTAAAAAGTCAATTAATTAACTTTTTTTTGGTGACAGATCTTGATAAGTTGCCTGCGCTTGGTCTCACTGGTCTCCAGTGTCAGCCTCCCAGAGTGCTAGAGTTTCAGTCCTGTGTCACCATGCCCAGCTTCAATCAAACTTTTTAAAAAGCAAATTAAATGATTTGGAACTGAGATGAAATTAAGGTTTTTTAAAAAATGATTTACCGGTACCTATATAACAGCTTCATCAACCAAATGGCTCAGTGGCTCAATATATAATGAGATGGAACACTTATGTTGATTGCTGTTATTGTATGGTTTAAGATAATGAGATATTATAAAAATTTCTTTTTTGATACCAAGACCATGGCCCTGGCTTATCTGATACAGACCTTTAACTTTTTTTTTACAACAATATATAAATCCATGCTTGTATTAATTTGGTTATTTATGTATTTTAAATCATTCTGAACTAATTCTGTTGGCTTCCTCTTGAAATACTTTGTAAAAATAATTTTTCTAAATATTGTAAGTGATAGCATCTGAAATGGAAGACTAGAAAATTTTATTCAAAAATTTTGTATTTCAGAGCATGTAGAGTAAGAAAGACACATCTTTTAGAGATTGGTTTTGGAATAGGGTTCCTTCTTGAGTGGTTACTTTTACTTTTTCTTAGTTGGTATTGGAGAGTGAACCCAGGGCTTTGTGCTTATTAAGCAATGCTATAGCACAAAGCTACACCCCAGTGCCATTTACTTATTTAAAAAGTACTCATGTACACTTATCTTGCTATTTACTTCCTATACTTTCTTCAGGGCTAGGGTGTTGGTAAGGTAATAGATCCTGAAATGTTGATCTCAGCAACAGCCGACTTAGTTTAACATTTCTCACAAAAACAATCTCTGGTATTTTATTGTAAATTTCTTATTTGTATCCCCAGATCTTTTATTCTCTTACCAAAGGAAGGATTCTCTTCTTTGGATATTTTTAATGAACTCTCTTGTATAAAACTATACTCTAATGAATTAAAATATGTATAATTTATATTTAAAATTCTACAGAATCTAGTGATTGTCTATTAAAAACAAAAAATAACAAATAAAAATTTCCAGTTGGGCATTGCAGTATTTACCTGTAATCTCAGGCTGAGGCAGGAGAACTGCAAGTTTGGGTCTAGCTTGAGCAATTTAGTAACTTAGTGAGACTCTATCTCAAAATAAAAAATAAAAAAGGATTGGGATTGTAGCTATGTTCAATTCCCAATCCCACAAAAACTCTAAAGTTGTGTTTGTTTTAATAAAAAGTATTACTGTGGCACTTGATAATAATATCTGCATCTCTAACTAAAAATTCTCATTTCATTTATTGTAATACAAATCAGATTATAGCCATCACTTCATGGTTAATTATAACAATAATAAGCAATAAATTTTAAATAACCAGAGTATGACAGTAAATGATAACCTCCCACATTATTCATTGTGTTTGAAATGCTGGATCTTACTTGTGCAGAGTAGACAGTCTCAAGAAACTGTAGGGATTCTGTAATAGAAATTTAAAAACATTTGATTTTTGTTTTAAAATTTTATTCAGTCAGTGATTGTAGAATTCACCTAACATTTTCTAAATATTACATTTATTCATATTAATTTATCACCTATAATACTGAAGTATTGAGGATCTACAGTACTGGATGTTATAGATGCTGGAGACAAAGAAGTGAAAATTATTAAAATCCTTGTTTTCATGGGACCAATATTCTCCTGGGAATACACAGACAATAAAAAGTTTTAAAAAGACAGATGTGCATACCAGTTAGGTAATTTGAGTAAGACTTTTGAAGATAACTGCAAAACAATAAAATTTGTTATATTCCTACCACCTTGTTTTGAAAGCCTACATTGTTATTGTTTTGGGCTCTTAGTTATAGTTATTTGTTGTTTTGTTTTTCTCTCTAATACAGAAAGGATAGATGTACATGGATAGGCTTATATGTGACTAGAACTTCACCTAAAGAGTTTGCAAGAATTGATTTTAGTGTGTGTGATAGCATGAACAACTACACTGAAGAAAACAAGAACCATGGTAGCCATTGATGATTTCCTGTCATTTTGATTCAAAATCCAATAATACTTTTATTCTTGGTTTTGATTGGTTTTAGTCTGTTTTCAATTATTTGATTTCAATATGTATGAAGATATGAACACCTATTTTGAAGAAAACAGGAGACATTATGGCAGCCATTATTGATTTCCTAGTGTCTGGTGTTGAAAGCCCGTTAGGCTCTCATTCTTTTGTTTTGATTGCTTTTATACTATTTCGATTTGTATTTTGTATTGTTATTGTGTGTGAAGGTATGGACAACTATTTTGAAGAAAACAAGAGACATTATAGTAGCCACTGTTGATTTCCTGGTGTTTTTTTTCTGAAATCCTGTGTTATTTGCATTGTTTTAGTCTGCTCTGCTTTGTTCTATTTTTTTTTAGTCTTTATATATATGTTTTTTATTTATTTAAAGAGAAACAAAAGCATGTAAAGGGTGGAGATAATACAGAATTCCAAAAAAAAGATAAACAATAAGAAATCACTAGTTAATAAATTACATATTATCCTCTTAGAAATAGTTGTTCAAGTTACAAAATTAAAGCATACAAAGTAGATAGTCAAACAGTGAGAGTGTAAACAGCTATGCATGCATGAATCTCTACATGTATTTCTATCCTTTCAGTATTAGAGGAAAAAACAAAACTTGGCAAGACAAAACAAAACAAATTCCTATAAAAACATGAAACCAAAAAGTCGTATAAAATCACAGTACAAGGTGATCTACAATGATTACTGTGTTGTTTCTTATTATCTTCAATAGAATGTCTATATCATAATTGAATATAGCAGTATAATTGAATATAGCAGTAAATAACAATATTAGTAAAATAAAACATTGTAGACAGTATAAAACTTCAAAGGTAGGTAATAATCAAACCAGAGTGGATATTCTAGTGGATCTTGTCATCTTAAGTGCAGTTGCCTATACTCTCAGGCTTGATACTATCAATCATAACAGCTTTGAATAAAATCTATCAATACAAAACAGTGATCCAACAAACCAGATTAAATTACGATCAGTCATGGTAAAACAATGTAGGCTTTACAGAGCTTTAGATTAAGTTAATAGGAAATTAAGGATGATTACCATATTATATCCTGTTATTTTCAGGATTACTGTCTGTGCCCTCAAATCTAGTACAGGTAGAATGACTGGAACAGAATATAATATATCTAAGCAGAGTAGTGTGAGTAATGTGGGTTTTAAATCCTGGTACACTATTAACAATATAGCATATCAAGGCCATCTATGTTAGAGTTTCTAGTTATCCTTCTCTGTCTCATTTCTGCTATGCTATTTTTCTGCCTTTGTTTAGTTTTCTCCTTCATTCTACTGCCTGCCCCACTCATTGAGGCCTTTCTGCCACTGTTCCTAAAATCCTGGTATTTTTTTTCTCTTTCTAGAATGTCCTTCAGCATTCTCTGCAAGGTTGGATTAGTGGTCACAAACTTGCGCAGTTCCTCTCTGTCATGGAAGCATCTTGTTTCTCCATTGATTTCTAGTGACAGTTTTGCAGGGTACATCAATCTGGGCTGGAGGCCACCTTCCTTCAGGACTTGGAATACTTCGCTCCAAGCTCTTCTTGATCTGATGGTCTGTGTCGAGAAATCACCCATGATTCTGATGGGTGATTACCTTTATAGGTAATCTGTTTCTTTTCTCTGACAGCTTTTAATATTGTTTTTATATTGCATATCTGGTATCTTGATTATTATATGTCTGGTTGTAGATCTGTTTTGGTTGTAGGTGGCTGGAGTTCTGTATGCCTCACACAACCGAATGTCATTTTCTTTTCCCATGGTTGGGAAGTTTTCCTTAATTATTTCTGTGAATAGCCTTTGTAATTTACCTATATGTATTCCTGCTTCTTCATTCACATTTCTTATTCTTAAATTGTAGATTCTCTTGTCATCTTCTAGCCTTTGTATTGTTACTGCCTGTTTCCTTGTTATTTTTAAGAGATCTTTCCTTTCATGATCACACATTGCAAACTTGTCTTTAAGTTTTGGTAGTCTATCCTTAGTTTCTTTTAAGGTGTTTTGCCAGCTTTCAATGGAGTTTTTAATTTCCTGATAGTCTCTTTGAATCGGCTTCGTGTATTCTATATTTTCTTTATATTCTTTATCGAATGTTTCTCTCCTTTTTATGTGGTCCTCCCTTCTTCCATCTATATCTTCCTGAGAGATGCTTCCTGAGAGCATTTCTTTTATTACTCTACTCATATCTTGCTTTACCTGATTTAATATTTCAGTTTTGAGCTCATCTACAAGGTCCCGAAGATATCTCTTAATATACATTGAAGCCATGTTTGATGTTGTGTTTGCTGCCCTCAGTCTCCTTTGTTTTTCCTTCTCCTGGATCAGTGCTCTCAGGGTTCTGGGCTGGGGACCTCCTCCTGCCTCTATCTCCTGTCATGGCCCTAGCTTCCTCCACACAGGTTACAGTGCAGGTCCCAGCCCCCTTCCCTGTTGGCCACCTTGCCGAAGCACGCTGGCAAGGGACCTACACCCTCTCCTGCCTGCTCTTGTCACTGAGGTGTAAGCAGGCTGCGTATGCCTTCCCCTCCCCACCAGGCCAGCCAAACTTCAGGTGCCTTCACCTGGTCAGTGCATGCTAGGCACAGGGAATCAATTTGGGACATTTCATTGGGTCGTAGCCAGGGGCACGGCCCAGTCCAAGCAAATCGCATGAATCTGCTCTGGGGAGCAACCAACTGAAGTGACTGTCACTCCAAGTTCAGGCTCCTCCTGCCCAATTCCAACATGTCGCCCATTTGGTTGTGCCCTTCCTGTGTGTATGTGGGGGGTCTCATTCCTAGCACTGACTGTGGTGGATTATTGAAGGTCCCTTCACTGGCTCCGCTCTCCGTTGGGCTCACCAACCCCTCACTTCAGCCCTGCCGTTCTTCCTGTGAGTGGCAGTGGGAGCGAGTGTGGGTGGCTCTGCCTGCCTGCACGGATTCAAGCTGGTGCAAACTTGGCGGGTCACTGCGAAAATGCTGTGTCTCATAGTTTTTAGCTATTTCAGTTGTAGTCTCGAAGTATTTGACAAGCTTTTTAATTTCTTCCTGTGTCAAGAGAATCAATCTCCCTCTGTCTGGGTCTCTCCAGGATGTTTTATTCTGGCATATGAATTGTTTCTTCCTGGAGGCTTTGTATTTTGTTGCTCACTGATCGGCCATCTAGTCGTCTTCTTCTATTTTGTTTTTGTTAGCTTCATTTTGTTTTATTCTCTTTAAAATAAAAAATATATACCAGATAGGTAAAATAAAAAACTTTAAAATAAAAAAATATACATACCAGGTAGCTTTAAATACAACTGGAAAAACTAAAAAACTAAGCAGGATCAGAGTAATTTGCACAAGTAACTAACTTAGCATTGCTTCATTTTATTAAAATTATCACTATTCTTGCCTTTTGTCAAGAAATTTACTCATAAACTGAGCGTGGTGGTGCACTCCTGTAATCTCAGAACTTGGGGGACTGAGGCAGGAAAATTCACAAGTTCGAGACCAGCCTGGGCTGCAAAGTGAGCTCAAGGCTAGCCTGAACTGCATAGTGAGACCCAGTCTCAAAAAGAGAAAAGATAAAACAAACAGACAAAAACAAAACAAAAAAAACGAAAGAAACAAAGAAATTTACTCATGATAAACTCTGAAAGTACAGAAGAAACTCTGTAATTACACATAATTGATTTCTCCACATTTCATGTTACCAAGAATAGATGATGATTCAGTAAATTTGGATCATGCAGAGAAAAGATTTCAAATAAAAGCGATCCATGTAAATAGAAACTGACATCTGTGCTAGCAGAGGCCATGACTAAATAGCCAGCGAAGTGTTGAGTTCACACATGGACTGCTGAGTGAGAGCCTTGGAGAGAAGTAGTTTTAATCAGAGGTAATTTTTACTGTATTAGAATTTATATATCTGGTGTAGATAAATAATATAGGGTTGGCTATGTAATTTTTCATCAATCTAATTTACACCATGGTCACTGAAAACAGACATCTGAAATGCAACTAAATTAGAAACCTGAGTAAGATATCAGCCATTTGTGATTTTTTTCAGGGACAAGCCTGTTTTAAACGAATGGAAACATGAGCTGCTTCCATCCCTTGAGATATTTGCTGAGTGTCAGGCTCAGGCAGGTGGATGAACAAATTAACAGTAGGCAAGACTTTGTCCAGACAAGTAGAAACCAATAAAAGATATGTTTATTTTGAAAAAAACCCCCACTTCTCTTTAAGATGTAGCTAATATCCTGTAACATTCACTCTTTTTTTTTTCCCTGTTTTGTTTCTGGGGATTGAATAGAATCCTCTTCCATGCTAGGCAAGCACTCATTCGCCTATTTAAAATGGCTAACTGAAATTTTCTATTAGGATACTCACAGTATTGTGCAAACACCGTGACAATCTAATTTTGGAACATTTGTCTCTCCTAAAAGAAAGCCAGACTCATTAGCAGTCATTGTCTAACCTTCCTACTCTCATCTCACATCTTAGGCAACTGCACTCTATTTTCTGTCCCTATGTTGTGTCTATTTTGGACATTTGATCCATACTTTTCATACCTAAATAATATTCTGCCATATGGAAGTATATATACATCCACATTTTGTTTGTCTTTCTATCAGTCAGTGGGTATTGAGTTGTTTCCTTATTTTGGCTGTTATAAAAATATTGGTATAAGGTTTTCAGTGAACAGATAATTTACATTGTAGAAGGGGTATACACCTAAGAACAGGATATTCTTTATTTTTTGTCTTTTTGAGACAGGGTCTCGCTATGAAGTTCAGGATGGCCTTGAGCTCGCTTTGTAGCCCGAGCTTTCAATGATCCTCTTGCATGAGCCTCCAGAGTGCTGAGATTACAGGCAGGTACCACCACACCTGGCTCCTAGGAGCAGAATTTATGGGTCGTATGGTAACTCTACATTTGCTTTTTTTTTTTTTGAGAAATTGTCAACTTATTTTTCCATAACAGTGATGTCATGTGCATTCTCATCAGCCATGTATGAAGGCTCTGATTTCTCCACATCTTCACCAGGACTCATTGCTGTGTGTCTGTTTGATTACAGCCATCTCAGTCTGTGAAATTATGTCTCATTGTGATTTTGATTAGCATTTCTCTCTCTAATGATATATACAATAACATCATTGCATGTGTTATTCACTATGTGTATCTTTTTGGAGAAATATCTCTCTGTACCCTTAGGTCATGATTTATTGGGCTTTTTATCTTTACATTATCAAGTTATATACCCCTCCATATAGTCTGAATAAGGGTCTTTTATTAGATATATAATATGTGGATTGTATTAGTTGCAACATACAAATTTTAAAATTTTGGTGAAATCCAATTCATTCAATTCTCCTTTTTTCCTTGTGCTTTCAGGGTCATGTGATAAATATTTGAGCATGTGCTGAGTAAGCACCTATTTGTGCTAGGTATGATGCAAAGTGGTAAGGATGAGTGAGTGCAGGAACTAGCAACTTTTCTGAATTCATTTAATAAGTTACCATAATAATTCCATTATAGTTGAGAGGATTTTTTTTTCACAAGGGGCCAAATGTCGTTGAAATCTCAGTGGTCTGTGATGCATCGATCCATTCAGTTACTAGATTGTGGGAATTCTCTGATTCAGTTACTAGAATGAGGCAGTGGTATTTTGAGGAGGAGAAGAAAAATTACCTTTTACCATTGTTTTGCCTGAGTTGGTTTGGACTTCTACAACAAAATGCCTGACAGGCATTTATTTTTAATGGTCCTGGACAGTAGGAAGTCCAAGATCAAGGTTCCGGAGCTTCAGTGTCAGTGAGAACTTGCTTTTTGCCCCCAAGATGGTACTTTGTTGTTACATCTTCACTTGGAAAAAAAGCAGAAGTGCACAAAAATAAAAAGAAGAACGGTGTGTAAAGCTTTTTTTAAAAAAACAGGATCACTAATCTTTTGTGAGGGTGGGGTTTTCATGACCTGTCACCCTCTAGAGACACCACTTACTAATATTATCATCACATAGGCGATTAAATCTCCACTTAGAGCATACAAATATTCTAGCCATAGCATGCCTCTTGAAATTGTAGGTGTTTTTCTCTTTCCTTCTTTCTTTCTTTCTTTCTTTCTTTCTTTCTTTCTTTCTTTCTTTCTTTCTTTCTTTCTTTCTTTCTTTCTTTCTTTCCTGAGAACTTCCCTGGAAAAGTGTGGGGTGAAATTTAGCACTGTTCCCTGCTGTACCATTCCATCATTTTCTGTAATATATTACTTAATTTTCATAAGATCTCATGACTAACTCTTTTTCCTTCTCAATCCATAGACTGAGTCCTTGTCTAGTTTCCTTCTGTTTTGGAAGTCTGGTTTTTCTAGAAAGGATATTTTCTCAAGGAGCTTTTTGGGATGAATGGTTCTTATTCTTTCATGTGCCTCATAACAGAGATCTCAAAAGGTCTTATTTACATTGATTGTGTCTAGAAACCAACCCCTAGCCATTCTCTTCACAGTAATTTATTGAAATTTTATTAGTCTTGGTATGTCCAGGGCTTTACTATCTTATTCATATATTTTTCCTTGAAGTCAAGATTTAGGATTATTGTAAATACTCTTACACTAGTGAACACTCACTACTTTCTACATTAAGTGGTTCCCTCTTCACCACTGAATCCAATTCAGACTTCTCAGTATACTACTCAGCACTCTTAAGTTCATGCTTGCTACTAATGGACCATGACAGCCAGAACTGTCCTTTTGTGACTTAGCCAACTCCCACAACCTGTCTGAATTCCAGCTCTGAGCTTTCGCTTGCTGTAATCTCTAACATTTGATTGTTCTGTTATTCATATTCTATCATTTAATACTCTGCTCCAGCTCTGCTTTCTTTTGTCTGACTATTCATCATGGTTTCCTGTTATATCTGACTGAGCCAGAAAAGTAATACTCATTAGGAACTGTTCCTTAGGAACCAGCGGTACTTATTAGGAATCATTTATCAGAAGTACAGTTTGTGTGCAGTGCGATTTAACACCTCAGTAACCGATACTGTTATTGCCTCATGGTCTCATGTTTGTAAGATTTCTTTCCTCAGGAGTTAACAGGTTTCTTGTGAGCAAGGTGGATATTACACATCTACACAGAGCTTGCTACAACGGAGATAGTCAGTGAAGAGTGCTGACTACTCTTTGAGATTTTGGAGATCTTATTTGGGTCTCTATCAATGATAATATGTGTTTTATTTCATAACAAAGGAAGTTATTTTATCTTTTGTTGATGCTAGGGTGAAACATGTCACCAACACCACTCTACATTTTCTCTGAGCGAGTTTGGTTTTACTTCAGTGTGATTTTTGAGAACAATTTCACTATAGTGATTCAATACTGAGGTCTCAGGTTTTACATCAAAATACTACAGAATTGTTAATGAAAGAATTACACACTGTTCTTGTTCTTTGGTTCTATATGAAAGTTTGGGGGATTCTCTGAATATGATCTTTAGTTTTTTTTTTTCCTTCTAACAAGCAGTTAACCAACAGTAACCATCTAGGTCCATATGGAATGTTTCCATGTGTGAACTGCAGCATCAACATTGTGCTCTTGCTGTTCTTGTAGATGACAGAGGGCACTGAACTGTGCTCAGATAGCTACTTCTGTCAGTTTCAGTACAAAGTGATAGCTTTTTTAATTTCCAGGCAGCAGTTTAAAATCTTCAAAAGAAAATAGCTGCTATATTGCTAAAAGCAATACACCTGATCTTTGGCAATGTCTTGTCCCAGTTTCTCTTTTTTTTCTTTTCTTTTCTTCCTCTCTACCTCTCTCCCTTCTTCCCTCCCTCCCTCTCTTTTTTTCTCTCTTTTTCATATACCTATGTATCTATCTGTGTGTATTGCAATACTGGGGGTTGAAGCCAGGGTCTTTATATGAGCTACATCTCTAGTCATTTTAAATTTTTTGTTTGACACAGGGGTTTGCTAAGTTTCTAAATTGCTCTGGCTAGGCTCAAATTTTTAATTCTCCTGCCTCAGCTTCATAGCATACTGGGGTTACAGAGTGTACCATCACGCTTGGCTTAGAGACCATGTTTTAAAAATTGTGCCTATGAACACTTCTCCATGCTTTTTTTATTATTTGTCATCTTGCTCAACTATCTCACTGTTGGCTCTGAAGGAGGAATTAAAATGATAAATGTCAAAGGATGAAAAATCTGAATTAGAAGGTCATTCATTGTGTCTGAAGCACTCGTCAACTTGTCATCCTTAATTAGGCTGTGCTCTTTTGAGAATAGTGATTATAATTTAGTTCATTTCTAAACTCAGAACAGTCATGATTCAGTAGGTGCTCAATACATGAATGTTGATTTACCCATATGTTTTTGAAATGAGCTACTATCCAATCAAACTTTAATAATTTAAAAGACTTAAAGTTGTTTCTTAATATTTGACTTACTAACTCCATACTCTATGTGGAGTCCAAAATTTCAGTTAACACAAGAAATATTTTATAACAGAAAAAATGCTCTTCATAGTTCCTAAATTCTTGAGTAAATTAAAAGAATGTGCATTCTAATTGATCTAACTAGTGCACCCGCAGTGTGTACAGTGTGAATGCATGCAGACTTGATCCCAGGCTGGAATTGACTTGAATAAAGAATGCTTTGGCAATATTTAAGCCTTCTAAATGCGAGCCATGTTTTTTTCCTTTCATGTTTTCAAAAACTCATTTTCTTAGAGTGGTATTCTGCCTACACTTCATCCTCTTTCCATCCAGATAACACTGTAGAAAATGGAAGTTACCCCAACAGAACACTGAAGAACTCTGAGATTTCTCTAGGTGTGCCACCATCCACACATGAAGCAGAGTCACTTGGTAAAGCGGTATGAAGCCAATCTGTAGATCACTATTCCCTCCTCCTTATATTCACCTCTTCTTTTCTCCCCTGCTTTTCCAATTACATTTGCTCTCCCAAAAGATAAGAAATTAACATGTCAAATATCATCTACATGCTCCTTGTAGCATTCATATGATGTCAAATTCATTTTTTCTCAGGCTGAAATTGCTTCCTTTTGCTTGGCATATTAAGATGCCTTTTGGGAGGATTTAGAGAGCTTTATTCATAAAGCATCATGGTTAGTAGCACAGACTTGTGTAATAAATCAATGTTGAATCCTGCATCGGCCTCAGTAGCAGTCACGGGACTGACTGGTTTGCTCCTCTAGCTCCCGTCTCTCAGCCCCTTTTCTTTAGTCCTCTTTCAGTTCAGGGTGGCCATGTGACACAATTATGACACATGACATCATTCAAATTCTGTCAAGAAAGCTAGGAGATGCAGCTAATGTGACTCCGTCGGTCCCTTCTTTCTCTGTTCTTCCTGCGTGGAGCCCTGTGATGCCTAAAGATGCAGCAGCGAGTAGACAACTCTCAGACAGAAAGCACGTTATGCCTGGCAAGAAGGGAGGGAGCACTTCTGTCCTTGCTCACATTGCCTCGCAGCTCAAATACAGCTGAACTGCTTGCTTGCTGTCCTCTTTTCACTTGTAACACGAAACTAGTTACTCGTTAAAGCCATTGCTTTTGGGTTTTCTGTTACTTTCAGTTGGATGCATTGCTAATTGTGCCCTCAGTTTCCTCATCTGTAACTTGGGACTGTTACTGCTACACACTGCATAGGATCTGTGTGAGGATGAAACACAGATATAAGCGAGAGGCTTCCTGGAGTGGCTGGCTCGGAGCAAACACTCAGCAAGCGTCAGTCAGTGTCATTATTCCAACTTGGTGATATTTTCATCCTTAGGTTTAAGGTTAGAAATTTCGGTTCAAATGCAGATCATTAAGCTGTTTTTCCCCTTCTCAAAATTGGTGATTGTTTTTAATAGTTTTAAAAACAGTTTTGTAGGGGTGTAATTGCCTAAACCACACATATTTAAAATTAACAGCTTGATGTGTGTGGCATATGTATTCATTGTGAAACCAGTATAAGGCACAGAAGTAGGACAGAGTTGAATATGATTAATTGTGCATGAAAAGAATCAGAAAAATTTCAGATCACCATAATCAGGAAGATAAATGTACCCATCACCCCAATGACTTCATTTCTCTTTGTAATCTCTCTTTCATTCTTCCCTATCCCTTCTTCTACATTATCACTGATAGGCTTTCTATCACTGTAGATTAGTTTTTGTTTTCTGGAGTTTTATGTAAATGCAGTTATACAATGTATACTTTTCAGCAGTAATGGCTGTGACTTTTTTTACTGTTTAATTTAAAATCACTCAAATGATTTTTCATAGTTATTTTGAAAATTCATCGATGTCATTGCATGTTCACTAAGTGGCTTTTTTATTTTTCAAGGGTAGTGTATTGTGTGGACTATTGTGTGTGGCCTATTGTGTGAATATTTGTTTTTCACCTATTAATGGGGAATTCTTAATATAGTGAGTCTCTTTTATAACATTATGCACAAGGTAAAGTATATATTGTATAGCTGCATTTATACAAAACTATTATAACTATTAGACTGTATGATAATTCTTTAAGTTTGGGGAATGATGTCTCTTTCATCATTTGTCTTTCAGCCTGTAGTACAGTGGTAAGGCTTCAACTGGTACCCATGCAAACAACACTATAAAGTGAGACAAAACATTCATTTTCTCTTACACTGTCTCCCAACACCACCATTTGTTGATTCATTGGAGTCAGACATTTCAGAGATGTCTGTTTGCTTCTTTTCCTAATCAATTTTGTTTAGGGATAATTTATAAATCACAAAATGCACACATTTTAACTGTTCAGGCCACTGACTTTGAGAAATGTAATATACCTGTACCACAAATAAGCCAATTTTTGTCTCTGGCAAAAAGTCCTCCTGTGTCTTTGAAGGCAGTGTCCAGCCCTATTTCTTTGTCCTACATAACCACTGATCTAATTTTTATAAAGTGGTTTTATGATATGCTAAATATTTTAGCACATAAGAGACGCTTACCCTGGTTTGAACATCACACATGTATCAAAACATCACGTCACAAAAATACGTACAATTCTTATGTGTCAGTTAAAAAAGCAATAGAATCAGCAGTTCTCAGGAGGATCTGGAGCCGAGTTATGAAAAAAAGTGGCTTTAATGTAAACTTTTATATAAACGCAGTTAGCTATTGTGTGTCTTTTGTCCACTTTCTTTCACTTGGCGTAATATTTCAGAAGTTTAACCATGTTGCATTTTATTTTCATTTTAATTTGGGTGTTTATTTACACTTATTATAACTAATGACATTTTAACACAATGCATGCTGTCTGCTATTTGTTTTCATTCATC
This sequence comes from Hydrochoerus hydrochaeris, assembly GCA_004027455.1. Lineage (NCBI taxonomy): Eukaryota > Metazoa > Chordata > Mammalia > Rodentia > Hydrochaeridae > Hydrochoerus > Hydrochoerus hydrochaeris. The sequence goes on from PVLA01001248.1 coordinate 312,107, forward strand.
ATTCTATTTTTTCTTTGTGGCTGTTTTCTGTGTTCTTTTGGGATGTGTTCCACCTTATTTTCTCTGTTGGCTTCTTAACTATACCTTTTATTACTTTTAGTGGTTTCTCTAGGCCTTATGAATATGTATGCTTAACTAGCAGAACATATACATGCAAAATTCTGTTATTTTGATTATTTTATAATTCCAACTTCCTTTTCACACATTCCATTTCTCCTTTCATGAATATGATAATGTTAATTGGTATAATTCTGTTCATACTCTCTTCTAAATTCACTTGTTTTTTGTTGTTTAAAACGACTCAAGATAGCTGTCCATTTTTTCTAGTATTACATTTAAACTTTTAACATGACTGAATCAAGTCCTTTAGGTTTTGGATTTCACCCACATCTCTAACTTCCTCTCCTGCTACCTCAACACTAGCAATACTGCTTTTCTTACAGTTCTTCAAATACATCTTTCTGCCTAACAGTTCTGTGTTTTATGGTATATAAATTCTGTCTGGAATATCCATCCCTTTGGGCATCTGATACTTGTATTCACTTTAAGATTTTTTTCCAAGGAATTTTTCTGAGAATTTTTGCTGGAGGAATTTTTTTCCCCGATGCTTCTCTCTCTAGGCAGAATTCATGGTTCTCTGCTCAGTTCTGCTTCTGTGTCTTGTACATTCTCGCGTGAGACGCTGCCTGTGCACTGTTTCGGATTTTCTTGGCCTCACCTCTGCTTGCAGCTGCGACTACAGTGACCATTTCTGGGATGTTGCCGTCCAGTCTCATGCAGGGACAAGGTGACAGTGGCCTGCCGTAGAGCTCTGAGTTCTGCTTCTCTTGTTCCCACTCTATCACCCAGGAGTTACGGATGTGAAGGAGAGGGGCTATCTGTGGGATTTTGCTCATTAGCTGTGCTTGAGCAGCCTAGAATTGTGGGGAGTTAATTCCCTGGGGGGACAGTAGTAGTGAATAAATGCTTTCTGCTCCCTGGGAGATTATCAAGGTGTTCTGTAAACTGAATATCCAGCCACTTGTATGGGTGGTCAACCAAATAAATAATGAACATTTTTTCAGACTGTCTTTCATTTCCCTGTTTCCCCCTTTCCTAATTTTTGCACCCTAAATCATACTGTCTCATTTTAGGAGACCTGGGGCAAAGGTGGGGAGCCTAGGTGAACACATTTCTATTACTACATTTATGAGACTGAATTGTAATTATTTGTTTCTGGCTTCCCTTAGACTAATGATTTTTCAAACATTTTAAATCACTTGTGTCTTATATTAAATCGCTGAATATAAAACTGGTAAAATTAAAATAATTTTGATTATATAGATGTAGGGGCAGAGATCTTGAAAAAATAATTAAAAATAGTTATTTAGATGCGAACTTCACAAAAGCTAAAAAGTTAATCTTCTGTTAATCTTTGGTTCTTTAGAAGCCTGTATAGTGCCTGGCTTCCAGTAGGTAGTCAGTAATACTTGTAAAACCGAACCAATTGAGCTGAAGAAAACTGAAATTTATACAATAAAAGTAATTTTATTTAAGATACATACAGTGATCATAGATAAAAGAGGAAGCAAAATAAATCACAAATACACTTCACTTTTTCCTCTGGAAAACATGAGATTTATTAGAAAAGACACACACACACACACACACACACACAGCTTCTACAAGTCCAAATTTTTCCATGTGTGATTTGACATGTTAATGTTTAAACTGTTATCTTAGTTTCTCCTATATGGCAGCAATGACAGATTTGAATGGAATTTAAAAAATTACTCTACCTTCTTTGACTGTTATTAGCAAAGGTTAAAAGATTAGGAAAATTATCATTTATAATAATTACAAAGCCACTGATATGCACAAGGTAAAACAGAAAGCTAATTTCTGGAAAATAAATATGCCAGTGTAAAATCCAAGAGCTGAAAATTGAAGCTCCTGTCATGTACAGTGATTTTAATCCATACTGAAAGGTGTCATCATTTTTAAAAAGTGATAGTAACTCAAGATGAACAGATATGTTGGATCACTTATTGTGAGCACAGTTTTCTGAGCAGGCAGAAGCAGAGATAAGAAGAAAAAAATGGCAAAAGAAAAAATATTTGAGACGTTTATGCTTTGAAAAAATGAACAATATATAGTTTATATTCAATATATGAAAAATGTCTTTTATCATTGATGAATGCATTCACTTACCTACCCATCATGCCAGTGCTGAGGTTGGCTTATAAGATAACCTACATGAAAGTCTGTTCTCAACTTGGGGTCAATGAATTTTTGGTTACATTTCTTCTAACCAGAACTTGAAATTTTTTTGAATAGCAAGTCAGTGACTGATTTCTACTTTTTTATTGTAAAAAATGGGCTTATTTATGAGATTTATGAGTAACCTATAATTTAAAATATTTATTTCTAGTCATTTAATATAAATGTCAGTACTGCCTGCTTAGTACTAAGTGCTTAGGATTAAATAGTGAATATAGGCTATACATATTAGGGATGGGAAGGACAATGAAAGATCTCGTAGAGTGGACTGGTGAGACATCTACTTACTCGTGAGATGCAAAGATGCAGAAAGGTTAAGCAACTTGTGGAAGAACAGAGTTCATAAGTGAATCGTTCTTGAGAATATATAAAGCTATTCTCAGATATTATTTTACCCCACCAATACTTTCTCTAAGCATGACAGAAGGACAAACTACAGAGGCTGCTAATTGCAAAAGGTAGTTGTCCCAAATGGGAAGACACTACAAAGAAAACTTTGGAGGCAGGAGGATTAGGGAGACATTGTGATGGAGCGTGATGAAAGTTTAAGGTCATTTCCGTTTATCAGGAAACTTTTCAGGTTTGGATTTTTTCCCTCTATGTGTTGCATGTAGTTTTTTTAAAAATAAAAATTGCACTGATATAATTACAAGTCTTAACATATTCCAGGTGCTTTAATCTCTACAAACTCATTTTATAGTCAGAACTCAGTGAAACGTATTGTCAAATCCAAATGGTTGATTCCAGTGTGTGTCACAATGTGTGTGTGTGTGATCCTCACTGGATCACTGGTGCTTAGGTGTGATGCACAGGTTTGAGGTTCAGAAACTGGGTAATCATATGGTCACTCAGAGGTTAATAGGCCTAGGCAAATTGATCTTTTCTAACTGAACTTACAAGAGTCTGATTATAAACCAGAACATTAATTTACAAGTTTCTATGAGGAAATTAACTGCCAAGTAGACTAGAACATTCCTGTCATCTTGTCAGCACATTTTATTCCCTATAGGAAAGAAAGCTTAGGGAAATAAAATTAAGGACGGGAGGATGCTAAGGAAGTAGAAAATGAGAAGAAAGTGAGTTGGATGCTTTTAATAAGGAAATTGTCATGCAGCGTTGGAGCCCAATGTACCTTTTCCACCGAAGGAACACACTTGCCTGGCTAAATGATCCCAACAGTCTCTCCAGCCAGCCAGATCCCTGTCTGTCAGTATAGCTCAGGTGGCAGCCAAGTTGTGACCTCATTAGCTGCAGCTAGACAGAGGATATGAGGAGCCCAAGACATTGTTCAATACCAGCCCCCTCCCTGGGTCTGCCAAGCACTTGTGAGTGCAAGAAGGAGGGAGAGAAAACCACAAATGCAATAGCATGGTAACAAGGACAAAGGTAACAATAATAATTTCCAACCAATGGAGGATTTTGTTAGGAACTGTGCTAGGAACTTTACATCAATGATCTAATTTCATTTCCACAACAATCGTCTTTGTAGTTGCTGTTAATATGCTTAGTTTGCAAGTGAGAAATAGAAATTTATAAACAAAAAGTAATTCACTTAGAAAGTCTCTTAACAGGTTTATCCAGACTGAGCTGTGCTTATCTCAGGATTAATCGTGTCCAAAATTGGACACTTTGTCCCTTTGTGAAACATGCCGTTCCATCAGGCAGAAACTTCTAAGAAATCTTGCATCCACCCTTTTTCTTCTCCCTCTCCCTGCCATCAACTCTTGACATACAGTATTAGAATAATGTTCATTAGCAAAATTGTCCAAGTTGTTATTTAGTATAGCAGTTACCTGATAGTAAACACATTTCAAAAACCATCCAATTTCAGAAAGGTGGCATCTGATATATTTTGTACTAACATTTTTAGATGAGTCATTCTCTGAGGTTATTATTTTGATTCTTGTTTGAATAATACATTGAACTAACAATAGGAAAAAAAAAAACCTCTGGTCCTTAGATTATAAAATCAGACTAAGTCTTCCTCACCATTTTGTACTGAAAGATAACAAAAAGGAGTCTACCCCAAACTAGAGCTACGTTAGCAAGATTCCTCAGTGGCAGTACACTTTTTTCCAGGAGCAGTTAGGTAGCAGTGTCACTGGTCTTAGATCTTGACTAGAAATTTGAAACAAGACTTAGAAGCTGCCAACAATGTTGTAAAAAATAGAAAACAGCTAAGTTGAGCAATACGAAATGTCAGAGTTGGGCTTCTTAACAGGTATTGTTTGAAATGTAAAAATAAAGAACATTGTGATTAAATTTAAAAAATACATTTAAAAATACCTTTTAAAAAAGTCTTGAACTAGGTCATGTGCACACCCCTGCCTGCCTGGAACAGCCACAGCCCAGCCCCTTCCGGTGCTCAGGCTGTCAAACAGGAAGTAGCATATCTCGCCCCCACCCGGCCATAAGCAACCATCTTATCTGGACACACACAGGCTGTGATGATAGCTATGTAGGTGAAATGCAATTGGATGCCTGTGGTGCTTTGGTGTTTCACTAATATTGCAGGTCTAGGGCCAGTGGTCTGACCATGGTTCAGAGGATAGTGGTACTCAGTGTGACATCTAGCAGGGGTGGGGAGGGGAGGATTTCCTTCTGAGGGTTGCAGCCATTGTTGATTCCCTGTGGTCTTGTTTTGGAAGTCCTAAATGGTTTCCATTGTTTTGTTGGGTTGGGTTTTACTGTCTTTTGTTTTGTTTGATTGTGTCAAATCTGATGGCAGGAGCAGCTATTTCAAAGATAACAAGATACATTGTGGTAGCAATTTTGGATTTACTATAGGCTTGTTTTGAAGTCCTTTATTGCATTCATTGTTCTGTTTTTGTTTCTATTCTCTTGTTTTCTGTTTGATTTTTACTATTTCTGAAGTTATCTGCAGCTATTGTGATGACATCAAAAGGCATTATGGTAGCTACTGTTGATTTTGTAGTGTTTTTAGGCCTGTATCTCTTACACTGGCTTGTTTTGATTGGTTTTATTCTGTTTTAATCCCCTTCAAAATAAAAAAAGCCTTGAACTAGTACTTACAAAGAATAAAAGTGCAGTTTAAGAAGAACTTTCAGAGGAAAGAATGCTTACATCAACTTATAAACATGGGAGGAACAATGAGGTGGACTGCTTGGGGGGAGCGGGGTGGGGGGGTGGCGGGCACCAGGCCTCACCAGGAGGTGGTCCCTGCCTGGAAACCATATCACTCTCATTGGTTTCTTGGGTTGAGTTTCATTCTCTTTTATTTTGTTTGATTATGTTAAATCTGATGGCATGAGCAGCTATTTAAAAGCTAGCAAGATATATTATGGTAGTCATTTTGAATTTACTGTTAGCTTATTTTGAAGTCCTTTATTGCATTCATTGTTTTATTTTTATTTTACTCCATTCTTTTCTGTTCAATTTTTACTATGTCTGAAGGTATCTGTAGCTATTTTGAAGACAAGAGGCATTCTGATAACTATTGCTGATTTTGTAAGGTTTTGAAGTCCAGTGTTGCTTACACTTGTTTATCTTGATTGATTTTATTTTGTTTTATTTTCCTCTGTTTTATCCTCTTACAATAAAATAAAAAAAAGAAGGAATAATGACATAGGAAGTCACCATTATGGGAAGAATTGATTCAGAACAATAATCAATGAATGCTAAAAACTTGAAGAGGAATACTTACATATTATCAAAGTATCTCCTCAAAGACTACTTATTAATTTAAAAGTGAAAATAATGACTAAACAGTGGAGAAGTGACTGATTTTGAATGATCCAAGTTAATATTATAAATGATAGGATAAGTTGAGATATGATTTCTATACTATACACTGAAAAAGGTACAATATTATGTGGTATTCCTACTGAAAATGTAAACCCATAATATGCATTAAATCAAATGGAAACATCAGACCCCAAAATACATTCTTTAAAATAACTGCCCAAGTACTTTCAAAAATTTTTAATATCTCAAAAAACAAACATTCCATATGTAAGTTTGGGTCAAGAATCAGAGTGAAGGACATTACTGAGATAATTGTTGCAAAATAGACTGTGTATTAGATTAGAGTTTGTATATGTGTTGGATTCCTGGACTTGACAAATGTATTGCATTGTATATAAGAACATACTTATTCTTAGGAAATGAATGCTGAAGTATTGAGGAATAAAAAAAAAACATGATTGTACAAGTGACTCTGAAATGTCTGAGGGGCAGTATTGTGACTATGAGTGTGTGCATCTGGGTGCACTCTCTCTCATGTACTTGCTGTAATGCAAAAACCAAATATGGCAACATGACTAACAATTGGTGAGTTCAGTTAGAAGGTATACAATTAGCTCTTTGGTTTATTCTTCTTTGTTAGTCTGTTTTATGCTATTATAACTGAATGCCACAGACTGGGTAACTCATAGTGAACAGAAACTTACTGGCTCACAGTACTGGAGACTGAGAAATTCCAGGCAGAGGGACCAAATCTGGTGGACATTTTTACTATGTCATAACATGGCAGAAGACATCACATACTGGAGGAGGGGGAGACAGAGAGAGGGACAAAGGGTGAACTCACCCTAGTATTAGGATCACCCTCTCCCAATAGCAGGACTAATCCACTCCTGAGGGCAGAACCTACATAGCCTAATCGCCTCTTAAAGGTCCTACCTCTATGAAAATGGCAATTAGATTTCAACAAAAATTTGAGAGAGGATGAATGATCAAACCATAACATCTTCCAACTATCCTGTAAGTTTAAAATTAAATTTAATTAAAACGTTGAAGAAAAAACTTGAGTGATTATTAATCATATTCCCGAGGAAAGGTGTCATCGTTGGTCTAATCACTTGTCCGATGGAAAGCATTTACCAGTGCCAAGGGGGAAGCCATGAGTCCCATGACACAGACTGATGGCAGAGTTGAAGACAGATTTGCCATGTTACTTACCAGGATAATTTAGGTGCACAAGGCTCTTAGAACTCTCCCAGAAGATGATTTTTTAAAATGGGTAGTTCATTTTATAAACATTAATGGTGCTCCTGTTACACATTGAGAATTTCACTAGGTACTGGAGGCAGGATGGTGAATGTGTCTCATGTTCTCTAGCTACTGACTTCTGGGAAGGGTCCACAGCTATACAAGACACGCCAGCATAATGAAACATAGAGGGAAAAATCAGTGGCAAATACCATCACTAAGACAAGATTGGGTGTGGTGGGGAGGAGTGACAATGAGGCACAGGAGTTTCCCAGTTGGCAGAGGTGGACAGGCAGAGTGAGGATACTGCAGGCAGGGGGCAGAAACAGGTGACACTGGACGACATGTGATGCGTGTGGGGACATTTACGCAATTTGGCATTAAGAAATTGAATACAGCTTTTCAATTTGGAGGTTGAAACAACAGAATAAACTAGTTTTTAGCTTAGTTACAAACACGTCTAAAACATTAAACTAGTAGAAAATACCATGGAGGACATAAAAGTAAATGGATCCCTTGATAAACAGTTCGATATGTATGGAGATGAGAGTTTTTTTAAGGGAGGACTGGGAATTGAACTCAGGACCTTGCGTTTTCCAGGCAGGTTTCACACCACAGAGCCACACCCCTGGCCTTATTAACCATCTCATTATAAGAGGGAATTCCTCCTGCAACCTTTCATATTTATTGTAGTTTTTATTAAATTTTAATAGTGTGCAAATTAAAGAAACAAAGTCTTGAAAAAAGCCAAAAACAAAAACAAAAAAGAAAAAGAAAAGATAAATTCTTATAATTCCTACATATTCAAATTATTAAGTGGTTAGTGAGTCTCAGTTTGAGAGATATAAAATGGAAATCTTATTTTTATGAAAGTATATTTCAATTATTATGGTAAAATACATTTTACACTACTATAAAATACACATTTACAATTGGAAAAATGGTTTTAGATGATTGGAATGAGAATAAAATAATCCAAAGGCAAATGTCAAGCAATAAAAACTGACAATCTTTGAGTCAAAAGCTTAATGTTGCTAATATGTAAACCTTTACTTAAATTTGTGACATATTCAGGTGTTAATAAGTACATGGAACAAAGACCTAATTAAATAATTTATAAAAGATGCAATAAAAATGACCAACAAGCATTCAAAAGGTTCATTCTCAGTATGAATTGAAAAAGCAATTTAACATGCACAAACGTTTCTTGGCTTATAAAATTAGTCAATTTTTAAAAAGTTGTAGTAGCTTGTATTGATGGAAGCTGTTAATAAAGGAAAAAATTGCAAATAATATCAACATCCAAGAGTGGGGAAATAGTTAAGTATGACTTAAACTGATACTGCATAACGTTGGACATGATGATTTTTTGAAGACTTTTAAGTAATGTAAATGAATATGCTATTATTGGAGACAGTAGTGAATAGACAGTGTGATTTCAACTTGTCAAAATGTATGTACATAGAAGGTTTAGATAATTACGTTAATACGGGAGATGCTGACATGTTAAAGGTAGAAGCAGGCAAAGAGTATCTGGGCACTCTTATTTTTGTGACTTTTCTGTAAATTTAAAGTTATTTCAAAACAGAAAGTTAAAAAATAAACAGGAAAAATACTAAGGTAACACTTTTTTTTCATTGATTTCTATGTGTTAAATAAAATAGCTCTACTCCATTTAGAAGATGCTTTTTTTGGTAGCTTATGTTTTTACAGAATAACATGTTATGTGGTCATTAAGAAAGACACTCCAACTAAAATTAAAAGAAGAAATTGCTAGACTCAAAATAAAAATGTAGTGTACTATATAGTTAGTGCATTAGTAAGTGGCAAGAAAACACGAGAATGTAAATGTGAGTGCTAAACAGGCGGGTGTAGGTGGAGGATAAGATGGAAACATCACCTGGCGAGGCACATTTCACACGTGCAGTGTGAAGTTTGAACAGCTGATGAGCAAAGACGAAGATAGACTCAGCAAACTGTGCTCCTAGAATTTTATTTTAGTAAAAAAAGAAGAGAAAGACAAATACAGCTTCTCAAGAGAGGGTAGATAGCTTCAGATTTTATGTGTAAAATAGATTTAGGTGAATTCTCACAGGTCTTAAGGAGCGTAAGTCATAGAAAGTGAAGGTTTTTTAAAAAAACAAGACCATTTGTTTTTGATAACCATCTTTATGATTTTTTTAAAATCACAGACTTCTCTGTAAGCAACATAAGTGTGCAGTGATTCAGGCCTTCTTCTGCAGAGACAGCTTATTGAGGAGTGATGAGGGTGTTCACCTGCTTAAATTAAGTCCTGGATTAATTTGATCTGGATCTGGACTCTGGTGCCAAATATTCATGTTGTTTGGTGTTAACAAGGACAAACAGAAAAATGAACCTGCATATACTCAGATGTCATCTGGAACTGAAAAACTGCAGCATGTTAGACATTGTAGCTCTCAATACATATATATATATATATATATATATATACATATATATATTTGGTACTAGAGATTGAACCCAGAAAGCACTGAATATAAATAATAATATTTATTATTATTATTATTTTGAGCTAGGGCCTCATTATTTTGAGATACTCTTGCCTCAGCCTACTGTCTGGGATTGTAGGCATGTGCCATCATCAGTGTGGCTTAGTTGTTCCCTCTTAAGTTACCTGAGATACAAAACGTCTACTCTTCCATGGCTGGAGCTTCTGATGTCTGCAATCCCTAGAGATGTGACAGGCAGGCAAGTGGTTTATAGAGCACATCACCAAAACTGATTCCAAAACTGTTCCCTTTCTCTTGTACTACCTCCTCCACCCTGAAAGTTACTGCGAGAATCAGAATCTCCTCATTTTAACATTTTCTCTTAGGTGATTCTTGGTTTAGCCACCTCCCTTACTCTGGGACATAGCCAGAGTGTGCTCCTTAGAGAGGCCACCTGCTTTCCTAGGTTGTTTCTTGCAGAGCCAGCATGTGGCTCTGCTTCAGACCTTGCCCCAGATTTAAACTACATATTTGCATCTCCATAATTAGATCTTAAGCCCCTTTCAAGCATTGATCATGCCTTCTATCTTTTTACCATCTCCAGACTTAGTCTTTGACTTTTGAAAAGCTAAGTCCATAGTAAATGCATATGGAAAGTGAATACCATGTCCCTTAAGGAAAAATTCTATTCCTTCATGAAAGAAAACTTATCTTGTTACTATGAAAAATGTGGCTTAACTATAAATTAGTGTGAAGAATAGAGAACATCTAGCTTAAAGCTAAAAGGAGCTCCGATTTTGGAATGAGTGTATTAAAAAGATTTAAAAAGTTATTAAAATGGGATCTAATCATAATAATGAAAGGGAAGGAAAGTACTCAAAGGACAGAACAACTAGGATAGGGGAAAGGAGAAAAGGGAAGAAAGGAAAAGATTTTACATATGTTGATATATAAATGCATGTATGTATAGGCAACTATACTACTATTATTTGTTAGCTCATCAAAAAGAACAGTTTGTGCTTTCATTGTTTGATCACTCTTCTGCTTAGATTTTGTAACCTGAGCAACTACTTCTATGATAGCAATATGCAATATATTGACCAGTGTTAATTCCCTACTTTTTTTGAAATTCTGTATCATTTCTATCCTTTTTCTTTGTTTTGCTTTTTTTTTTTTTGCTTTTTTTCCTGTACCAGGGATTGAACTCACAACCTCACGCTTGTCAGGCAAGCACTTATGCTGCTGCGCTAAATCCCCAGCCCGTTTTGCTTTTTAAAATAAAATAAAAATAAATAAAAAATGATATCTAAAGTGCTGTCTGATAAACTCTTAAGTGAAGGCCCAGGAATGTGTCTGAATCTACACATTCAAATGCATTGTGCTGTTGGGGCGTGCCCTGATGGGTGCCTTTCTAACCTGTGAATGTGTTTCAGGAAGTCTGTGTCCAGAGCCTCTGTCTCCCAATGTCCCGGCATGGCTCTGTTTCTCAAGTATGCAATCTATATAATAACAAATTTAAAAAGTTTTTCTTTTATGTACATCCTAGTTATTTTTCTCTCATGACTGAGACAAAATACCTGATGCCCAAAATTAAGGAAGGAAAAGTTTATTTAGCTTACAACTTGTGGAGGCTTCAGTCCATAATCAACTGGCTCCAAAGCAGGGTAGTATGGCAGAGGTCATGGCAGCAGAAGACAGCACAAGTAACAAGAGCAAAGGGAAGAAAAACAAGCTTCTTTTCCTTCCTTACATTGCAAGCACTCTATCAGCCCTGGGGTGGGTCCTCTACACCCTAAAATGTAGAACTGCTGAGTCACTTAGTTAGCTTCTAAACTTCTCAAGTTGACACAGTGTATCATTACAATGCATAATTGCAGTGTTATTAACATACTTAGGCTTAAGACATTACTTTTGTGTTTTAGGCTTATTTGCTCATCTGTAAAAGGGACTAACAATAATTATTTACAGGCTAAGGTAAGAATTAAAGTGGCAGAGAACCCCAGTTGGGTATCTGCTCAGTAAGTGATTGTTTTCATTATTGTTCAGAGAGAAATGCAGAAGTATATTACAAGTGGTTATGTATATTTGAGGTAGACTTGCTGGAAATACTGTACTATAGTAGATTTGGTTTATGTGATTTGAGATTGAAGTGTTACTACCATGGCTGACAATGCTTTAAGAACAAAGACCTTCTCAAAACTGCAGAGCAAGTGTGCTCTAGAGTGCTGACCCTTGACACACTCATATGTGGAAAGCTGCCCAGCTCCTTTCCCGGCCACTCTTTGGAAACATCACTTTTTTGAATATTAGATAACATAGAGGAGATATCACAACTGTCATTAATGAAAATAAGCCATTCCCTTCACAGTGACACCCATTAACAAAGTAAAACAAAGCAAAACAAAACACACTTCCTCCAATTACTGCTTCTGTTAGCTTCTATTTAATGTCAAGTTGTTTGGAGGCCTTTTGACCTTAAGTTAATGAAAAATTTTCTCTTTAGCCTTTATGAGCCAAAATCCCTGGGCCTGAGTTATTACTTAGTTCAGCCTGTGAGGACATTTACTTTTTTTAATCTCATTTTTGGGGCAGTTTGTATATATACAACAAATGGAAAAGTATGTCGATTGGAAATCTGTAACAAAAAACATGGAAATCTTGGTAAAAGCATGTCTGTTCACAGGGCACTATTTGTGTACTTTCCAGAGTAGAGCAGAGCAGCAGGCAGCACCATCCCTACCGCCATCATCAGTGGAAAACGTTCAGTAATAATGAAATTACCTAGGAAACTGGGTAGGTGCTATGATAAGAGGAATTCATCTAGAGGAGTGACTACAGATTTATATAGAATTGAAAAATGGGCAAAATAAAAAGGCATGAGGACTGTGGTTTTTATTGTAAAGGGATGTGGGTACAAGTGAAACTGTGACATGTGAAAAAGATTACTGTGAGTGAAGATTAGAAAGTTTAGGATTCAGGTGTCTTTGCAGATCGATGAGTCATGGTAACAGCGCTACCTTGTGGTGCACTTCTGCGTGTGCATTGCTCTTGTGATGGAGCTAAGCTTGTGAAAGGGGGCAGTATCCTTATGCGTACAGCTCTGGAGTGACGCATGGTTCAGGGACAGCAAAGAGAAGTGTTAAAGAGAGAGATAACCAAGATGAGACTTGGCAAAAGTTTTAGCCCTAAGAACTGCCTTAGCGAGGAGTACTAAATTTCATGTGAAATTGATGTGAACTTCCAAGGCTGTGTGTTAGCAGCAAAGCCAGTAGACATTTAAATAGGATTGTGAAGCTGACAGTTTCCAGATTTTCTGTGTTAGCTTAAGTGGGAGTGCTTCAGTTCACTCTTGATTCGTTTCTTTGGTTGAAAGAAAGTCTTTGTAGCATGTCTTAAAACATGTGGAGGATTTATTTGTATCAGTATCTTTACTAAATACCAACGCTTTTCTATTAGGATATTTCCTAGAAGGCAAAATGTTATTGTACAATTTAAGAATTATATCGTAAGTAGTATTTCCAGAAATAAGAAACTACTGGTAGTCTGCGCTTTTTTGTATGGCTGTGTCTATGTGTACATCTACATTTACTTTGTGACACACAAACGGTCACACTCTCAAACATATACCAGTATTATAGAAAATAGAAACTTACATGTTCAGATGTAGTTAGAAAGTTGAAAATCATAAAAAAATTAAACGTGCACCTATGGACTACAGTAATGAAGATTAACGACAATAGCATTTTTTCCTCTACTGTAAGACAAAGCTTAAAGTCCATCTTTTCATGTCTACACTTTCTGTTTTGCCTTGGTATTTGATTTCCTGAGCACATATACCAACACCGGAATATTAGAGAAGATGACTCATAAATTTATAAAATTACCATAGTTTTTCACAGTTGATTACTGCTTTCTTGAGCTTCCCACACTGTATTATATGAGCAGGAATCATTATTAGTACTGTATTATAATTATTTGTTAACTTTTCTGTCCTTCTGGTAAAACAGAATTCCTAAAGGAATAAATTACTGTGTCCACAGTGGTTAGCACAATGCCTCAATTCTAAAAAGCACCCAGAAAACATTAAATGAGTAAATAAGAGCATGCAAAGTTTTATCAACTGTGTATACAAAATAAGCAGAAATTCATGCATGCATCATCCTAACCTAGAAACAGACTCAGAAATGGTTCATTATTTTTCTCCCTCCTCATCTTATCTTCCCGATGGCAGAAATTCTATTTTAGTGTGATACCCACATGGCCACCTCCTATTGATAAGTAGTGGGCACAACTCGGTTTGATGATAGACAGATGGACAAGCCTGCTGTTGTTCTTGGCCATAAGACAGTCTCTGCTTAACCTTTTAGGTGCATCAAATGCGCTTTCTTTCAAGTCTTCTTTTGTAGGCTGCCTAGATTTGCCTTTGCTACTGTACCTATTGCTGTAGTTGCAATATTAGAAGCTATAAACAGGCTCTGGAAGATGAATAAGGAGAAATATTTTGGGAGATGCACAAATAAAGTGGACTCTGTGGAGAAGAGGCTATAAACTATTGCTGTTATTCAATTGAAGAAAGATAGCTCTTCCTTCTTTATATTTTATCACAGTGGGATTTATTAGAAGAGAAATAAAGTTGCAACATATTCCTGGAAAAAGAGATCCACAGAATGAAACCCACTTCAATTGCTCAACTTGATGACTTAGTTATGATTCATTCGGATGTCATGTACGATTACATACATGAAAAGCATTTACTATACATTAATGCTACAAAATACAGTTAAATCCAAAAGACATTTTCAGGTTATGTAAGATTTTAAACCATGTACACTATTAAAATTATTTTAACATAGATCTTTTCTCTCCCAGTAAAAAGATACTGGGGGAAAGAAATTAATATTTGATTTCTGTCTTGGGTCAAGTATTTTTATGGGGTACTTTTTCTGTACTCTTCAGAATTTAGGAAATATTGTATTATGATTATTTTTTATTTTACAAAAGAGAAAACTGGTTCAGAAATATGAAGTACAGTAATACCTTGGTTCACAAAAGCTCCTGTTCTTGAAATCTACATGAGGTGATGAACATGACTGTGGCCATCTTCCCACATGAATGGGAAGGTGGCCATCTTCCCCAGAATTGCGGAATGAATTAAGTTGGTAAACTGAGGCACCACTGTACTTTGTTCATGGTCACAGAGCTGAAAAGGGAAAAAACCCATGATTCTAAATCAATTCTTCTCAGTTATCTGTTTATTGTGTTTTATTAACCAGCACACAATACTTTTTCAATGAATTTGTTTTATTATGAAAGCAGTAGTACTTTGCTTTGTGAACAGTATGTAAGATGAAAACTAAAACATTTTCTGCATACTGAAGTTTTGCCTCTTCTCCACACAAATAAGTGTGTTGACCAAAGAAATATTTCAATAATGTGATATAGTGGAAGAGGGAGCTCTGAATTTTTGGAACAACTAGGCCAGAGAGCAGAGTATTCCAGTGTTCCACAAACCATTCTTCAGGAAATACTGGTCCAGTTTTTAGAAGTCGCAAGTACCCTGTTTGTCAAAAGGGTTCAAGTCCAGGTTAGAACTGACTAGAACTCTGGTTTCATTTTTCTTCTTAATTCAGTTCAATTAATGCTCCAGTGATCTCTGGCCTGACTAAGCCAGAGGTGGCCAAGTGAAACTCTTTTTAGCTGTTGGGAGGGGGGTCTCTTAGCAAGCATGACTTTGTGGCTAGATTTTCCTGAGGTCTACTGGGATTGTTGCTGTGTATACTTAGGTGACAAAACCTTGCTTGTGTATTGAAGGCAGTGCAGGTCCTGCATGCATCTTCCCTGGGGTTGGTGGTGGGTGTCTGCTAAAGAGGTGTGCTTCTGTGTACATGCTGTCTTCTTCCTCCTTCCTTTGAGTTCCACTCAGTTTCACCTTCTCAAGGTGAAAGTTCTGACTATAGACCCACTGCTGGTACCTTGTAACTAAGTAATGTAGTTGCTAAAATGAACTAACTCTGGAAAGTAAAGGACTTTCAGTTGTCATCCTGGTTTCCCTGGCTAATGCAGACAGTGCCAGAGGCAATTTCTAACTGTATTAGACAATGGCTTATCTCAAAAAAGCAGCTTCAATTATAGCATGCCTAAAACACGAGAGCAATCAAGATAGAATTACCAGTCAGTGAGGTGAAATCTGACAAGTGAGTTTCATTTGAACTGCAATAAGGAAGTGATTGTAGCATTTAGAAACTGTGATTTGGAGGCGGCTCTTTGAAAAATTATAATTCCAAAATGCAGGCATAATTTTCATGGTAAGGAAATAATCCTTATTTATAGAAAGCTAGATGTCTGTCTCCCTCAGTTCTTCTTCATATGCTTTCAAATCTGTATGTTTTCCAGAAATTTAAATTTAGTGGTGAGGTTCTGTTTAAAATAATGTTTTGCAATTATTAGGGAAAAATCACCTTTAAAGAGTTGACTCAGTAGTATGTTATTTCAGGACTGGATTTAAGCCCAGTTTCTATTAATGAAGACTATTTTCCTTTTCTTTTTCTAGGACAGCAGAATTAAAATGATCTGTTTTGTCTATTTCCAGTCATGGCACACGTTCAGTTTAGGTAAATAAATGGAACTGAAAAATAGCAGGTTAACCAACTCTGTCTATCACTTGACTTACAGCTGGCATTTTTTGTTTCAGTATTACATTCATGAGTATTAATATAAAAACTGTCAAAGGCTTGCTTTTCATGTTTTGATTGCTTTAAAATGGAAATTTAAATACTGAATTTCAGAAATGAATTAAGAGAGACAGCAAGTCCTGAACACAGAGTTTAGAGGCTGGTTTTTAGCTTTGGTTTTGGCACCATTTATGAGTCTGGACCAGTCATTGAAAAGTTCCTAGCATCTGTTTCCTGTGTTTTTAGAAGAGAGATGGTTACAATAGGTCAGCATGGCATGTGGGTCTAAGACGTACTGCTCTACCAGCTCTGATCAGCTGACAGTGTTTGCCAGGACTGCTGCATAGGAAGGGTAGGAGGTCTTGCAGACCCATTTGGCCAGAGGACAGGGGACAAGAGAGCCAATTTTGTTCCATCTGCAACCTTACTGACTTCTTAGGTGATTATCTGCTTCTATTGTGTGTTTTATAACACACAATATTTATTCTTCTTTCCTTCCCTAAAGAAATGTGCTCTTTATAGTTTACTTAGACATTTCTTAGAAAATTAAGAGAAAGGAAATATAGTCCTTGAGATTACTTGGCGAAAACTAGGAAGATGAGTATAAAAGTACTTTGTAAAATTTAAGGTGCTGTGTTTATCATTTGAAAACAGTATGAGTAATTATGGTGGTAAGGTTTCCTATTGTTTCTTGTGGGGCTTCTTCCTATGGAATTCTTATTGCATGAGTGATGTAGCCTCTTTCAGTAAATTACTTAGAAGTAACTCATTTCACTGACACTAAATCAAGATAATTAGGTCTCTAAATGTGTGTTACAAATAATAAACAGTGTGGATACTCAGGGAACTATAATCATCAAAGATGTAAATAGGGAATATTAAAGAGTTGGAACATAAATGGAAATTAACTGGGCTGACTTCAGACAGGAGAACATTTTAGGTATGACATAAGTTGAATGACACACAGAATAAGACATAAGTGCAATTTGAGATAGCAAGTATTAAAACAAGGAACATTCAGATTAGTATACATTTCTAATAAAAATGTTAATAGTTAACATTTGCTCACTTGTTCATCCTATCAGTATTTTTTTGAGTTTATATAATGTTCCAAACCTTATACTGGAAACTAGGGATACAGCTTTTAGCAAAATTGACAATAATCTTGGCCTTTATAGGACTCTGTGGAAAGAGATAGTAAATGAAACAAGAAGTAAAATATGTAGTATGTTGGTAAATAATAATTGCAAAGGAGAAAAATAAAGCAGGAGAGGGGACTGGGAATGGTTGGAATTTTGGATAGAGTGGCCAAGGAAGACCTCAATAAGAGGGGAATGATTTAGTGGTGACCTGAAATGCCACTTATCAGGCACATTGCTTAGTGATCATTTAATTTCCATAACAATTTTATGAGAGTAGCTATGATTGTCAGCTTCATTATAGAAATGAGAACTCAGAGCACAAACAATAGAAGTAATTTGTCAGGAGTGCACAGCAATTAAGTGTAAAAGCTTCATTTTGAACCTGGGAGGTCTGATTCCAGAATTTATATTTCTAATCTAAAAAAGTCTAGATATCCAAAATTCTTGAAAAGGTTGTGAGAGGCCAAAGCTGATAGCATTTTAGAGCTGAAGGGACATTTTTACTAATTATTTATTCCAGTGTCTTTTAAACTTGAGGTGTGTTAAAATTACCTGGATAGTTTGTTAAAACCCAAATTTTGGGACCCACTTCTGAAGTTTTTGATTAAATAAACTGAAGTTTTGATTAAATAGTTTGGGTGATCCCAAGAGTTTGCAGTTTAAGAAGTTTAATATGATGTGATTTGGACAGCATTCCTGAGTTCGTTGGTCTAGTCTAGCAGACCATGAGAATCACCTGAGAAGCTGCCTTCCTGCGGGAGATAATGAGAGACTGCAGATAGTTGCTCTTGGCCCACTGTATCAATGACTATGATACATGGGGTGGATTGATTGCCCTGCTGCTCTTTTTTTGGGGGGGGTACCAGGGATCGAACTCATGACCTCACACTTGCCAGGCAGGTGCTTAAGCCACTGAGCTAAATCCCCAACCATCTGCTGCTCTTTGTCAACCCTTATTTTATGTAGAGGGAAACCAAAGCCTCAGGAAATTATCTATTTTCTTCTTGCTTTGACTGCTATCATTCTGCACTTTGTTTCTTGCTTAATCACTGTATCCTACACAGTTATAAAGGTTCAAAAAATGCCTATTATTGAATTACTAATGTTGTAAGAAAGAGAAAACTGCTGAGTTTTTAGAGACATGACACAGCGAAAGTAGCATTTCAGGAAGATTCATAGTTAAGGGTAGGATAAGACGGAAGACATGTAAAACTTTCCATTGCACTATTCCTGTAGAGGTTTGCTTCTCAAAGTGTCACAAGTGGTGTTGGCAACAGCTGGAAGCTTGATAGAAATGCACATTCTGTGGCCTCACTGTAGAATGCTGACTCAAAAACTACATCTTGCAAGACTCCCAAGTGATTCATATGCATATAGAAATTTAAGAACCACTGTTGTAGGGTATTGTGTGACCAATGCCTGGGCTTGTGCAGTAGCCTAGGAAATCCAGAAGCAAATCTAGAATCACGGAGTGGGTTAGTTTCCCTCAAGCATTTTCCTGAGGATGGCTGTGGTTCACTTTGAGGGAGTGCTGGTCCTTACTTTGAGCATCACTTCCTGGCTCTGGAGGAGAAAGATGTGTGCTGTTTAATCTCCAGGAGAAGCTTGTCATGATGGCTTCCTCATATGTACTTGACTGTTCTCATCAAAGGAGCTTGGAACCTCATTGTTACTGAGGATGGCTGTGGTACTTTTCAGGGGAGCCTTGGTCCTTGTTTTGAACATTGCTTCTTGGTTCTAGTACAGAATGTTCAGCCTGATGGCACAGATCCTTCACCATGCTGGCGTAGACTTTCTAGCTTCCACCACTGACCTTTAGACCTTTCCAGTGCAGATCCATGAAATAGACTTGCATGAGTCATTGGTGTGGGCTGTAGGATCTCAACTGAACTCATGCAGGTTATTGCCATGGGATCCAGTCCGTTGGTTTGATTTTCTAGGTCTTTAGTGTGGTGGACAGATTTCCTGTACTTTCTTTGTGTTTGACATCTTGGGTGACCATTATAAATAATACTATAAATTACATGTCCTGTATGTAATTGTTCTCCTTGAAACCCCTGACCACAACACCAGGCTTGTTTTAACTTTTAATATGCTAGTGTACCTTTTGAATTTCCAAAAGCAAAACCATGTAGCTACTTTCCCATTTATTGATTATGCAGTCTGATTTGAGAAGAATAATTTTGCATGTTACCATTCTGCAGAGCACTTCATGGTAGAACTGTAGTAGGCTCTTTGTGGTTATTAGGGTTCCAAACTTAACCTGGTTTCTAACCTCTGAGAAGGAAGTCAACGTAACACTCCCAAATTTTAATATGCATGTTTTTGTCATATTTTCTGTTGCTGGAACAAAATACCTGACACCTGTTACTTAAAGGAAAAGAGGTTTATTTTGGCTCGTGGTTTCAGAGGCTTCAGTTCATGGTCAGCCGGCTTCAAGGCAGTGACATTAGAGTAGAAGGGCGTGGCTAACCTCATGGCGGCCAGGAAGTAGAGCAGGTTGGAAAGAGCCAGAGAGGAAGAGTCTATGGACTAGACATAGTTCCAGAGATTATGCCCTCCTGACTCACTTCTTCCAACTGGTCCCCACCTTTGGAAATAGCCCATTTGGCTATGACCTCAGCAGTGGTTTAAATCATTGATGAGTTCAGTGCCATCATAATCTAATCACTTCTCCAGGAGTTCCTTAGTTCATTGAGGCTGATAGTCAGGATTAACTGGCATAATACCATTAATTTCTTTGTTCAAGTGCCCACTCTTTCCACTAATTCACTGTTCCAGAAGTATGACTTCATTTCTGACTCACCTTCATAACTGAGACCTTATTTGGACAAATACCACAATCAGACTGACATCTATGACACACAATATTTACCAGCAAGTTCATATCAGGATATTCAAAAAGAAGTGAATGAACAGACACATTTGGGAATTAGGACAGTTAGAATTAGGACAATCCAATTTTTTTATAGTTTATTTCTATTGATATTCTTTTTCAAAGTTCATAGGCCATCTTATCCCTCAGTGTTGGTGATAAGACTTTATAGTCACTAGTAAATTTCTAGTATTTTAGATAGCATTTTGTTTTACCTTTGTTCTCCTGAATCTGAAATTTCACTTTTTTTGATGGTCAAATAAACTCTTAAAAATATGAAAATACTTCTTAGTGACACCTTTACTTTGGGAAGTAAGCCACATCATCTTCAGTTTTTTCCTTTCCTGTAAAAATACTTTTGATTTGAATTCATACTTTGAAATGCTCAACGGCTTTACTAAATTTCTTGTTACCTTTCCCTGACATTTAAAAATGTCATTTTTTGCAAAATCAAGGTAGTACTGTTATTTGTACTTATACGTCTACATAGTTTTCCTTAGGAAATTTTCTCTTGAGTAACCAACTTAATATTACTTTAAAGGGTAAACTTGAATATATAAACATTTCAAATCTGACTCAATGTAGATTCTTTTCACTGTACCTTAAATGACTGAATTTCTTTCCTTTATACAAAGGGAATTTGAATAGAACAGAATAAAATTTAAAAAATAAAGCATTGAATTAGTCATTGATTTCAGAAACTTCTAAATGGAGTTGGTACAGTTTCTACTCACTTTTTTCCATCTCTAAATTATAGTTCCTGGAAATATGGTCCCAGAATGATGACTCTGAGATCCTATAATGTGTTTAGTTATCCCAGTTTTTTCCTTATTTTACTGGACTTACTAGGATGGAAAAACAGATTCAATACAGAATAGACAGAGGTCAGTTGCCTTTGTGAAAGATTTTCTTCTGAAATGCTAGATCTGTCCTGTTGTGAGGCTGACAGAGTTGGGAAATGCCATTTACTGTGTGATCTTGTCTCTTCAGTAGAGGGGGACATAGGAGATTGTGGTAATTGAACACGTGAAAAGACCCAATTAAGCTTTAAGAGTACACTAGTTGCTAAAATTTGGATAACATGGGCATCTTGGTACACAAGTCTCTATGGCCTGTATTGAATAAATAGTAGGAGCATCAACTGTTCCATGTTCTGAAAGTAACTTGCAAATATACATTCCAGTATTTATCCTGCAGATTTTTTTTTTTTTTGTCTTTCTGAGATAGGGTCTTACTATGCAGTTCAGGGTAGCCTTGAGCTTACTGTGTAGCCCAGGCTGGTCTCAAACTCACAATGATCCTCCTGCCTCAGCCTCCCAAGTGCTGGGATTACAGGCATGAGCCACCATGCCTGGCTATCCTACAGATTTTTAAAAAGACTTGGAACTAGAAGCTCAAATCAAGCTTTGTGTTAAATTTAGCTTTGGGTTACTAGAGGGTCCTACTATCTAATTATTTGTGTAATAGCTACCCAATACAATATATATTAATTTTCATCAGGTACCACATTTGTTATTGGGTGCTGGAATATCGGGGTAAAAGTGATAAACTTTGTAATTACCATCTTATTGCTTTTAGGTTACAGTGAGATACAGACAAATAATCAAGATAATACAACAGTGAGCTATATGCTATGATGGGAGAAATACAATGAACTATGGTAGTTTGCAGAAGGGAGTATTTAATTTTACTTAAGG
Source organism: Hydrochoerus hydrochaeris (assembly GCA_004027455.1). Classification (NCBI taxonomy): domain Eukaryota; kingdom Metazoa; phylum Chordata; class Mammalia; order Rodentia; family Hydrochaeridae; genus Hydrochoerus; species Hydrochoerus hydrochaeris. Next base: position 334,172 of record PVLA01001248.1, read on the forward strand.
AATCAGGTAAGAAGAGCATCTATCTGACAGTTAAATAGAATAGAGCAAGAACAGTTGGGGCAGGAAAGAGCATTCTTGAAACATAAAAGAAGATCAGAGGAAGTTCATAAAATATTTTGTTTAGAGCACTCAGAGCCTGAGAAGAAAGAGAAGTAGGTAGAAATGGATATGGAAAGTAAGTGGGGTTCAGATAATTAAGATTTTATAAACCTTGGGGCTTTATTCTAGATGGACCAGGAACAATGAAAGGTTTCCTGGCAGGGAAATAATTACATAAGATTTTATAGCAAGGACTCTGGTGGCGCACTGGAGTTCTAGGGAGGTAATACCGGGGAGAGACTGCTGCATTAGTTTACATAAGACAAGATGGCAACCTAGATTGAAAAAAAATGGCACCATTTTAATAGCTGGTGTTTTGGTGTTTAGCACACTAGAAATTAAGTTATTTGTGCTTAACTTTTGTAAGATGCACTTATATTTTCCTTTAACTCAGTATTCCTCATTCTTTATTTCTTCAAGAACTACCTGCTTTCTCATATTTTTTGTAAGCTTTTATATTTTTGTTTTTTCCCCAAAAAAGTGCTTTTTCAACTGTCACATCTGTCTTTTTTTGCTGTTGGTCACTGTATTTTCTTTTTCTAACCTGGATACAGAACGTTCACATTGAGAAGGAAGTAATGAAGATTCTGGAGGATAGGTCTTGATCACCACAATTGTGGATAGCCTGAGACTTTGTGGATAGGGCTCATAGAAAAAAAAAAAATCAGTGGCTTTCAGAATTGGAAGGAAAAAAATAATTTAAAGACAAATAGTGTTCCCAGAAGGGAGAAGCCTTACTGTCCAGCAATCAATATAGTTGTAGGATTAGAAAAGTCCAACATGAATAAATCTCCAACTACAATATGTAATTAAGGGCACAAAAGACACACAATACTTGTCAAGTAAGAAAAGAGAAGCTGAGAAATTGCAGAGTGAGGGTGAGAGTTTTAAAAAGACAGAGTGCAAAGGTGGAAAATGACAAAAACATTTCATGTAAGACTAACAGAAAGTGCTGCAATATTACATGAGACACAACAGGTCAGTGAACAGCCTAGAAAGCTGTCTAATGGATAGTGAGGGTAATCCATTGACTGAAAGGTCTTGGAACCATTGATTTTCAAAAGTAAAATTAAATGAATTCTTTGCCTCAGTGCTCTCAGATAGTACAGTTTGGCTAAAAAGAGAAATCAATTTAAAATGAAAGGAGTAAAATTGTTTCTTATAAATGTTGCTGGTCAATAAATGGGACAGAAATTTGAATTCTCATATAGGGCCAGATAGGTTTTCTTCTAGGATTAGTACTGCTCAAGGCCCAGAATTCATTATTAGGCTGAGAAATCCATTTTAAAAAGTATTGTGTTGGGTTTGCATGTTTTGTTTCCAAGCCATCCAATTACAGGGCCATTTTAGTGCTTTATTGTTTGCTTGCCAGAGACTGACACATCTGGTCCTTATCAGTAAAGCAAAGAAAAACATCAGGAGGACAATAGAAGTTACGAAAAAAGAACTTGTAGTCTTCCCCTCCCCCACTTCTGTGGTCAGATTCTCTCATTGCAGTATGAGGTGACTCCTCAGAGATAGAAAATTGCATGTCAAAGACAGGATATAAGGAAAGATTGAGCTGGACACAAAAGTAGAAGGATTCTCATTACCACCTCAGAAGAAACAAAGAACCATTAAATGAAAGCATATGAAATTACTATTTTTGTAAATCAAAAGCAATTGACTATTTATTGGCAGTTTCATATAGTTCAACTTAATGTATGTAGATCCCGGCCTTCTCCCTTAAGATTGGTGTGATTTCTTTTACACTTGTTTGTTTTCCTGTTTGCTCAGGTCTGTTTTCCTATTGTGATGAGGAATGAATTCATTATAGCAAAAACAAAAAATCTTTCCTGTGCATATTTTATGGGCAGAATGGAAGGGAGTCTTGTCCCCACACAATGGCCTTTGGTCCATAGAGTACACTAAGCTAGTAGTCACTAGAGCTAAACTGGCTGCCAGTCTGGGGCACATTCCAGGGAGAGAAGGGTAACCTTAGACCTGACTGAGGCTCAGCATGAAGGGATTTGGTCAGGATCTTCAGTTCTCCATATTTTTCTAGAGAATAGTTTACATGGGAGTTAGCAGAGATTAGTTAACAGTTTGGGATTTAGAGTTAACTAAGCACATGGGGCCAGGTTGACCTCAAGATAACCTAGGAAAGTAGGGTAACACTGGGGAGTGTATGACTGACACAAACTGTTTTTGCCACGGTTTAGAAACTAGTTGTGGATTGATTTCTGTTCTATCCCCTTATCTTTGGACTAAAAGATGCGGAGTAGGGCAGATGCAGTGGTGCTTGTGTTGGAAAGGGTGGCAGCTGAATTATGTCTCCGGCAGTGATGGAGGAGACCAGTGGCAGGGGACTGAGAGCTGGGCTTAAGTCATGTGGAGGATAAGCAAGCCCCGCCCTCGAGAGACCACGGTAGATGCTCCAATTCCACCTGTGACATGTCTGGTCTTGGAAAGACAAGAGCCAAGGCAGGGACTGCCATTTAGTAGAGCGCTCAAAACGTAATTGTATTGTGTCAGTATATTCCTTTAAACATAGCTTTTTTGTTATGTTACTTCTTTACATTGAAATAATTTTCAAATATACAGAAAGAGTGAAAGACAGACAATATAAATACTTGTTTACTCATTACCTTGGTTCTTCATATTTTGCCATATTTATTGTTTTTCACATATGTTGTTAACTATTTGTATATATGTGAATTACGTTAACATTTGCACATGTTTTTCTGAGGACTTTGAAAATAAGTTGCAGATATTTATCATATATAGTTAAAATACCTTCATCATATCTAAAAGAATTATATAGCTACATATCTACGTATACACATAATTCATAATATAACCAATTTATACTTGATTTATGGTCAAATTTCCCCAGTTGCCCAAAAATGACATCTCTATCTCTATCTCTATCTCTATCTCTATCTCTATCTCTATCTCTATCTATATAGAGGAATTTAAATAAGATTCACAGATTACATTTGGCTGCTACATATCTTTCTAATGTCTTTTAATCTTGGGGTCTCTTTGTTTTTCTTTTTTATTACATTCCCTTTTTGAAGACATAGAACTGTTGAATAGTAGAATGTCTCACTTTCTGAGGTTTTCTGGTGTCTTCTGAACGGTGTGATTTTCCTAGTTCTTGTATTCCTTGTATTTTCTGTAAATTTGAACATTAAGTTTAAGGGTGTAATTAGATACATGCTAACCATTTTTGGAAGGATATTGAATAATGCCTAGTTTTCCATTAACATGTTAACTTTGATGACTTTGTTTATATGGTGATCATCAGATCCCTTTCTCGTAAAGGACTTTTGGGAACACAGCTAGATGAAGTCTGGCTGTGGGCCTGGGCCCAGCTACAAAGAAACCAGGGTAGCTTTGGGCCGGAGCAAAAGTACCCTGAGATATTATGTAGTTAGCAACTGATTAATTCATTTTATAATTAGCAATCAATTTATCCTGGAATCTTAGCACTTTGTGACTAGTCCAGCAAGCTTTCACTAGACATTTTAGACTCCATTGATGAGCCTTGCCTGAAACAATTACTTAACTGGGAGATATAAAAATTGTTATTTTAAAAAATTCATATTGTTTCTCCTATGTTTATAATTTGGCAGTCTGCTGTGATGAATAACTTTCCAGTATAACTGATAGTATGTTACATTTTTCTCCTAAAGGAGCAGGGTACATTGAGAATTTTAAAAATAACTATAGAGAATTTTGCCTATAAATAGAAAAGTAAACATTAGCTGTAGTCTCAACTGGGGAATCAATATTAAAATTTTGATATATTTCTTCATATTCTTTTGTCAAAATATATACAGGTACTGTGACATGTTACAAAATGTTGCCCCTAAATTTTATACTCAGTCTTTTACAGTTAATACTATTATCATTACCAGTTTACTGTGCTGTTAAATGTTTTTAAAAGAATATTTTGCTGACTGTATACTATTCCACACTAACAGTGTGGCATACTTTATATTCCCATTGTCTTATAATCAGGAAGACCATATATCTTTGTTTGGCCAGGGCATCCTGACTTATGATTGTTTTCTTGGTAGAATTATTGAAGCATCTTCCACTTTCTTCCAGAATCATCCCAGTTTGGAAAACAAATTATATAGTCATATGTCTTACAATCATCTAAACTAAAACAGGCAATCTGTTGTTTTAAATTTTTAATCTCTTTGCTCTTCCATAAATCTTTTGAGCATATTCATGAGCATAGATTTCTAAAAGTAAAGTAACTGGATCACAGTGTATGAATATATACATACAGATATATATTTGTCTATTTTCCTGCTTATATTTTGGTTAAATAAGGAAAGCATTATACTGTCAAGTTGAATTCAACACATTTAGATGCTTTCAATGTTGATTATTTTTTTCTTTTGCTGAACGGTTTCTCAGCACCAGGACTATTAATATTTTGGCCTAAAAACAGCCCTTTCTTGCAGTGGGCTTCCCTATGCATTGTAGAATGATTTAGCAGCATCCTTGACCTCCAACTCCTGGACACCAGTAGCAGCCCCACTTCCAGCTGTAACAATCAACTGTGTCTGCATATATTGCCTGATGTCCCCAGGGGTGGGAGACAAAAATCACTCCTGGTTGTAAATCATTAGTTTTAAAAAAATTAGCAGGAGATATCAGCACCATCCTCTTCCTTATCTACGTAATTTGTCTAAAGCTATGAGTTTTCGATTTAAGAATTGCTTATGCAGCATCCTGGAAATGGTAGAAATCACTTATCCAAGTTTGCAAGACTAAAAGGGACTGAGTGGGAATTTAGCTGAGGTCTGTATGTGCAAAGTCTCACTTGCTTTGCTGCCCAAAGGGTACACATAAGCACCACTATCATGCTCTGGCCATTGCTAAAAGGAAAACAAGAGAAGCTTTTCTCCAGGGAATTCTTGGCAATCATTTAGCGTCTGTTTGTTACCAAAGAAATTCGTTTTTGTTCTTGTTTTTGTTTTTGTCATTTTGAGACAGGGTTTCACTATGCAATTTAGATGGACTTGAACTCACTTTGTAGCCCAAACTGGCCTTGAACTCCCAGCAATCCTCCTGCCTCAGCCTCCCAAGTGCTGGGATTACAGGCATGCACTACCATGCCTGGCTCACCAAGGAAATTCTTATTTACTTTTTAATCTGTACATGGGGTTGGCTGCCTGGAGTCAATAGGTATCTTGTACTGGAGCTATTGTTGCTCTCTGTTAATGAGCCTGTGTAAGACTTAAAGAGGAACCAAGTAATGAGGGACTGATTGTTCTTTCTTCTATCTTGAAGAGCCATCTTCCCCGTCTCCTCTTATGTTGTTGACTGGCGCTTGGAAGAATGGAGCAGAAGGCGAGCAGACTCCAGGACACCCCCAAGCGAAAGAAGCACCACTAAAATCAAATGTTGATCATTCTTTTCTCCTTCTGTCTCAAAAACTGTTCAGAATAAGAACCGTTTTCAAGCTCTGTGAAGTAGAATGCAGCATGAGCAGTGTAGTTTCAGGTTACTTGGGGACAGGCTTTAAACCATAGTACTGCTGGACTCATGCGTGGGGAGACTGTCTTTCACACATTCTAGTGCTGGAGTTCTTCCACTGGCGCTGCCAGTTAGGGCCGGAGTGATGATGGGTGGCAGAAGGGACCTGGCATGGCTTCTTCTTTCCTAGTACCACAGTGGGGGCTTTGGTTCAAACTCAACTTAGAACCTTACATGCAGGAATCTCAAGAGCCATAGCTGGACAAGACTAGTTTTACTTAAGTTTTTCTCATTCCAAAGAGTAGACATTGCTGCTTGTGGATCCTCTTGAAAGAGAAAGCAGATGACCCTAAACCAGAAAAAATGCTCCGAATCTAAAAAGCAGTGAGTTCTTATTTGTTCTTAGTCTGTTTTTTCCTCCTAAACTGCTTTATTTTTTTTTTTTTGGATAGATCATGATACATATTCCCAAAACTTACAAAACAAATGAAAGATGGTAGGAAACAAGAAGGCAGACTTTTTGCATGCAGGGAAGGGGGCTAGGGTGGGGGAGAATTAGGGGACAGGGGGTAAAGGACGTGAACATGATCAACATGTACCTATGCATGTAACAACTTCCCCCAGTGAGCATCAGTAGTGCATATGCAAACATACAAAAAATACAGCTTATACCATAACAGATTATTACACTATACACAAAGAATACTTTAATGCAAAATGTTCTGCAAAATATTAAGACAGCCAGAAGGGCTAGCTCATGCTATACATGGTCTATACTACAGCCATAAACATCATCCACTTCTTAATCATCTTTGCTAAATCAAGGTAATAGATCTTTGCAGATGGTTCCCCTGCTCCTCGCTGTGTCTCCTGTGTTTTTCTGCAGGGGCATATCTGGGCTCTTGGTGCCACCCTCTTTACCACCGGCACTTTCTTGTCACTGCCATTGCTGCCCCTCTCCTCCAGCTCCTTCTCTTTTTGATTTGGCAAATCTTCAGAGATCTCTTTTTCCATCACGATTTCATTCAAGCACCAGAAAGTAGCATTCAAGCACCAGAAAAGGATGCTAGTGGCTGGATGAAGACCTCTGGCCATGTGTGTTCTGTGTGCAGAGTTTGGTTCTAGTTGTTCTAGATTAAAGTCCCATTTCATGCCTGCCCCTGTACTCTCATTAGAATGTGGAGGAGTCCAGGCTGTAGGGAGAGGACAATAGTAACCTAGAGAGATCCCGGTCTACTCAGACCATAGCAGTTGGCAGTGGTTTCTATACTGGTCTTTAGTGTTTTCAATGTAATTCTCTTTTATGAGCTAGCAAAGCATGAAATGTGAAAGGATTCGTATAGTCTTGGAGAGTGAATTTCAGCAATGTTGATTGAGCATCAGCCTGGCACAGGATCTCCCAGTCAGCCTCTATGGTCTTAACCTGTATTTCCCCTGCTATTGGGAATTGGACTCAGGAATGCTCTATCCCTGAGGTACATTCCAAGCCTCTTAAGTTTTTTTTTAAATTTTGATGCAGAGTCTTCCAGATTGTTCTTGAATTTGTGGTGCTTCACCTCAGTCTCTGGAGTAGTTGGGACTGCGGATGTATAACATCGGGCCTGGCTTGTCTTATCCTATTCTTAACTTTGAATGATACTTTATGTTTTGCAGCACTCTGTGGTTTTAAAAATGTATTTAACGTGTGTTAGCTCTTTGGCCATTATAAAACAACAGAGAGGCAAGTCTGATGGACACTCGTGTTTCAGAAGAGGAAATGATCCAGTGAGAAGGGGTGGTTTTCCCCAGGTTTATTGAATGAGGAATGACAGTCTACTTCAGAGCCATCTCCGCTGCACCCCAAGCTCATACAATCTTGACTTTTGGACTTTTTCTTCTTTTGCTTACATTTTAAACTAGCCCATATGTGAGAAGTATGGGAAAGAATGGTCATGTGCTTGCGTTCCTCCAACTTCATGCAACATTGCATAAGACGCCCATGGTATCTGAAATTAGGGTGCTGTATTGTCTCTGTTTTTTATTTATGTTCTCCACTTTTGTGCTCTTGTGGAAAACTGAGCAGAATTTATTGCTGTACATATATCATATTTTGAGTTTATGATAGCTTTTCTGTTAATGGCTTGGATATTATTGTGTTTCCACCCCTGCAACCTTATGTCACAGCTACTCAGCTCTGGGATATATTGCAGAGCCATAATTTTAAAAACCATTGACCTTTCTCCCTGTCAAAGCAAACTTGAACGTATAGCTGTGTTTTTTTGACTAGGACAGAGTTAAGATTACTTTTCCAGTAAATGATGAGTATTTGAAGAATAGTGTATGGTAACAGCACGATCTCTGTGTCTTGGTCTCTTTCTCTGTCCCTCTCTCTACCTTTACTCCTCTCTTCCTGCTATATTTCATTTTTTTGCCATGTATTAAAGCACATTATGAAAACACAGCAATTATTTTTATTTAAATATCATGGAGTTAACTTATTTCTTAATCAACCACTTAATTTTGTGAGTATTTTAGATTCAAATTATTTTCTCCCCTGAACAGATTTCTGGTAGTTTATAATTGTCAGTTGAAATTCTCAATACTTCTTGTGTTTCATCATAACAATATTATATTGTTGACTTTTAAGTCTAATCATTTAAACCTGTACTTATAGTTTATAGGGAATTATATGATGTAGAAAACAAGGAAAAGCTTTTGCTCAAGATATCTAGCTTAGCCTGGTGTGGCTGCATACACCTCTCATTCCAGAAAGGTGGAGGCAGGAGGATTGCAAATTTGACCTGAGCTTGGGCAATTTAGGGACTTAATGAGATCCTGTCTCAAAATGAAAAATCGAAAAGGCTGGGAATGTGAATGTGTTCCTCAGTACTCTGCCCCCAAAGTGAAATTAAAGTCAATTTGAAGTATGTTAAAAATGCCTCTCTACCTCTTCTGTGGTATGTTTTAGAAACTGATCTTTATGATTTCAGTCCTTGTGGTAGTTAGAGTCAGGTGTCAACTTACTTGGCTTTAATATCTACTTGGCAGATTGTTGAGCACGCTTCTGGGTGTGTCTGGGTGGGTCATAGAGATATGGCCTTGGATCTGCATATGGTCCCTTGCCCCCTCCTTTCTGGCACTGTGATACTTCCTGGCCACCAGTAATGAAGCATATTGGCTCTGTCATTCTCTTGTGCCATGATACTTCTGACCATGGACTGAATCCTCAAAAACCATGAACCAAATTAAACTTCTTCTCCTTTAAATTGTAAGTGTCAAGAATTGTGTCCCAGCAATGGGAAAGCTTACTGATACAGTCCCTGTGCCATTTCCGAGCCTCCTCACCCTTTTTCCCCCGTGATGAAGCTGGTCCTACTAGGAGCATGACCTTTGGTCTTTGGAATTCCCATCAAATCCAGATTATTCTATAATTCTCTAAAGTAAAATGACATCTGGTTAGGAATTTTTCCTTCAGTCAGCCAAACAGATGTCTTAGATAATTCTACCTACTTATTATCATATTACAAAGGGCAAAATAAATTTAGAACAGTTTAGGTGATTCTCAGAGAGGTGCTGAGCAATTAGAGAGTTGTTATGGAAGGATAAAGATATATTACTTAGAAGATGATTCTTGTACACTAAAGGAAAGGAAATAGTAATGGCTTCAGTTATGAGCCTGTTTGTGGAATGCTTTATCTTTTTCAAATTACTAGGTTTTATATATTTTATTACAAAGAACTGTGTGTGTGTATGTGTATATGTGTGTGTGCACATGCTCTCATCATGATAGAAATAATAGTGTAATAAAGCCACAAGGATTTCTACTTAAGGAATCCAAGAATATATGAACCAAGGACTATATATTGTGAAGCTGCTCATACTTTGGACAAAACTTATTATCCGTATTCTACTTTTTCATGGTATTATGAGAAAAAAAATACTGTTTTAGAAGATTTCCAGAGCTACAATGTTGAAGGCATGTTTGTGAATTTAAATGAAATAGCTCAATTATTTTTACTAATATTAAAATAATTTTAAGCAGCTTTACTGAAATGTAATTTATGTTTCATAAAATTCTTCCATTTAAAATATACAACTCAGTGCTTTTTAGTATGTTTACAGAGTTGTGAAAGCATGACCATTATGTAATTTTATGAGCTTTTCATATCATCAACAAGAAATCTCATTAGCATCCACTCTCCTTCCCTATTGTTCCAACTCCTAGCCTGAGACAACTGCTGATCTGTGTCACCGCCAATTTGCCTGTTATGGACATTTTATATAAATGCAGTCATAAAATGTGTGCTTTCAGGGCTAACCTCTTCCATTAATAATATTTTGTGATTATACGTGTTATTCTCATGTTTTAATGTAATTTTAAAAATAATATTAAAATGACTTCTTATATCACTCCAGAGAGGGGAAAAAGCTAGTTATTTTTGTGTGCTTGCTTCCAGCTTTTTCCTATGTATTTGTTTATGATGTTATTCATGGATTTATGTAGCAACATTTCTTGAGTTCTTAGTGTGGGTCCGTCCCAATGCTGGGCACTGGACATGCTGAGATAAAAAGACAGACCAGCTCAAATGGGCCCTGGGGAAATGGTAAGAGCCATTAGGGTGAGAGCTACAAGTGATAGGCACAGACACTTATGGTAAATAATGGGAAGCTACTGTAATTTTCTCTGATAAATCTATTTAGTATATTTGAAATAATTGGAGTCATATGGCAGTTTTATATTTTTTTAAAGTGGATAATGAATACTTTCTCATTTCTTTGTTCTTTGAGAATAGTATTTTTAATTGCTCCATAATTTTCTGCTGGAGAGATATGCCAGATTTATTGAAGATGTGAACATTTCCTGGAATTTAAATTATACACTAGTGACAGTCAACGTTTGGTCTAAAGTGACAAAAAGCTTACTTGTGAAAGCATATTAATCTATGGCAAGATCTGTCAGTTCCTTTTGATATACACTGTCCCAAGGGACCCTCTAAGAACTGGGACCTAGGATTCATGGGTTTGGGGATACATGCAGTCTCAGTACTCCTTGCTCAAACAACCACTCTCACTGCCGCTATTTTCAGATTCTCAGAAATGTCTGAGGAACCCAGAAAACGGCAGGGCAGAAACATCCCCTGCGCTGTTGTGGTCCCCTCTGGAGTCCACAATGAGAGCTGTCTGTAAACATGAAGCTGTTTCAGGGAAGTTGGGAGCAGGAAAAGATACTGTTGAAAATAATTTTTAAAAAATGTGTTGACTCCACAATCATTGATGTTTGAGAAGCAGTTCTTTGATTTTTACTTGCGGCTTATTTGCTTTTAATTTTTCCTCTTCAGTATTTTTGTTTTCTTCCCTTCATTCCTCTTCCATGGACTCTCATCTTGACTTGCCCTGTATTTATGAGAGATTGTTTCTTTTGTGTGCAGCTCAGAGTTTATTATCCACCATCTTTCTGAGGTCATAAATTCTTCTGTTGGCCTGTTTCTTTTTCTCCTACCCCTTGGGTGCTGCCATTTTCTTCCTTTTTGCTTTTCTGTTTTTCTTTTTTTTGACAGTAGCTTGTCACACATCCTATGTAGACTCAAAGAAGGCAGAGAAATGTAAAGAAATGGGTTGAAATGGAAAGGAAAGGTATGGCAAAGAAAAGGCCAGCTGATGGCACTGACAGAACAGCAGCTCCTTATGTAGATTCTTTTGAAAAGGGATTCAACTGGATAAGGAAATTTCCCTGATGTGTTGCTCCTACTAAGTTTCCTGGATTGTGTTCCAAGATACACTATTTGTTTGAAAGAAGACCTAACAAACAGACTGATTCTCTAAGTATGACTACTTACAGAGCCACATCGATTCCTCCCAGCTGAATTGGTGTTTGGAGACTTGTAATGGGGAGGGAGTTCTAGAATGCATCTGCTAAGAGTCATTTTGAAATTGCTCTTGAAGTTTCCACATGTATGGTATGCTTTAATACCCCATCTTACAGAATGGTTTACTCAAGAGCTCTTGTTCCAGCTTGTAAGAAGAGAAAATCAAAGAGCCAATTTGACAGAACTTATTGCGGGGCTACTATATGCTGTGCAGTGCAGAATGCTAAAAACTTAACAGGAGAATCAGCACATAGGGTACCTGCCCTGGTCACAGACTTGCACAGAATCTACAGTCCTCCATCAGTTCATTTACTTATTTACTCAACACAAATGAACTAAACTGTAGACTGTGACCTCAGTAATCATTGATTACTGTCCTCAGAGCCTCTGATGTCAGGTAAAGGATTTGGAAACACATTTTATATGTGCAAAGAATGGTGGTAACTTTACAAAAATAGATGACTTTGGATTGACACAAATATTTTGAAATAGCCAAGAACTCTTTAAATGGCCCTATGATAGTTGGAGAATTAGATAATTTTAGGCCTTTTAAAATTATTTTTAAAGAATTGATGATTTTAATCATGTCCCTTTCATCAGTTTTTCTCCATCCATGGAATTCATGCACCTGAAAGACATTTATAAAACTCAAAGAAAATAAAATTATACTTTCTGTTCTAAAACATCATGTTTTCTTTACAGTTATGGCAGGTATATCTAAATAGCACTGGACATTTGGCCAAGGTTTGTTGTTATAGATCAATGTAATGTTTGACCAAGAATTTCACCTTTATATATGATCAGACATTTAAAAGTCTGTTGTTGCTCTCTACATAGTTTCAAATTAACTGCTTAGTCAATCCAATCAGTATGCTTTCCAGTGATGTATGATTGGAAGTACTAACTACCTAATTGCATACCAAAAATAACCCTTTTCCAAGTAAAATTTAATTTAGTAAAATAGATTAAAAGGATTATGTCAGATTGGGAGGAAAGAGACTGACAAAAAGAGATGGTCATGCTCAGTGTGTTCTGTCTTTGTGTTTTGAGGTGGACACTGCTTACTTCCACACACATAGATCAGCCACACATGACAGCTTCCCTGACTAGCCTTGAGATCTAACACAGCTTTGCAAATTATTGTTACTCTCAGATTGTTGGTGGGACAGAGCTGCGTTGCCTGATAAGCCAGTAAATAAGAAGATAGAATTGCTTTGACAGGCTTACAGGTTAGATTCCAAGAAACATAGAGCTAGCAATTATTAGCTAGTAATTTTTCATTCTACTAACTATAGAGAAGAGATACTAAATCACAACCAACCAGGAAAAATGGGATTTTATTTCATATTAACAGTGACAAGGTATGATTTCTATATACAGTGATAATCTTTCATGTGGTATTGGTTTAAAATTAGTCTAAAATTCAATATACCAGCCATACAATGAAAAGAAGAACCAGTATACAAATATAATTTTCTCTTCTAAAGCTCCCTTTTGTATGTTGGATTGGAATGAGCCAGTGCTTGCTACCTCTAGCCGTGTAACAATTAGTATCACTGAAAAATGTTTGTTGCCAAGGAGTTGTTGACAAGCTTTAATTAGGAATTTTAAATCTAATTATTATTGTTTTAGATGTGCAAAAGCATATATATTCTTATTTGTAAATATGTCATTTAAGATAAACTATAGATACAGTATTGGCACCCTGATATATTCTACTACAAATCCTGTGCATTTTGTGTCCAAGCTGTGTTGGAGTATGGTTTATTTGTTACCTAGCGCTTATGGATAAAGCTATGCATGAAGCCACATCTTACAAATTACGAGCTCTATGAGTAAAATACCTAATCTGAATTGGAGAAACTCAGTGATTACATTTTGATAAAGGTGATTTCTCCATTAAAATAGTATATATTTGCAAGTGCTTTGGGGGAATTAGTTAGGCCATTGCATTTAATTCAGTTCTAATGAGTTTTGTAAATGTTGACTTCCTGTGAAAGTCACCCTTGCACTTCTCCCTTCTCTCTAACATCATGTGTGTAGCTCATTTCAAGTCTCTCATCAATTGGGCTGGACCTGGAGTCAGACGATCTGGTTTCCAGTGGAGACTTCTCAGCTTCCTAATCATGTGTTTTGAGCAAATCCTGTTATCTCAGGCTTACGCTTCTCTTAGAAGAGATCAGCATAATAATTAATCCTACATAACTGGTAGAGTTGTTGTGAGGATAAAATAGAATTAAATAAGATAATGGATTATATCAGATTAGGGGAGAAGGAGGCTGAATACTGCAATTAGTCCACATAAGTTATAGTAAAAATAATGTAGTCGAAGCATGTATCACACAAGGTAAATTAATGCCATGAAATGTTTGTGGGAAAAATCAATGTGGGATATACTCCAATAGCTGTTCATGTATTTCCCTGTCCCTTTTTGCCTAATTAGCTCTACCCTAATCTTCCTCAGAGGAATCTTACTTGATGGCTTTCTCCTCTACTCCTACGGCATCATGATGGTAGTCATGTACTAACCCACCGTACATTTCATGATCACTGGTTTTCATCTATGTGCATTACCAACTTATGTGCATATTGTACTGTCCCTCCCACTGGGTCATAAGCTTCATGGGGGCAGGAACTCGTTTGCGTTGCTCACATACGCTACTATCAGTACACAGTGGCACCAGCAATCATTAAATGATTGCTGTGTAAGTGTTTCAGCTGTTGATATGTTTATCTAAATCAACATGAGTTTCCAGCCAAAACTTGGATTCAGGACAACTCAACAAGGCGATCTTCAGAGCTAAAGAAATAATCATTCTATTTGAACTTGGATTAATTATGTACATCAAACTGAGATGCAGGTCATCACCTTTGTGCCCTTGATTCAAACTGAATTTGAGTGTTCTAATGCTACATGGAAAGAATTTCTCATTTTAGCCCTAAATTAATTTATTGAACTTCCATCAGTCAATTTTAGATATTGAAAATCTTCTGATTGTAAGTAAATTTTGAGTCAATTTTTATTATTCATTTGTAAAGTAATTTCTCACAGTAAAATCAGATTTTCAGAGAGAAATCCATATCTTAATGTTTTTATTTTTCACTTGAGCTGTGCTTGTTTGCATTAGCACATTTTCAGACCTACTGAGGCCAACTGTAGCAGATCAATGAGATTGCTCAGGGGACTGAGCAGAGGGCACAGAGACAGGAGTTTCATCACAGCTCTGCACATAATTGTGCCTAACAGCTGCTGCCTTATGCCAGAGAAGCCCTCTAGATTTCAGTGTCCCAGTCGTGCAGCTGGAATTATTTTGTGTCTCTTTTCTGCCTCACTTGAATGCTAAGAGGGTGAATGAATAGAATGACTTGGCCTTACTGGTGAGAAGGAAGTAAATCACTTACTTTTTTTTTTTTAAGAGTTCATTAACTCTTTGAAGCAAGTAGCTGTTTAGTGGTTGGAAAGATAATTCACTAAATGATCTCAGGTTAGTGTCAAAGATGTAATTCACTTCTCATATGGTAGAAATTGTTTACTTCCTGCTGGTAAGAGCAGGCATTTCATCTTATATGTCATTCTACAACAGGTGGTTTCATTGATGTGTATTTTAGTTTTCTTACTTGGTTATTCTTCATAAAATAATGCTAGTGAGATTATTCTGAAGAAATATTAAATTGGATTTTACCATTATTTGTTCAAAAAAGAAAAACTGCTAGTCTGATATTTAGATTATTCTGCATTCCTAATTACTTTGCTGGATACATTTCTCAAATAGGTCCTGTAAATTACACATATTTTTATCATACCAATGGTTATTCTCTTCTTTTACCTTCTTGTAGCCATTATGTAGTTTTCAAAATAACCGCTATAACTACCATCTAAAAGCCTTTAAAATACACATTTGGTATTAAAAAGAAATTTTTCTGTTTGAAAAGTTTGCACACTACTGTTCAGTTACAAGTCTGACTATATATAAAATACAAGTCTAGCTACATTTAGCCTTCTCGTTCCAGAACATAACAAGATCAAAGACAGGATTTTGGATTTTCTCTAACATTCCCTAATATTGCTGTTTTTACCTCATTAGCTAATTTTTCTTTGTTGACCAGAATTGTTTTCAAAAAGTAGATTTTGAAATTCTTCCTTCAATTTCTCAAGCAGGATTTTTATCAGGGTACACCCCAAATTTGCCAGATTTTAGCAAGTAAGTTTTATGAAATGTCTAGCTATTAAAAATCTCGTATAATTATCATACCCTAAGACAGCATATATAAATTCATTTAACATAAACTTGTAGCTACATAGTGGATGTTTAGAAAACCTAAGTTTCTTTTCTTTTTTTGCCTCTAAAGTATATAAGAAATATAATATTTGTATCCCCCAATTAACCAGATGGCTGAGAATATATGTCCTAAATAGTTTCATATCTTTTCCTTTTCTTTTTATCCTTTTCCAAGGTTTCTATCCATGGCACTGCTGTCTTAAAATCTAATTTTTCTGAGATACTTGTTTTATCTCTCAAATCTAGTAGCAAATTTTTCCTATGACTGAGTTTGAGAAACACATTTTTTCTTTATTTGCCTAGAATATCCTTACATTTTCTACATGTTAGAATTCTTTTCAAGGACTTCCTACTCCATCAAGCTTTATATTACCTTCTGACAGTCTGAAGTACCTTTAATTTTATTGCAATTCATGTAAATCTCTATTAGTGTCTACAACATTATAATTTAATTCATGTCTTCACACTGAGGCCCTGAGGTTCTTGGGCACTGTATTTCATCTATGAAAACCAGGGCTTAGCACATCTCAACATTTAATAAATATTCATAGGTTCAATAAATAAAATTCTATTTTCTTCCTTCTGTTTGTTTCTTGGATTTATCACTCATCTTGTCTTCGGGTATAGACATCTCATATCATAACTCTTATTTCTGCCTCCTCTTACAAGAGAGTTTCTTCTATAAATGATAGTGCATTTCTTCCAATGCAAGTCTCCTTCCAATGTTATTTGTGTCTTTGAAGTCTTAACTATGTATTTTTACCTTGGCACTTTCATTTCCATTTAAAGCCTCCTGCTCCAAGTTGCAAATTTCTGTGCAAACATGATTCTTCATGTTCTCATGAGTTGAGTATTTTGTCCCAACTAAATTGTATTTTACTATCTTAAAAAATTTTAGAAATTCAAATCACATGCTATGAACTCTAACCATCCATTTCCCTTACTCTGTTTTTCTTTGCAAACTCAAACTGGATGCATCCAGTTTGATTTAAAAGATTTAGCCTAAGCCTTAAATAACCTGTTAGCAGGACACGTCTCACTATTTCTTCATGGAGTCCTCCTCACCACGTGAGGGACACCGTCTGTGGACGTTTCCCAGAAAGAGCAACAGCTTCTGAGAGTCCATGCCAGCTGTAAGCCTTGTTTTCCCAAATCAGACACTGATTTTTTTGTGTGTGTTCCCTCTGGGCCCCAGCTTTGCAGTTACCATCAAGGCATCTATTTCCATCTCACTCTTCAAGGACAATCTACTTGGGTTTCTTCAGAAGGTCTAGTAAAACCCCTGTGTGTCACAATCTCAAAGGTATGACATACTTCAAATACTTTGCACTTTTTTACTCTTAATTCTATTTTGATTAATTCATCTGTCAATAGTGGTGATCATTCTGAGGATATTTCATTTGTCTCTTATTTGTAGTATTTTCTTTATCTGAAGAAGAAGATAAATATTATTTCTGATAACCTGGGAGATAGAGTTGTTTCTTTAGCCAGAAAATTTTGTATGCAGTATTCAGCTAAGACGGTAATGACAGAACATTAATTTACAACTTTAATGACAAGTTCCCTAAATGATTTTACATGTAAAGATTTCAAATTTGTTTCCAGTGTTGACATGCTTTATTTGGTACTGTATGTAGAATCTTTGTACATTTTAGTGAAAGTAAAAGGAGAAGAAAATATATCTCTGATTATTTCTATATTTTATCTGTAAAAATTTGGAAATCTCATGCACATGGGGTTAGGATAGTGATTGATATGTTAGTTTTCAGTATTCCTAAGTTCTGTGTAATTATTCTTAATAATTTTTATTGACACAGGGAAATGTATCCATTATAAACGTAGTTTGATGAGTTATCACAAAACAAACAAATCCGTGTAACTCCTGCCAATATTGGGAAACACTCATGATCATTCCCCTAGAATCCTTTAAATGTCCCTTTCCCATTTCTATCACTTCCTGGAAAGGTCAGTACTAATTTAGTGACAGCAATGATTATTTCTGCTCGTTTTTATAATCTAGAGTCAAAATTACAAAAATGAGCATTTTTCATTGATACAATGAGAAAAACTGGAGAAAACAGAAATAATGTATATTGATTATTTTAATATAACTTTGTTATACATATGCAATATGAAATCATTCGGCCAATTTAAAATTTTGAAAAGTTTTATGTAGCTCAGTTGACTCATAGAAGTTACAAAAATGAATCTTTGGGAGGAGAAAAAAAAGACTAGTACAAAAATTTTCTCTTCAGTGAGCAGGCAACAGTAAATCTATGCGTACATTAAAAAGAGCTCTTTTTGAAGTATTTTATGTTCCCTCACACTTTGTCATCTCCAGTCTATATGTACCAAAGCAAGGTGCATCACACTTTTTCAGCTCTCCCTTTTGGTGACTCAATGTTGCTGTACCATGCCATGGGCAGCCGTGGGTCAGCCGAACTGAACATTACTATTGGATCTTCACATGGACATATTCTTTCATTGTTACCTAAGTATTATGTCAGGCCAGTTCTCTCGCTAGCATTTGAGAACTTGTTTTACAAATGAATAATATGAACACAGCATATTGTATTCAGAGATTTATAGACATTAATGCATTTTTTGAGTGTTCATGCATTGAAATATTGATTCCATGAATGCAAATTAATACTATACATTAATATTATTATGGAGAAAAATTAATTGACATTACTTGAGAGAAGAAAGAGTTGAGATAATGTTCAGCTCTTCAGGAATACCCATGTGTTTTTGTAATTATTCTTTCAGCTTTGAATAAAACATAACGACAATCATACCTTTTGTTTATATAATACTTCCCACATAACGTGTAATTTTTTATCTAATTTAGTTCTCAGAATAACTCTGTTACATAGGCAAGAAAAGAATGAACCATCTAAGGAAATTAAGGCTCGGGAGAGAATAAATGATTTGAAGTTTAGCAGAGAAAGTTGCTGGTCATGCCAAGACTAAGCCCTCACTCCTGAGCTCCTGGCAGCAATACAAGCTTTAGAATTGTTCAGCAACCAGACTTTTGTAATACAAGTTTAGACTTGTTCAAACACTATGCCAAAGTCTGATTTAAGCTACTTTTGAAATAGTGTGATTCTTTCTAAATCAGTTTATAGGCCAAAGAGAATTTAAATTTTTATTTTTAAAACTAGAGATCTTGGAATAAACCTTTATCCTCTTCATGCATGAGTATCAGTTGAGGTTTGGCACTGTTGATGATTACTTTTCTGTGAATTCAGACTTCCCATCAAGCCACAGTGAAGGCAAATGCTGCTGGTTAAAAACATGCTGTCCAATATGCAGGTAAAACTAGTTATCTATCTTTTGATCAGTGCTGTTTAATTTTATACAGCCAAATATTTGCCTTCCTTTCTAGAAAAGCAAGACATAGAAGGCAAAGAAATGCCAGTGATTTTGGAACACAAAGCTCTGCAGCCAGAGGAGTTCCGTGGGTGTGTGTGGTAGAGAGTGTACAGAATCGAAGTGTTTCCTTGGTGTGTCAAAACTTGCTGCCTTTGCTATTAGAAACTGTTGTTGACACTTTAGTGGGTAACGTGTGATGATTTTCACACCTGCCTGTAGAGCTTAAATCTGTCTTATGCATTGTTTTATCAGAAATAACTTCAGTAATTTTATTCTCTTTGTATCTCAATAGAATTTTATTCTCTTTATATGTGAGATTTTAGCTTGTTAGATCCATTTTTGGCACATGTATGCCCAGGGAGAAAGCAGGTTTTCAAAAAGAGCTAGGAAGTTAATTATTTGCTGTATAATTATTAAGCATTTGGCTTTGGCATTATTCATTGGCATCTGTCATTTCTTTATGCCTAAAGCTTTCGATTCAGATAATAATTCACTAAAGAAGCACAATTATTCAACAAGAAACTCTGTGTAGAGGACCTGAAGTGTAAACTGTTTCAGATGTCTATCAGGGTGATTAATAAAACCATTATAATCTCTCTGTGGCCCATGAAATTCACAGCTGCAAGGCTTTACTTCTAGCGGGCATTACTTAATCTTGGTTCTTTCCATTTAATGAAGAAATGGATGTGAAAGTGCTTTAAACTTATAGAATGCTTAGCAAACATTAAGTATTGCTATCATTATCAATTATGCCTACCAGAATACTTACCCTAATAGCACGAGATCAACTTTAAAATGGAGCAAGATCTGCTATCTTTAGTTTTGTGCAAGTTAGGGGAATGTAATAAGAAAATGTCAGCTGACAAAGGAGTATCTGATGCATTATCTATTTTGTGACTGTCCTTTAGACTTTCAGTGCTTGGCAAAGGAGGATGAGATTGAGGAGCAGCAGAGAAATCAAGAGATAAAAAGGAAATCATGCCCTAGAGACTTTCACTGAGATATGCTGGAAAGATTGGTTCTTTGTCTCACCCTGATTCTATTAATCTGTGCTTGCGTCATGTTTTCTAATGTATATGGTATCAGTGATTGGAACCTTTTGTTAAATGTATTCTTCTTAAGAGAAGCCTTACATACAAATCTATACTACTAGCTTTCTAAGGTTTAATACTCTGAAATTAGGATAGAAGGAAAGAGAATCACTTGAGCATTTTAGTAAATTTCTGACTTTTATCATTATATTATCACTATATTCAATTTATAATGTAATTGTCTTAAATATATTGTATATGTTGTTTTAATATTGCCATAATTCCACAAAGTAGGGCTAGTTCTGCCCAATTTGTACAATAGAACAATGCAGCTTTATAATAAAAGTTTATTTATGTGACACTATACACTACATAAATGGTGAGCTGGCATTTAACGCTAGTCTTTGCAGATTCTTTCAAAATGCCTTTTACCCTGTGTTGATTGTACTAACTTTGAAGTGAGATGCTTACTTTTATGCTCTTATGTTTTGAAATTCTTATGCTACCCAGTGTAACTTTCTCTGACTTTGCTAATAGCTATGTTGATGAGCTGAAATTAATGACTTCATTTTTATAAATGAGCTTCAGAGCAATGTTACCAATTAAAGTATATGCTGTAACAAAAAGCCTAAAAACATGTATGTTTCTAATATGGTTTATTTACCTTTCAAGTGAAGTAAAGTAAAAACAAAACAAAGCAAAACAAAAAACAGTGATATAAAGCGCCATATATTTGTAATTGGTAAGTGACAACAACTAAAATGCCATGTATATATTTGGTAAGATTGACTCTCCTCTAAACAAAGACCCAGACATTTAGATTCCTCCCATATTGTGGAGCCTCTATTTGAAGCACATGGCTTTCAGAGTTGTGAAGGCAGAAGGTAGAGAAAGGAAGAGAAACTGATGATGACAATTATTTCTCTTTCTTTTCTGGTAAGTTAGGAATGTGATCCTACTTGGTTGCAATGTGCAAGGTTTTTGTGGGTAAAAGTGTTATGAATCATTTTACCACTTCATGCCAAGAGCATGATTCAATAGCCTTTCAGGAGTGTGTTGCTTTGTTTCCATGTATTTGTAAAATTTCAGAATGTTCTGCTCTTACTGATTTCTAATTTTACTCTATTGTGGTTGGAAAAGACGTTTGGTATAGTATCAGTCTTGTTAAATGTATTAAGATTGACTTTGTGACTTAATATGTGATCTCTCCTGGAGAATATTTCATGTGTGGTTAAGAAAAAAATATATATATTTGTCTAGTATGGGGTGAAAGTTTTGTAAATATCTATTAAATTCATTTGGTTTGGCATGTTACTCAAGATTATTGGTTTTTTTTAGTGATATTCTGTTGGTTTTTTTCTACCCCTTATTCAAAGTGGAATATTGTTGTGTCCCACTATTATTGATTTGTCTCATTTATTTTTCTTTTAGATCTTTTCTTTATGCTTAGTTGCTTTGGTGTTGGGTACATGTATATGTATAATTGCTCTATCTTCTGTTAAATTGACCCATTTATCATTATATTATCACTTATTATTTCTATATTCAATTTATAATTTGAAGTCCATGTTGTCTAATAAGTATATCCATTTTTGATTTGTTTTGGATACCTGATATGTGAATATCTTCCTATACTCCCTCTCTTTCAGCCTATGTATGTCCTTGAGCTGAAAGTGAGGTTTTTTTTAGTGAATAATATACAGTTGGATCTTGTTTTCTAATCTAACAACTTGAGTGTATCATCCTATTTCTTTCTGACTTGCAAGATTTCTGCTGAGAAATCCACCAGTAGTCTTATAGGGATTCTCTTTTAGTTGACAGGCTACTATTATCTTCCTGTTTTCTTTGCCTTTACTTTTGGACCATTTGGTTAAAATGTATTTTGGTGTGAGTCTTTTGAGTTAATCTTATTTGGTATCCTTTGGGCTTCCTAAGTATCTATTTTCCCGAGCACCTATTTTCTTTCCCAAGTTGGTAAGTTTGCAGCCATTTTTTCTTTACATTAACCTTCACCCTTGCTGTCTCTGTTGTCATTCTGATACATCCATAAAGTGTATATAAGTCCACTTGTTGATGATCATTATTCTTTTTAAGCTTCCTTTACTTTTTTTCTTTTGTTTTCTTGTCTGCAGGCTTCCAGTGTTTTATCTTTGAGTTTACAAATCCCATCTTCTAGTTGATCTAGTTGCTATTAAAATCTCTACTGAGATTTTCAATTTAGTTATTATATTTTTCAGCTCCATGATTTCTGATTGACACCTTTTTGTTGTCTCTTGCATTGCAATTCTCCTTTTGTTCATATATTGCTCCTGACCTCAGTGAACATATTTATGACTGTTAATTTGAATCTTGTTAGGTAAATCAAATATCTCCATTTTCCTGGATCAGTATGTTGTTCTTATATTTGGAATATGTTTTCCTTTTTCTTTACTTGCCTTCACTCTCCCAGTCTCCACATCTCCTAGTCTTCAGAGATTCTGAGACACAAAGTTTTGTGTCTCAGACCACCATTTGTTCTTCATGGCCCCCAGAGACTAGAATATACCAAGTCCTATTAGTTCTCAGAGACAAGGAGGCACTCCTGTGAGTAACAGCTGGACACGTTAGGGTATACATCATGTGTTCCAATTCCTTTCTTCAGAAAGAAGCTGGAAGATGAGGAGTTATTACTCATTTTCTCTGAAGTGAACAGAAAGGGGCCTGTAGATTCCTGCATGCCCATTCAGACTAATGATCTTTCATTTTTTAATTTAAATTTTTAGTAGCACGTTTGCCGTACATAATGATTGCACAGACTAATGTTCTTTTAAACCATTGCTTGGTTCTTGATCACCTTCAAGTTGTCTGGTGAACAGCAGATTGTATTTTCTCTCAGATTCAGCTGAGTTTTTCAGAAAAAGTGGTATGCTCAATGTATGGGTTACTGTAGGGAAAATCTGGAAGCTTGGTTTCACTGTTGGAGTGAGCTGTGAAAGGAGCTGTGAAAAGTGCCTCTTGGCATGTTTAAATGCTGAAAGGACTAGTGATTGATTACTTGCCTCATCTGTTCCAAGAGACAGGTGAATGAGAAATCATCTTCTCGGGTCACAGCTTAGTAGCTCAAGGCAAAATATGTGCAACCTCTGCTTGAGAGGTGTATATTGTTGGTGGAGTAAGATGAAGATAAGGAAGGAGATGTGAGGAGTCTGAAAGCCCTTTGAAGCTGCTGCTTTGGTTTCTGTGGACTTCAAGGGACTAGCAAATATGGGCCCTGCCAGTTCCAAGAGATAGGTAAGCTAGTAGCTAGACCCTTAGGCATTAGCTAGAAAAGGTAGAGTGCTAGTTGTTTAGTTTAATTTGTTCCAAGAGAAGCTAGAGTATGTTTGTTTTTCTGGAGTGAGCTAAAGAGAAGAGGCTCAACAAACACCTGCACCGTCCAGGCTCCAAGACTGCAGTGATTGCTGCCTTACTACCATCTAGTTGCTGGCCAGCTAGAAGCCAGACTCTTGAGCAACAACTGAAAAGGTGCGGAATTAGATAAATAACCTGATATTTTCCACAAACAAGCTGGATAGTGGACTTTATTGCCCAGTCTGTGCTGAGCCAGGGGCATGGGTACAGAAAGTGGTCTGCACACCTAATCCTAAACTACTTTTTTATGCTTTCTGTGGTCCTGGGGGACTATTGAATGCTGAGTCCTTTCAGCTTCTGGAAATATGCAAGTTAAGGGTCAATGTCTTGGGTAAGTACTGTAGAAATTGTGGAGCTGGACATGTGATCTAGGTCTTTCTAGGAAGAAACTGGAGATTTGGTTTTACTGTTGGGGAAGGCAGAAAGAATGTCTGTTAGTCTATTTTGTGTTGCTACTATAGAGTACCTCAGACTGAATAACTTGCAATACACAGAAAGTTATTTTCTGTCAGTTGTAGAGATCAGAAAGTCCACAAGAATGCCTTAGCATTTGGTAAGGACCTTCTTGCTGTGTTATCCCATACCAGAAGAAAGGAGAGCAATGTGAGAAAGTGTTACCAGATTTTGGGGATGCTGGAGTTGGTTTCTAGGTTCTTTCCCTCCTGAGCAAAGAATTGGTCAAGACAAGCACAAAAAGTAGCAAAGTTTGATTAAAGGTAGGAAAAGAAACACACTCTGCAGAGGCAGTTTGTGCCAAATAAAAGTAGGGGAACAAAGGTACACTCTCCAGTGTCAGAGGTGGGCCATGAGGCAAGAGCAAGACATATTGGCTGATACTCAGTGTGGACTGTAAGTTTTGTACCACCTACTCCTCAGGCTGACCTTAGGTCTAGGTCATCCTTTTGAAAACCTGCTTGAGTTCTCATGAGAAGTCCATGTGCAGGGCTTTGGGAACTCTTCTGCACACATATCCTGGGGTCTTATAAGCAACATATCATGCCTACTTTCTTAACCAGCTTTGCCATCCCCTAATCTCTTGTCTCAAAAGGAACCTAACTCACCCTTTTACAATAGCATGAATGACCTCCATAAAGGCAGAACCTTTATGGTCTAATCACCTCTTAAAGACCCATCCCTTAATATTGCTTAATGGCAGCTAAGTTTCAGAACTTTGGGGACAGACTCTCAAACCATAGCAGGGAGAGAAGCCTTTGGAAGTATTCATATGACTGTGGAAACTCACAGAGGACTAATGATTTCTTGCCCCAGCAACTTTCATATATGGGCTCATTAGATACCAGGTTCTCAGGCAGTAGCTGTTTGAAGGTAGGATTTTTCCTTCTCACATGTATACAGAAATCGATCAACTAGGTTCTGGGTATGTTCCCAGAGGGAACTGTTCTATGTGTAGCAGTTTACTTGGTGAGTCTGGTTGGTGAAAGTATTGTGTCTTCCCACCTTGCCATCTTGCTGATGTCCTCTATTGGAAAGTTTGTTTTATAGTCTGTTAATTTTCATGTATCTGAAAATCATAGTAATTTGTCTCTATAGATGATGCCAGTTCAAATGGGCTAAAATCTATTTTTTCTTAGGATTTTGAAGATATTATTAAACATTTTTTGGTCCGAAATGTGGCTAATGATTCTACTATAAATCTCCTCTTCCTCTCTAATATTCTTTATCGATGACTTGTCTATTTTTTTCTTGATTCTTTGTCAGTGTTGTACAATATATTTTAGGCTGTATTATGGTGATGCATATACATACACACACAAATATATTTGTGTGTATTTAGTTGTATGGTGTGTTTTTCCACTGTTTGACAGCTGGCTTTGGTTTGTAAAAGTGCCATCCAGCTTTAATTGTGGAGCAAAAAATTCCAGCAGATATAGCCTCTGATATTCTTTACATTTGTCATAGTGATTTTAGTTTCACGGACTAGAAATATAATGTAAAACAATTTTTAAAAAAGGAACTTTTAAAAAACTCAAATGATTCTAAAGAGCAAATATGAAACTGGATGTGTCTGGAATCAGAGAACTAAATATTTCTGTAAGTTTCCATTTTTCTGCATTTTCTAAGTTTGCTAGAATAGCCAGAACTCCTCACATAATAGGGTAATGGGTCACATAAGAAAATATTTTTAACAGGTAATAAAGTGTACCACCTCTCCAGCTTCAGGCAGAAAATTCCTAGGAAAAGTCTCAGATTCTCTTATCATTAGATTTTTTCCCACTCCATATCCAATCCATTGGACCTTAATGATGGGATACCGTCGTTAACATCTGTTTAATTTGGTGGCTTTGTGGTCAAACCGTGTGGAGGGTAGAATTTGTTACTAAAATAAAGGGGCAAGAGGTACTAAGAAGATTAAAAACAACAATAGCTATATCTATTTTCTACATTGTCCGAGTTAGGAACATGATTCTTCCATAATATATATAGAAGCAATATAAGAATTGTTATATATATATATATATATATATATATATATATATATACACATATACACACACACATACACACACACATATATATATATATATTATTGTATATCTTCTATAATATGTATTATATTGCCTCATAGTTAAAATTCTTTTAGATTAGAGACTCAGGTAAGGTGTTGTGTTATTTTCATTTTTATAATCTTCACTTATTCATTCATTTCATCATATATTCATCCTACTGATATTTGTTGAGTGCTTTTTTTGTGCAAGATAGTTGATAGCCACTAGGCAAATAGTGGGCATTCAATAACCACTTTATAAATAAACTTTCTGCCACATTTTCAGAATGTTTCCATTATGTTACTAAGGTTTTGACAAGTAAGATGTTTCTTTTCAATTTTTCTGTAATTTAAAAATCACAAATTCTTAAGAATGATCTTCAAAATGTTATACATGATGTATACTTCAAGCGAAAAAATTTGGGTTGGCACCACAATCTCTTCATCATGTTTGAAATTTAATACTTTAGGGAAAAGCAGAGGAATAAAGATGTCTTAGTTACTTTTCTTGTTGCCAAGACATGATACCTAATACTTACAAGTTGAAGAAGGAAAGGTTTATTTTAGTTCACAGTTATAGAGGTTTTCATGCATAGTCAGCTGGCTCCTAGACTGAATAGCATGGTAGAGGGGCACGGCAGAGGAGAAACAGTCCATGGCAGGGCAAGCAGGAGACAGCAGAAACAAACTTTCCTTAACTTTCATTATCCCATTCATGCTACAAGCCTATTTGTGGGGCCTTGTCTTCAGCAAATCTATTTAGTCACATTGAAAACTAAACTAAACCAATGGGTGGACTAATCCAGTACCTTAGATCCTTAATCACAGTATCACAAACCCATGATCTGGCCACCCCTCACAGCCCCACTTGTGAGCACATGAGGCTTTGGGGAGAGGTCTAAGTACAAACATAATAACAGATAATGGGACCACTGTGTTCAGTCAGCTAAGGACTATTTCAAAATACTCTTTAACACCTTGAAGTTGCTAAAGTAAACTCAATGCTTCTCTGATACAAATAAAACAAAAGTCAGAATAAAAAATGGAAGAAGTGAATCCCCCCCTTGTTTTATCTTTTGATTATAATTTGCCATAATCCTAAGAAAAATATTGGAGGTAAGTCCTTCTAAGGCAGAATAATTTTTCTTTAGAAATAAACAACATTTGGTCCCACATAACTTGATGTTTTTCTGCAGATCTTTGTAACATTACCAAAACTCAAACACACTGTGTGTGCTTTGTATATATATATATATATATATATGTACATTTGTGTATGTGTTAAGCTCTGTGATACCTTAAACCTATACATCTAGGATGCTTGTGTGAAGTTTGGGGCAAAATAAAAACTTTACTGAGGGAAGAAATTCCTTGCAATTCAGTAATCTTTTTAATTCAATAGAGATATATTTTTGTCATTTTTTGACTTTATACATCTTAATTCTTATTCCTATATTGCTTCTTTCCTTTCAAACATTGCATAGTTATCCTCTAATGGTACCTAACAGGAAATTTTCAATTCATACAAATGAAACAATACAAAATATATTATGGAACTGTCAGTTTCAAGGGTTGGTTAACCCAATTAGTGATACCACTTGTATGTCTGGGTCTGACCATTTCAGAAATCATCAGCTTTATCTCGTGACTATAGGATAGTATCACTATCTATCACAACAATGTCCCGTTTAACATGACGCATCATTTCCATGTATTTTTTTTTCAGAGAGGATAATACTTGCCTAAATACTCTTGCAGACTTCTCACAGGAGAATGAGATTAATAAGATTGTGTTGGATTAGCAGGATTTGCTTCTGAAAATAGGAGTGGACACTGATGTAAAAATCAAAGCTTTTTCTGTAAGGAAAAAAAGGGAAATGAGTATCTGAGTTACACCCCAGCACCCTACTGCTTGTTTTTTTTTTAAATTTTATTTTATAGAGAATAAAACCAAACAAATTAAGATAGAATAAAGCCAATCAAAACAAAACAATGGAAGTGATACAGGACTTCAAAACAAGATAATAAGAAATCAACAATGACTACCATAATGTATCTTGTTATCTTCAAAATAGCTTCCCCTACCATGAGACATAATAAAGTCAAACAAAACAAAAAAGAATCTAACCAAACCAAACCAAACAAAGAAAATGGTACAGAACTTCAAAAACAAGATAGTAGGAGATTAACAGTGGCTACCATAATGCCTCTTGTTATCTCCAAAGCAGCCATCCAGACCGTCAGACATAGGCATATAAAATTAACCAAACAATACAAGAACTAAGTTGCTTCTTTACTTCAGTTGCTTTCAGAAATTTCATGTGTAATCTCTAAATTCTATGTTTGTGTCTCCTGAACTTGTTCTGTGTAGACTTGAGGTCTTAGATTTTATTTTACTCCTTTGTCTTGGCATCTTCTTGTGTTTTGCTGAATCAGCCCATTGCAGCATCCTGGGTGCTTCTTGAATTGGCTGCTGGTCCCTTGCTGTAGTGGACTGGACTAGGCACCTGGGTTACTCTGGGGTTCTGGAGTAATGGGTTCACTAATTCTTCCCTGATACTGGTGGGGTCTGGGGCATGGCTTCTTCTCTGGCCTACTTTGGGCTCACGTGGAGCCTACGTCCTCTTTCTTATCCCATTATTCTTGCCACTTTCTGAAGCAGTTCTAGAGATCTTCCTTTGAGTATCTTTAGTTGAGCTACTTTGGTTGCCTTGTTTACCTGAATTGACTCAAAATGCTGACCTTTCATGTTCATTCTGGCTTTGGGGAAAAGCCAAGGAGAACAGGGTGCCAACGCCAGTGAAGAATGTGGATCAGGACTCATCGTAATGTTTTAATGGTCTTAGCTTTCCATTAGATGGCACTGGGCAATAGCATTCACTATATTCTTTTTTTAAATTTATTTTTATTTTTTATTTAAAGAGAAAAAAAACAGAAAAAGGATAGAAATATTACAGAATTTCAAAAAAAGATAAACAGTAAGAAATCACTAGTTGATAATTATATATTTTTCTTTTAGAAATAGTTGTTCATGTTACAAAATTAAACCACACAAAGTGGACACTCAAGCAGTGAGCGAGCAAACAGATCTGTTCAACAATCCAATAAGAACTTAGAAATATGGTCATCAATCCTACAGACTTAAATATATATGCAGTTGTATCTTTTATAGCACTTCCTATTTCCTCTTTTTTACAATAGCAATTGTACATTTTAAAAATTTTATTTAAAGAGAAGAAAAAAAGCAAAACAAAAAAGTAGCAACAATACAGAATTCTAAAATAAAGAAAAAAAGGAAAAAGAGAAAAAACCTACTAAGAAATCACTAGTTTATAAATTACATATTGTCATCTTGGATGTACTTGTTCAAGTTACAAAGTTAAAGGATACATAGTAGACATTCAAACAGTGAGACTGCAAACAGTTCTTCTCAAAGATCCAACAAAGATTCAGCAATATGGTCATCTATTTTACTCAAACATACATGCAGTTATATCCCTTAAAGCACTTTCTTTTCCTCTCTTTTTTTACAATAGCAATTACACATTTTGGTTTTATTACACTTATAGTTCTGACATACTTTTTACACTAGAGACACAATATGACATTTATAAATATGATTCTTATTTATTTCACTGATGAGGATAGTCTCAGGTTGTCTCCATTTACCTATGAAGGCCTCAATATCAACCTTTTTATAGCAGAATAATATTCTATTGTATAAAAATGCCACATCTTTTTCATCCACTCTGCATTAGATGGGCATTTTGGTTGTTTCCAAGATTTAGCTATCACAAATTGTGCCACTATGAACATGGGTGCACATATATCACTGTGATATGAACTTTTCAGTTCTTCTGGGAAGATACCCAGCAGGGGAATAGCTGGATTGAATGGGGCTTCCAATCCTAGCCTTCTGAGAATTCTCCATATGGATTTCCATAGTGGTTGCAACAGTCTACATTCCCAACAGTGGAGCAGTGTTCCTTTTTCCCTGCAGCCTCGCCACCATTTGTTATCAGTTGATTTCTTGATGGATGCTATTCTTTCTGGAGTGAGGTGAAATCTCAGTGTTGTTTTAATTTGCATTTCTTGAATGACCAGTGATGGTGAACATTTCTTCATGTATTTATTTGCCATTTGCATATCTTCCTCTGAGAACTATGTGTTCATCTCAGATGCCCATTTTTGGAAAGGGTCTTTGAATTTGGGGGGCTTGATGTTTTTCAATTCTTTATATGTTCTGGATGTAAGTCCTTTGTCTGAGGGACTGCTGGCTAAAATTCTTTCCCACTCAGTGGGTTTTCTTTTCACTCTGTTAGTGATTTCTTTTGAAGTGCAGAAACTTTTCAATAATATGAGATCCCAGTCATTGATTCTTTGAAGTGTTGCCCATACAGTTTGCGTTTTGTTCATGAATTCTCTGCCTACCCCTATGTCTCCAAGACTTCTACCTACCTTGTCTTCCAGTAGATTTAGTATTTCTGTTTTAATGTTTAAGGTGCTTGATCCATTTAGACTTTAGTTTTGTGCATGGTGATAGGCTTGGATTTAGTTTCAGTCTTTGGCATGTGGAGAGCCAATTTTTCCAACACCATTTATTAAGGAGACTATCCTTCTTCCAATGGACATATTTCACCCCTTTGTCAAATATCAGGTGGCTGAGTGTCTTTGTAGTTGTGCTTGCATCTTCTAATCTGTTCCATTGATCCTCAGGTCTATTTCTTTGCCAGTACCATGCTAATTTTGTCACTGTGGCTTTTTAGTACTTCTCAAGTCAGGAATTGAGATGCCTCCTGCCTTGCTTTTGTTGCCCAGAATTGCCTTTGCTATTCTAGGTTTCTTCTGTTTCCAAATGAATTTTAGGAGTGTTTTCTCTAGATCTATGAGGTATGTCAATGGTATTTTGATTGGGATTGCGTTACATCTGTATAAAAGTTTTGGGAGTATGGCCATTTTCACAATGTTGGTTCTTCCTAGCCAAAAGCAAGGAATATCCTTTCATTTTCTAATATCCTCTTCAATCTCCTTTTTTCAGCATAGTATAATTTTCAGCATATAGGTCTTTTACATTTTTAGTTAGGTTGATTCCTAAGTATTTCATTTTTTTAGATGTTATTGTAAAGGGTGATATTTCCATAATTTCTCTCTCAGTGAGTTTTTTGTTTGTGTACAGGAATGCTATTGATTTTTGAGCAATGACTGTGTATTGAGCTACACTGCTGAACTTCTTTATTACCTCTAGTAGTATTTTAATGGAGTTTTTTGGGTCCTCCATATAGAGTATCATGTCATCTGCAAATAGTGATAATTTAACTTCTTCCTTTCCTATCTTTATTCCTTTTATTTCTCTCTCTTGTTTGATTGCCCTGGCTAATGTTTCCAGAACTATATTGAAAAGGAGTGGTGATAGTGGACATCCTTGTCTTGTTCCTGATTTTAAAGAGCATGCACTATATTCTTGATCACATCCCATAAAGATACTCACAAAGGAGGAGTTCCAGAGCTGCTTCAGAAAGTGGCAAGAAAGATGGGATAAGTTCAAAGTGGGAGGGGTTTTGATGGGGACTAATAGCAATGTGTCCTTTACTGTAATACATTTTTAAAATTTAAACACATTGTATTTTCTGATCAGCCTTTGTACATATTTGTATAAGCATGTGGAGATACATAGATTGATTCCCAGAGAGAATAAGTCCTATTTTAAAGCATCTCTTGCAAATTGTTGAACTACAGAGACAACACTTGGTACATTGCCAGAGTCCAGCTGCGGCAGGGCTAGGGTTTCCCAAAGATGGACAGGGAGTCAGCAAGTGAGAGACAGAAAACACTGCACACCAGTCTGTGAGTGAATCTGAATCTGCTTTATTTTTTTAGAAGCTGGAATATATATATGCTAACCTTGGCAGCAGGAAGCGCCCCAGGCTTAGGGCCAGGCAGGGATAATCTTAAACAATAGGTTTTAACCTCAACCCCAAGCAGGAAAGCCCCAGGCTCAGTAGGTGTTAATTAACTCTTTTCACCTTTGTAACATCTCAATCTTGTTACTTACTTAGCTTGGGAAATGTAAGCCAACGCACCTGGATGCCTGCAGGAGGAAGAGATGTGTGAGGTTATTATGCCACTCCCTACATTGTTTCCTTTATCACTTATGGGAGTATGGCAGTTCCTGTGAGAACAGTGCCTGTCTTAGGTCAAGGACTCTTCATATGAATCCAACCAGGCCTTACCCGTCATGGGCCTGCAGGACAGCAATTGGTCCTGTGCCTGTCTTAGGCGGCTGGTGGCGTAACATATGTGTCCTAGTTGCCCGTCTTTGGCTGCCTGTAGGACAGTGCCTGTCTTGGGTCAAGGACTCTTCATATGAACCCAGCCAGGCCTTACCCGTCATGGGCCTGCAGGACAGCAATTGGTCCTGTGCCTGTCTTAGGCGGCTGGTGGCATAACATATGTGTCCTAGTTGCCCGTCTTTGGCTGCCTGTAGGACAGTGCCTGTCTTGGGTCAAGGACGCTTCATATGAACCCAGCCAGGCCTTACCCGTCATGAGCCTGCAGGACAGCAATAGGTCCTGTGCCTGTCTTAGGCGGCCGGTGGTGTAACATATGTGTCCTAGTTGCCTGTCTTTGGCTGCCTGTCCAGTGGCTCAGGGCAGTTGTCTCACAGGAACCCCGCAAATCCTCCTCCATGAGCTCTCCCATTTAAAGCCTCTGTATAAACTCTCTCACACTACTCACAGAAGGCAAAACCCCACAACCAGTCCTCACAAAGGGGTTATCTAGAGGGCCTCCAGCAACCCCCCTGGAGTTTCCACCCTCGACTCCATATTGAGCATTACATAAAAACATACACATGTGAACTACACAAATTACAATTATCAGTACAAAACATTTCAAGATCCCCGTGCCCAATTCCCACATGCGGTGTCCTTTTCCTGGAGAAGCGATTGTCACAAGGCGTGGATGGACTAGGACGCAGCATGGACAGAAAAGGGTGTCGCAGTACATGAAGGCAATGGGAAAGAAGCAGGCTTGCATAGGCCTCAAGAATTATCCTGCAGATGTTGATCTGTTACATAACAAAGTTTGGAGAAAGATGTCCTTTTCACAAATAGTGAACATTTTTTCCATGAGCAGACCAGACTTATTAACAAAAAACATTTTCCTAATGTATTTTTATGGAAACCCCAGGGGAAAAAAGCCATTTATAGGTGTTATAGTTTGTGTTTGGATGGCCTGCTCCAAGCCTCATGCAACCATGGAGGTGGCTGGATCTAGTGTTTGTGATTGGTTTGTTGTCTAGTGCTGGGGTTGGTGGTGTGACAGCTGCACCCACCCAGGGGCAGAGCTGACATATAATGTAAGGGATGTAAGAAGGCATGTCTTTTCCCTTGCTCTGTTCATGCTTGCTGTTTTCAGTGGCCATGAATGGCTTTCTCTGCCATGCCATCCTGCCTTGGAGCCACTTTAGTATGGACTCAAACCAAAACTGTAAGAAATAAACCTTCCCTTCTCTAATTTTGGACATCAGATATTTTGTCTCAGCAGCAAAAGAAAAGTAACCAAAACAATAGGTGATCGATCACAGGAATCATGTAATTTACAAATATATCCCAAATACCTTCAATACAGACAAAACCAATTTTAAATGAACAAACTGGTTAAATGTAGCATTCTATGTATATAAATCAGTAATTGCCATAAATGATGATTCTTCATTTCCTAGATAGTCAATGCACTAGTCATACTTCCTTAGACTGACTTATGAGAAAATCAAAGGCCTTATAGGTTTTATGTGGTGATTTGTAGGCAGAGGAGATTATTTATTAGGAAAATATATGCATATTATACAGAGGGATTGCTGGTTATTTTTCTTAATGTTTTATTAATTCTATTGTTATTTTTTAACATTTGACAATTTAACATCTTCATCTGTAGCTGAGAGTCCAATGAATGTGAATTTTAAGTTTTTATTTGGGCTTGAAGGAAATTTGGTATGTAGTAATTTATGTGGCCTCTTCTTAGATCTTCATATGAGCTGTGCATAACGAAAATGAGAAAAATTTAATATTCCCAATTTAGTGGGTACAAATTATTGTTTTGCTTATTAAAAGAGAGAAAATCAGTTAAAAAGTTGCATATCCAAGTTATTGATTCTTACATATTCTTCCTTGAATATTAAAATTACTTATTTTTATCTTAGCTTCTTTGACACATTTTTTTGCAAGTGATTTTTTTGTTTCGTTTTGCTCCTTTGCCAATGTGCACTATTTATTCTTCATTCACAGAAGATGCGATGGTGACCCTCTGCATTGACACAGGCAGGCCACTCAGTTGGAAGCTTCTCCCTGCCCAAGTGTATATGAACTGCTTTAATGTCACTTCTGGCTTTCCAAGAGCTTAAGCCTAAAGAATCTCTCTCCTAGAAACAACCAACCAGTCAAACAAAAATCCCTAGCTTTAGGCCATGTACCCTGTATTCCGCAGTTACATAGTGGGTATGAATGACGGTAGAAGGTCTGGGATCTGGCTTCATGTTCCTCTTTCTTCGTCCAGTTATTTTTGTTGGAAACACTCTTTAGTCAGTGAAGCAAAAGAAAAGGAGCAGAAATTTGGAATCTCTTTATTTTCAGGCCACTCAAACTCTCTGGAACCCTGTCCTTTCCATCCACATGGATTTCCAATGTCTTCCTTGTTTTAACCAGTCTGTGCTATCTAAACTCATGAATAAAACATGGGCTTATTTCACCGAACAAAGGCTGCTTCAATTTTGGATTGGAGAATAGCTATCATGCCTTTAAAGTAGCTCTTGGTCAGTTGCCATTTGACTTAAGTATACATAGTGTTAGAGAGCTGTGTACATGTGATCAGATCGTATAAATATTTCATCACCAAGCATATAAATTAGTGCTTTAATGACAGAAAAATATCTTATCACAGGGAAAAGTAATTCATTTTATAAAAAAGAATTAGAATTTAAGTATTTCTGAGTACTACCAGCACCTTAATGCATAATTGAATAAAAATGAATGTAAAAACTACACATGAGAGATGAGAGACACTTTTTAAAAATTCTGGATTATTTGGAAATTATTTTCCAAATTCTGATAGACATCATTCAGTATTTTATTTCTTTTTCTTACACTTGGCCAAAAATTAGCTTAACATAGAGTACTTTGCTCATAAACAGTATGTGGAAGTGATCACAGTTTATGGAGATCTGAATTAGCTCACGTGGCTTATTTCTCTAGAATCTGGCCCATTTATTAGCCTTAGACAAGACATCATTTTCTATGCTGCATGTGTGATTAACACTTTTCTTCTAATTCTTTCAAAGCAGCAGACTTTGTCTTGCTTCAGGGCCACTGCACATGTGCTTTTCTCCGCCCAGAGCTATTTTCTTTGCCTTATTTGGATGGACAGCTCTATTTTCATACTTCACGTTTCAGCCAAGTGTTGTCATTTCTGACATGACTTTTTTTTAACTACTCCATCAAAGTTTTCCTTCTGATTATACATTTTTTCTTTCCTTTATGTGTTGCGATTAATAATTATGTATTTATTTACCGTTTGTTTTCTTCTATTCTTATTTGCAGACATTAATATCTCCCACAGGAACACATAGTAGGTATTTAATGACTGAATGGATAATCCTGGTATCTGGGCCAGAATTGAATCCTAGGTCTCCAGAATCCTACCAATCCACATTTGCCACTTTTTCCTTTGAGATAGGGTTACAGTTGTCCTTCAGGTGTGCCTTGAACAGCTACTAGGTACCCCAGGCTGCCCTTGAACTCCTGGAAGTGCTTTTGCCTTTGCCTCTTGAGTGCTGGGATTACAGGCATGTGCCCCTGTGCTTGGGTTAGCTACTGCACAATTTTACTACAAAATACATTGAATTACTTTTTACTCATATAGAAAATAAGCCTTTTTTGATGTGAATTCAACCACTGTCTAATTTCCATTTTATATTTGGGAAGGATAAAATGGCCATTCAAGTGAGAACATGGAGGATAGCAGGGCTCTGAACTGAAAATAACAAGGTCTTTTTTTTTTTTTTTTTAACAAGATCTCACTATGTAGGCCAGGCTGGCATCGAACTCAGAGCGAGCCTCCCATCCTAAGGTCCCTGAGTGCAGGGATTACAGGCATGCGCCACCACACCCGGCAGACAAGGTCTTTCGACAGTTAAAAAGTTCTGTTTCTCAAAGAATGGTTGACTTTAAATCGACGAAAATTTTGATTCTAAATCCTGTCACTTTCTTTAAAGATCAGTTATTGATTTTGTTAGTGTTTATTTCTTCTGAATTTTGGCCAATTAATACAAAAAAAGCAAGACTAATTTTGATTTCTATGGGTTTTAGCCTCATTAATCTTGGTTTATTTTTATTGAAAAGTTGACAAACGCCAGTTACTTACTATCTCTGCCTCTACACACACACACACACACACACACACACACACCACTGAATATTTTCGACACACACACACACACACACACACACACACACCACTGAATATTTTCAAGCTCAGATTATCTTGGAGACTGACTTGATTGACCTAGGTGTGAAAGAATTTTCTTGCCTGTATTGGGGACAGAATGTCTAACTTTCTGATACTTTTAGCAGCATGTATTTGAATTCTCCCAGCAGCAAACATTTGATTTGTCCTGAATGGTGTCTTTTGTGAAGGAAATGCCAGATCTGAAAATGTTTCCATATGATTATTTTAGCATTTTCACATTATATTTTATTAGTATGTAAATACTTTTATAGTTTCAGAATGAGAAGTTTCCTTAGCAGTAATCTAGTTCAACATTTTTATTTTTAACATTCATAGTATAATAACTAACTTGTATTTACCTAAAGCTATTTTTAAGTGTCCTTAAAATAAAAATTTATAAATTAGTTGCTAAGGAATAATTTTTCATTTTCTTGTCTCTGTAAAAAGGGAGAACTCAATTTTCTAAATGTTTTATTTGATGGTTCCATATATGGTCCTATTTGGGTGTTCTTAATATAGCTATTAAATCCAGGCTACAACACTTATTTCATCTTCTTTCACTCTATGAAAACTTTTTAATTCAATTAATTATCTTATGTGCAATGAAGTAATTTATGAGTTTGCCAAACAAAATGTCTTTAAGCTTCTTGTGAATTTAGGACTTTGGTATTAAAAATGGTAATGACAATAAATGATACATTGATTTGGGAACCAAATCTTTGCTCACTTCTGTATAGCTTAATTTCAGATTGATTAATTTGCTTATGAAACAGCAGTGCTTTCTGTCAGGCCAGTTTTGTCTTAAGGTGGCAAACTGTTTTGATGTTTGCTTTCCTGTCTTCAAAATGTTTCAAGTCTTTTAAAATTCATTATTATGCCCAGAATAGTAGATGCTCCGAAAATGTAAGTTGAACGTAAGTAAAAAAAGGAGAGTCTTTGTATTTTCCCCATAAATATTACCATTCAGTTTTCAAACTGGTATAGTTGATAAGCATTACACAGTCTTGTGACTGAATCATTTCATAATTTATTGTATGATTTATTCTATAAAGAAATTTTTTCATGTTTCAGTTTTCCTAAAAATCTGATCAAGTAATTCAGGAATAAGACAATATGTGACTGAAACAGAGAAATAAAATTTATCTTTAATGTTTATAACAAAATATTTTTAAGCATTTAAGGGTAAGGATGTGCTATTTTTTAAAAATGATTTCTGGTTCATCCACTATACAAATTAATAAACAGTGTGCTATTAAAGGCTTAAGACTTTTTAAAAAGTAAGTGATTGTATTGGGTTCATGTGCCTGATATTTTAGTGCCAGAAGGAATTTTAGAGTAGTCAAACCTAAACTTTGTCATTTTTCAGACAAGAAAACTGACAAGTGAGGGATTATTGTTGCTAGCATAGTGTGATATATGCTTGCACGTGTGTACATGTGTGTTTGTGTGTGTCTGTACAGAAAAAGAAAGAGGAGAATCATAGCCAATATATTAACATGTAGACTAGCTGATATAATTCTAAGTGCTTTTTATGTATTATCTTGTTAATCTTGATACCTCCTTTTAGAGATACATATTGTTTTATGCCCATTTTACCGAAAGAAATAGTATCTCTTTGAGTTTTTGTTCTTAACTCATATGCTTTATTACCTCTCTGATTAAAGCCAACAAACACTAGCTCCTAATACGGTACTGTTTCCATTCTGGGAATTCTCTGAAAGTTTAGATGATTGGGTATTTTAAGTGAGAAATATGTGTTACAGTAGAAATGAATGTAGAGGATGGTAATTAAAGGTGCCTGGTGAGGTTGGTGGAATGAAAATCAGACATAGAAAATAGCTTAGCAGAAAGAATGAAGGTATTAAATTCTTGATGGATAAGTGATAATGAAGTGTAAATAGTACATCTTTCTGAGTATCCAGAAATACTATTTGTTCAGAAGACTTTAATCTTGTTGAAAAGCTAGTCTTTCCCAAGAGTAGCAGCAAAATAAGAGGTAACCAATGAAGGTCATCTACTGAAATCTGTGAAGTGGCTTCCTCTTTATGCCTCTCCTTCAGAAATAAATTCCCAACCAATACATTGGTTGTTGTTTGCCTTTTGAAAGATTTCCTCAAATGATTTTGGAAGGACACCTAGATGGAGGACATGAAGGCCATGCTATTCATTTGGTTTTGCTGAGCTGTGAATATTTAAGAGATGAGCAGAGAGTCATCATTATTGATGTTGTTTTGCCTTATGAGCCAGGGATTCTTCCATGAATGACACAAAGGGCGTGTAGGAAAGGACACAAAGTCAATGCCTCCTTTAGCTTCTTGCTGATAGGTGAATAACTCAGGAGTGATGCACAGTGCTCTCACTTTATGCCATTTGATATTTCACTCAGGCAGTTGAATTGCTGGCAATCTCTTACCTACTAAATATCATACAGTAAATGTGTATTTTAATAAGAGAATTCCAGGCATAAAGTTCCACTGATTATGACTCTGTCTTATGTTGCCATTTTGCCTGCTGGACTAGACAAAGTCTAAAAAGGTTACGTGATCTTCTCCGGAGGGTCTTTCATAGGACCATTTTAGCAGAATGACGCTTTAGAATAATGAATTATTTGAAAATTCCCTTTTCTAAGGGATGCTTTATTATCCAAGTTATAGAAAAGGAGAAGTTATATTGTTTACCATAGCAATAGTACAAACAATTTCTGACATTTCTTCAAGGAAACTCAATAAAATCATAGATGATCATGAGGTATGTCTTGAATTGACATTTTGAAAATGTAATTGTGTTACATACTTCTATATTCCACAAAGCAAACATATAGTCAACTTAGCTTACTAATTGGCAGTAACAAAACAAAATATCCTGCTATGAAGTGTATATATATATATGTTTTAATGTCAAAATTAGCTGATGGTCTTTATCTTAGTTTTATGAATGATTTATTAAGCTAGAAAATGCTAACATCATAGAGAATATCTGGCATTTATGCAGGTATTTAAAATTATTAGTATTATAAAATGAAGTAATGTGTTCTAGTGGATAAATGTAAGTATGCATAAAGATAATTGTACTGGGGGCAATGTTTACCTTAGCTTTATTATGCAGTGCTAAATGAGTTTATGCATTAATAAAACACAGAATAGATCTAGTAAATTTAGAGTGGGCAGATTTGTTGTGGATGTTGAGTCCTGAGGAAATAGTAGAAGGTACAAATTGGATGATGGTGGAATAAAAATACGTAGTTAGAAATTTGTGCATTTTCTATTTGTCGGATTCCCTACCCCTAGCCCTGAATCCTAGAAAAAAAATCTACTATTGACAGTAACTGATTAAATGAAGGGGTGTTAAATATTCAGTGAAACAGCGAATCTGCTTGCATTTTTATCGGCATGTAGGTCTAAAGAAATGAAGCAGGTCTGAAGGGAAGAACTAGAGCTTAAGATCGGTATATATCAAGGTCACGTCTATATATCATGTATATTCTCAATCAAGACTAAGATGCTTTGCTCTCTTTCTATGATGCAGGCACTGCAGAGCCATAGAGCTTATATTTAAAGATCTGGTTACATTATGTAGTACTAAATATTCCACTGCTGAGTGCACAACTTTCTATTAGACAAAGTCTTAAAAGGCTACAAATGGAGGAAAAGACCATCTTCTTTTAAAAAATTAAGGAAAATAGCCAACAAAATTATGAAGAGCACAAAATAAGGCTAGATCCAAGAAGTGTTTTAAATAGAATGTTGATTATGGTGCTACAATCAAAGGGGCTGAATACAACAGGAACAGTCACCTGTAAAATTGTCTCTTGAAAGTAAACATGAGAGATGTACTGAAACCAATTAAGAGAACATAATGAAACATTTATGTGTGAATGGATTTTGATTGGGCAGATATGTAAGTGTTTCTTGCAAACAAAACAAAATGAGTCCTTCCAAACTCCTCAATCAACGAACCAACAAAACACCCTCCTTCTTTCTGTCTCACCGAAAACTCTCAAACACAGACTAACTTCATCTTATTGATTTAGAAATTTTGATTGGGAAAGCACCAGCTAGCATAGTAAAGCTATATTTTCAGAGTTTTTCTTTGGAAAAACACAAACAATTTAAAAAAATAAAACAAGAATTAATTTTAAAAGCTTTATGTAATAATTCTTGGCTTTCGAATGTCCCTTAAGAAGTTTTTGAAGGATTATGCAAAATATTGGTTCTTTTAGAACTTCCAGTAAGTCCCAGAACTGTTTGGTAATGCTTGTAGGTTATTTTCATGCAGGAAAATGGCACCCAGATGAATTCCAGACAGTAATTCAATCAGGAAGTTCTGATGGCATTCTACAACTGGAAAGTACTCTTCGAATGCTTTATGAAGAATACCACATTGCCAACATTGAATTACAGCTAATATTCTTACATGAGGACCAGGAATAGTAGGAGCATAAAACAGTTTTATAGCCTGTGAGCTTGAGAGAAATGACGATTCATCACACGAGGTCTTTAGGACATGCCACAAAGGAAAATTGTAATACGTGTGGGAGTGAAGGCTTGCCCCTTGTTAGTCTGCAAGGAGGAGGGTTTGAGTATAGAGGATATATCATTCTGGAAAGCATTTCAGGACTTGTGAAATGAGGATAGGGTTTGTAATGCTTTTGAGGACACCCCAGTTGCCAGGGACACAAAGCCGAGTCCTTATAAATATCACATTTATACTTTAATCAGAAAAAATTCTATTAAAAATAACCTTTCAGTGAAAGACTATTATCTAAACAGCACAGCATTTCAACTGGTAGATGAAAAACTTGTATTTTATGAGCCCAGAGAGAAGTGAGTTGAATGTTATCACACGATAACACATGGTTTTGAGGTACCCTGGTGTGCTGATATTTCATATTCCAGTATAAGCTCAAAACTCCCTAGCCTGCTTGATAATTGTCAAAATTATTTTAATTTAAGTCGTATCCAATTATTTATGTAAAAATATATGGTAAGAACGATAGTTGGAGAGCAAGAACATGAAAATGTAGTTTTTCAGGCTTGTTGAGATTAATGAACCCTCACAAAGGTTATTAACTTTTTCAGAATGAGAACCGAGTCTAAACAGCTCTGCATTTCAAAATTCTCTGGCTTTCTTTTCCAAAGAGTGAATGAAATTGATACTTGTGACTAAGTGGGGAAAGTACCAGCATAGTGCCCTGTATGTCTCCCCTTCATGGCTCACCCTAATGACACTTTGACTTTGTCACAAAACCTCTCTATTTTTTGTGTTATTGTTTTTGTTCTTGTTTGACAGCCTTATTTCCAGTGGCATGATAGGAGGAAGAAGTAAGGCACAAGTTTATATATATATTTTTTAAGCCAAGGAGATGTGTTCTGCCTATTGTCCTAAACACTAGCTGGAGTCCTATCAGTATGTGAATCTAGTATGGCCCAATCCTGTATAGTGGGGACATGAAGAACATGAGAGACTTGTCCAGCACTTACAGATGAAGGCTGGAAAATGAGAATGAGCAGGAAGTGCTGTTACAGATGCAGAAGAATGTGCAGAAGTTTTGGATGCAGGATGTTCTGTAGCCTCCTTGATCTTCCCTAAAGATACAGCAGGAGTGAATGGCCATGAGCAATATGACAAAGAATTTTGAGACTGAGAAAAAAAGAGCTGTCTAAAACAGCAGAAAAAAATTAGTAAGAAATAGAGGGTA
This sequence comes from Hydrochoerus hydrochaeris, assembly GCA_004027455.1. Lineage (NCBI taxonomy): Eukaryota > Metazoa > Chordata > Mammalia > Rodentia > Hydrochaeridae > Hydrochoerus > Hydrochoerus hydrochaeris. Next base: position 376,375 of record PVLA01001248.1, read on the forward strand.
ATATATGCTGAAGTGGAGAAATACCCTAAATTCATTAGAAAAGGAAAACTAACAATGAAAAAAATATTTGGAAAAGAGACATCAACTACTCTTTTTGGATAAAGCTGTGATCAAGGAGAAGCAATAATACTGAAGTCTTATCAGGCCCCCCTCTGCCCCCCGTACTCTTCCTCTGATGGACTTCCTGATTGTGTGTGTGTGTGTGTGTGTGTGTGTGTATGCGCACAGGTGCATGCATTACATGACGTGAGGACTTGCAACTCCCCCTTGGTGTTGGGAAGACCTCAAATGGAACAGTGCTGCATTTCTCAGGAAAATCCCTATCCGGGGAACTCCCTTCGAAGCAGAAATCCAAGCACTAATGAGAAAGGTGCCCTTAGACTTGCCCTGTGAAGAGATGCTACAAACCGTTGATTTTATGAAACTCCAAGCAAACCACAGCTGGGCTATAACAGAGGAAAAAAAAAATGATCTTCTAGGAATCACTGAGAAAAGACTAACTTTCTAAGTTTAATGAATGAATTTGACTAAGCCGTTTTCATTTCCTCTTTCTGTGCTTTATTTGAAACCCAGTTACGCTTAGATTTTGCATTTCTCTTTGAAGCTCTTGCAAATTGTTTTAGGGATTTGAACAGAAAACACACAAACAAGCAGGAAGTCAAAGCAGAAACAGTCATTGGAAGCTTTAGTGGCTCTGAAGATGAAGTCTGTTTTGCAGCATGGCTAACAGTAGAGCACAAAGTCAGCACTTGTTTAACTCTGTGCCTCATTTCTCTACTGGGGCCTCTTACCTCTCGCAGCTCCTTAGGGCGCCTTGCTTCTGCTGGGCCTTGGAACAGCCGATTTACTCTTACAACTCCTTTTACTATGCTGCACCTACTCTACTTATTTGTGCAGTAGGTTTGGCTTACATTTCATCTTATTTTGGAAGTGCACTCTGATCAAATAGTTTCGCCCTTGGGTCTGGCCAAGACCCCTTCACTGTGTTTCTGCCACATCTCTGTTATCTTAGCAGTCATCATAAGGTAAATGTCGTTTACTAGGCTGTGTGGTCATCATATAAATTCCGTTTTGGTGCTCCAGAAGAGCCTGTGTAACAACATCTAGCTTTTGTGGACGGGTGGTCTCCAACGCGTGGGCCTGATTTGTTCCACAGCAGCAGGTGAGGACCATTCGTGAAGGGGCGAGCAGAGCACAGCTATGCGTCCCCTGCTTCCTCCTGAGTGCCCGTTATCCTCCGTTGTCGGGTATGTTTCTCCCCTCTTGTTTTAAGCTATCGCTCTGGGGTTTTTGAAAATAGAAGCTTTTAGCTTTGCTTGTGAGCCTAATTCAATTTTTTTTTACTACTGCCTCGAGGATTGTCTAGTTGTTATCAAAAGCATTTATCTTTCCCGGATCACTCCTTGGTTCTTCTTACAGAAGCAGCTACATCATAGGAATACTTTTAATGTGGTGTTGAATGAAATGGTTGATGATGAATACTTGCCTCTAAAGCAAAGTTTTTGCTGCTTAGGGAATTTGTAAGATATCCTGAAAGACCTCCTCCCATCAAAGGCCATTTTGCATTATAAGAACCAGGATACACCAATCCTGTTATTTTTTTCTGTCTTTTAAGCAGGACCCCATATAAATAATTATATTTTATTTCTTTGTATTTTATAATACTTCACTAAGATTTTCACTGAGTTACCTACATTTTGGTTTCAGAATGATAAACAAAAATGAAGAGGACATAACAAGTGATTTCTTATGGTTTCAGCGGGGAATGGAAGTAAAATCTGCAATTGAATTCTTCTACCATACTATTTCCTTTATATAAGTATTTTCATCATTCTCTTATCAGTCACCTCATCTTCCTCTGTGCTGTCTAGGATGGGTGTCCTGTGCCACCCACATGCACAGTAAATACCTGAGCATAGGTAGTCTGAATTGAGATGTCGTGTAAATGTAAAATACAGGACAGACATCAAAAAGCTAGTCAAAATAAAAAGAATTCAAAATATTTACCTGTTAAATCAATTTATTTTGATGGCATGTTGAAATGGTCATCTGAATTTATCAGATTAAATAAAATAGAATTATTAAAATTACTATCTCTTTTTATTTTCCAGTATAAAGTTACTGGAAAATTTTAAGTTGCACGAGGTGTTTTTATTAGACACTATGCTCTAGATATATCTAAATGATGAGGACTTTTTTTGTTTTCTTTCTTTATTAAAGGAGTTATTTATTCACTGTAGCAACTAAAACTTGGCAGTTGGTTGGACTACAAGAATGACAGCTCCACAGGCCATTAAGTAATCTAGTGTCCTAAGGTAAAATATTCATAGTAATAATAATAGTGAATCAATAAAATTATTCACCTCTGAGTTTCATGAAGACTCAAAAAGACTGTAAGTACAAGTAAGGTGACTTTAAACCATATTATCCTATGGAGAGAAGGATTCAGGTCAATGCAGTCAGGAAACAATTTAAAAACTATTTTCAAGCCTGAATATATAGTAGTAATACACTTAGTTATCTATGCATTCAATGTGAGCCAGAGAACGGACCTCTTTTAGTTTATGTAAGACTTGTTATTCCTCATGTAGCTGTATATTCTGTGTAACCTTTTTTCTAAATGATGCATGATTCTTTATTTAATTGATACACCAGCTTTCATGTAGCCAGTCCTTTACTCTGGGATATAGGGTTGCTTTGATTTTTTTTTCCTCCACTGTTATTGTCTTGGCTACTGTTTTGTTGCTGAGATAAAATACCCATCATCCATAAGTTAAAGGAGGAAAGATTTATTTCAGCCCACAGTTTGTAGAGGTTTCATTCCACAGTCACTTGGCTCCACGGCAGGGCAGCATGGCAAAAGGACATTGCAGTGTAGAAATAGTTCATGGCATGGCAGGCAGGAAGCAGCAAGCAGCAGCAAGTCTACCTTCTACCTCTTGATACTCCATTCAGGCTATAAACCTACTGATTGGTGCCACACATACCCAGGGTGGAGCTTCCACAATCACATTCTGAATCTCAGTATTGCATCCTTAATCCACATTCACATACTCTAATCCAGCCACCTTTGAAACTTCCCACCTGTAACAACATGAAGCTTTGGGGAAACATCTAGATGCAAGCCATGGCATTAATGTTGTGGTAAACCTCTTCCCATATTTTGGATAATTTTCCAAGAATGTCCAACTGATTTTAAAGGAAACAATAAATTATGTAAAAGTGGGAAAAAACATTATAATTTCTGGTGAAAGCTGAATAAATTTCACAGTATGAAAGAGTTGGATATAAATTATTTCCTCACTGGTTTTGAATTTCTACAGTAGACAATGTAAATAAGGAAAAGATTTACTAAATGATCATATGAGAGTGTTGACATCATGAGAATATTGGTAGTACAGTGGTATCTCAATTCGTGAACTTAACATATTCCACAATTCTGGGAAAGATGGCTGCATTTGTGTTTGTATCCAATGTGGAGTTTGTGAACAGAGACAACATTTTGCCAAATGCTTCTGTTTGTGAAATAAATTGTTTACAAACAGAAGCATTCGTGAACCAAAGTACTACTGTATTACAATAGTAATAAAACCAATAAAGACTTGAGAGATATATCAGTTTCCATACCTATATCTCCTTATTGCTAGAATCTTGAATGAAACTTTAGCTTCATTGAATAATTTTATCTAAAGCAACTGAAGGACTTTGAGAGTACCTGAAATGTACATAAAGGCCAGTACAGGCAGGAAGCAATTTTAAAAATCCCTATGTAAAGGGTCATACAAATGACCAGCATTACATGTAAATTAGTTTTAAATTTGCAAAGTAAGAATGTGAAAGAGACCATTTATTTGTATTTGTAAACTGAGTCAAACTTCTCAGTTCCATAAAGAAACATTTAGGAAGAAAAGTTTCGTTTTGCCTATGACTGTGTTTGTACAAGTTTTATTTTTAAAGCAAATGTTCAAAGTCCCCAGAGCTGAGTTTATGTTTTATGAATATATTTATTGTCTTAATCACATTTCTGTTACCGGTAGTTGGCTAGAAATTGCAACTCATTCCAAGTAAACTTGAGCGGAAATAGGCAGGCAACCCGGTGGTAAAGCAGAGTACTTTAATAATGCTCTCTTTTAAAATATGGCTTCTCATTATCATAACATTGCAAATCTCATTTGTAGCCAGAGTTCCAGAGTTCAAGAGCAAGTGTTCTGAGTGCCTGCAGTAACCCTCATTCATAACGGAAGGAATAGCGCAGAAAATAAGTATTCAGTGAGGCCGATTTATGTAGTTTACACACATAGCTGTTAATTTTGATATAGTTATCCTTGCTCTTAGGAATACCTACCTGCTACCCTGAATATAATCCAGTTATAAAATCAACTCTCCTGAGATTATTTCCTCCTATTTTTTTTTTTATTTTAAGAGCAAAAGCTTGAGCACTGTTTTTGTACAGGAATGTTTAAAAGTTCTGATTATGTGGTAGAACATTGGGTAAGGTTCTAGATGCCTTACAGACCATTACTTTTGGGTTGCCTGTGCATCGTGAGTGCTCGTGGTGCTGTGCTGATAAAGATGGGCCTTCTAAGTTCAAAAGGAAAGCTGTTCTATGTGGAATCAACATACTTCAGCTTGGGTACTTTCTGTGCATGCTGGGCAAGTTCCGTGGCTTCTGAAAGCTCCTGAGTGCCTTCACGGGGAAAGTTAAAGTAGTACCGTCTCACCTGTTCGATGTAGAGTCTCCTATTTGGATTGGAGTAGGTGTCTCGGGGGTTCTGCATAAACTGTTTATCTTTTGTAACCCTCGGGTCAAATGCAATGAAGCATTTATTAAAGTGAGCGCTCCAGGGCACTGTCCTGCACCAGTATCTTCCTTTTTTCTCTGAGCTCATCTGTTTCCATGACTTCAACTGTTCCAGTGGCACCAAGACTCTGTTGCATTCGAACCTCATTCCTGAGCTCTAGACCTATGTTCTTTTTGCCTGGAAGTTTGTCCTTGGAAATTCCACAGGCATCTTTTTCATTATGTTCAATACCAAATTCATCATTTCCACCAGTTGTCTTTTCTCATTAATTCCTCATTTATCCACTTTACTAAAGCACTGGGCTGGGTATTCGAAATGTAAAAGTGAAAAGCATAGTTGCTTTCTTTACTGAGATTACAGACTAGAAATACAAGTAACTATATAATAAAACCAACAGTGTGTGATAAGCATTTCCTTCCTTGACTTTGGGGGAAGCTAGATACAATCTGGATTCTTTCCCTCTCATTTCTCACATTCCCAGTGCATAATCCTGAATCTGCTTTTCTGAGTCTTCTGAAGTTTACGCTTCTGTCTGTCTGTAACATAACCACCCTAGTTTAAGTCATCAAAGTCTCCTTTTTTTGCCTGCGGTGGTGACTTTCTGATTGTCTCCCACGGCCCCAGGCTTGCCTTCCTCAAATCCATCTGCAATTCTGTTAGTGGGCAGCCTAAGTTGTGTGTTTTTCCATGACTGAAACTCATCAGTAGCGATGTTACCTGTGGCATAGCCCTGGGTTCTCAGCAGCGGCTCTCCAATATCAATTCCTCTCCAGTATTCGGCCCTTCCCTTTCACTTTAGACTTCAGACCAAACATTTGCTTCATGTTTTGTGTCCCAGAAACCCCGGACTATTCATATTTGGGTGGCATCTCACATACTAGGCCACTGTTTACTTCCGAGCCTGAACTTAACTACTTTTTTCTTCTGCCAGAAACACTTAGTCATCATTTTCAGGTATGTTTTTTTCATTCTTTCTAATTCCTGAGGTTTTTTTTCTGCTTTCCCTAGTGTGAGTGGGTAGTGTTCTGTATTATTGCACTTGTCACAGGATGTTGAAATTCTGTTTATATTTTGAACTTACTTAGTAGATAATAAGTTTAGTGAAGCTAAGGATGATGTCTTAGTCTTTGTGTTCTCAGAAACCCACAAGGGATGAGAACAATAGTCCCTGAGGTGGACACACACAGACACAATGTCACAACCTAGAAGTACAGTATTGGGTATATGGTAAATGCCCAATAAGTGCTTGAGTTGACCAAAGGATGTGCTCCTTGATTCTTTTCTAACTTCATTTTGTGCTATTTGCTTCCACTCGGTTATTTCACTTCTGGGAACATATTCTAGTTCCTTGAATACTCCATGGTCTACTTTCCAAGGGTTTACAGGCTACTTCTAACTCCTTTCCCTCTCCTTTGTGCAGTTAGTTACTATCTGCTCTTTAACAGTGTGATTTAGACACCTCATATTCTGGCAAGGCTGTGTTCCTTTCCACTACCATTTTAGGACAGATTAGGACACTCATTTTTATTTTTGTAAGGCATCTTCTATGATCCTGGCACAGTTTATGTGGAATATCCTTTGGGGATACTTTGTCTTTCTCCCTGATTAGACTGGGACTTCTGGTATCTATCATTATCACTAAGTCTATTATATGATAGGAATTTAATAAAGGCTACTTAAAGAAAGGAGGAAGACAGTTATTCTTTCCTGCATTGAAAGAAGGAAGAATTAAAATTTTGAGAACCTATCATTAGTCTGTCACTATGTGCTATCTCTTTATATGGTATTTGGAATGAAAAGCAATCAGAGGCAATGGACTTAGCAAATAGCATTTCCAGATTTTATAATCTCAGACCTGTGCTTACCCATAGGTTTGAGGGAATCTACATTGTTTACCCCATGTGTACTATAAAAAGTTGTTCATCTCAAAAAATATGTGGCCCTATTATGGAAATCCATAATTCATTTATTTTATAACATTCTCATCTTTATTGGGGGCATTGTGTTTGAATAGATTATAAGATGTTTCTGAAATAGGGTAGCATTCTGTTGGGGGTGTAGAGCCAGAAAATGAGCTGACATATCTTCCTAGCATGTTGACATTTACTTATAGCTACTGTTTTTTCTAGTTCCATATGGAGGAACAAAGATACATTAATGTTACCTTCCTGTAGAAACTCTCACAAATAGTAAAGCAAACAGAGACACTCAGCCACTCGCAAATCCCAAAGGAATAAAAATAAACCAGGGAAGAAAGCTCTGTGTTCAAGTGAAAATAGGAAAGAGACATAATTATGAAGAATGTCAGCTAATTATCGTGAAAGGTAATCAAATGTGGGTGAATATTTAAAGTCCGAAGAAATCTTAAAGCTTGAGTACAATATCTGTATAAATAAATGTCATAGACTTGAAAGACTCACAGGTATAATGAGTAATATTCCTATAGAGTTCAAGTTACATAGCTAAGACTCCAAGAGGACATGGTATAAGAGAGGAGGAAGGTATGCCAGCTCCTCTGGTTAATTGTAACCTCAATTCTTAGTTGAGGGAGAGTGCTAGAGATAACATTGGGTAAAGAAAATACAAAAGGAAGTTTATATTTCCAGGCTCTGCAATTTAAGGTTCTTTGCCGGAGTCTAGCTGCGGCAGGGCTAGGGTTTCCCAAAGGTGGACAGGGAGTCGGCGAGTGAGAGACAGAAGACACTGCACACCAGTCTGTGAGTGAATCTGAATCCGCTTTATTTTTTAGAAGCTGGAATATATATTTGCTAACCTTGGCAGCAACCCCCAGCCCCAAGTAGGAAGTGCCCCAGGCCCAGGGCCAGGCAGAGACAATC